>OX371223.1:336033587-336435291 GCA_947310385.1 Nephrotoma appendiculata
GAAATCATCCATACCAGTTGCACCATATAAAATTGCCTTATTTGGTTCGTAGTCGTGAATGCCATCTATGCAGTACTGAATTATTGCGCTTTCTTCGATATTAGCCATATTTCCTATTTCTCGCAATGCAATTAAATAACTTTTTAAGGATTCATTAGGGGTTTTCTTTCGATCAGCCATCATACGATGAATCCTAGCGCTATTGTGAACGAGTGCAAACTCTTGTCGCAAAAATGTAGTTAGGCTTGTCCATGTCGTCAAGGATTTGGTTGATTTCAGACTATCTTTAGCTGTTCCTTCTAGTAGCCGCTTTGCATATGTTGTTTTTTGTAGATCCGACCAGCAATAGCTTGCCGAGGCTTCATCTACGTCTGCAATCCATTTATCAAGAAGATAACCGTCATCTCCGTTAAACCTCAGAAGCGATTCTTCTATATCTTTAAATGTGAAAAACGTGGGTTTTGGTTCAGCTGTAGGTGTCGTATTATCTCGGTTCAAATTTTGTTCGCGCTTGAGCAGCTCGATCTCCTTTGTTTGCAACTCAAGCTGTTTCTTCAGCAATATCATCATAGCTGACTCATGAACGTCTGATTCGATTTGCGACATTCTTGGTTCCCGATCGTCTTTGTTTGCGGAATTATTGGTTTTTTCTCTGAAGTAATTTGTATTCATCGCAGATGATTCAGTTGGTTCGCCGCTATCCTCGTCTGTGTGTTCATTACCGTCGGCAGTGCCAACATTGCGCATAATTTGAGTTGAATTTGCCTGTATACGAGCATGTTCGATTTCCGGAGTTACGTTGTCCTCGTAGATCACAACTTCGTTATTGCACCCCTCACGGACTGAGATCTGGGCCACATTATCACTAACATCTTGATTTACCGCAGTTACTCGCGAATTGTTGTTCCATCGCGTAAAATCTGCGATCGAAGCGAGCATTCCAAAAAAACTCATTTCCGTTTACAATATGGTCGATTACTCTTAGCAATATATTGATTTATTGTTTATAGAAAACACAATCTCGCTTTTTACGGTAACACTGCACAATGCGGTTGATGCTTACGTGCAATTTTACCGTTCAACCCAAATTAACGTAAACGGGTACAGTTGCGACTCGAACAGTAATATCAATTTCTAAGCACCAATCAGTCCTTCGACCTTGATGCTATATATAACACGTGCACAAAGTTTCAATCGGCCACAATTATTATAATGGACACACACTTTTATATTAATTAATTAAAATTGTTTTCACACCTCCAAATTTCCTTTTTGTTTCGTTAACTGCTACATATATTTTAATGAGCACTTTCTCATTAAACGATCCCACTATATTACAAAGTCGCGCACACCTTTTTTAGCTCACACTACACCGTTTAGCGTGGCGCACTTTCTCGCGAAAAAATCACCTTTTTTCAATTAACGACTTTAATTGACCACCTTACATATAACGCGAATATAGTTACCACCTTCGGGATCCCGGTTGAGCCCCCATGTAGGAAAATCGGATTAGCAAAACAACTACAGCTTACAAAATTGCGTATTCTTTATTATCAAATCAGTAATGGAATGAATGATCCAAAACCAAAAATTGCATTCTATCTAGAATATTATATACTACAACAATGACATAATTACACAACACAAGTTAAAAGGTAAAGTATATAATAATTATAACATAATTTACGTCTGGGATCACAGGGTGATACCACTTATATATATATATATATATATTTATATATATATATATATATAATATATATATATATATATATATATATATATATATATATATATATATATATATATATATATTATATATATATATATATAAATATATATATATATATTATATATATATATATATATATATATATATATATATATATATATATATATATAATATATATATATATATATATATATATATATATATATTATATATATATATATATATATATATATATATATATATATATATTACATATTGCTTAATATACACATATACTTCCAGAATGTTCTAGTAGATGTCATTAGCTGTTTTTTTTTTGTAAATTAATGTCACAATACAACACGAGTGAATTTTTTTTTAATGCAATCTGTTCTGGGGCCGAAGCACTCCCAACTCTTTCGCAGCTTTACTTTTACCATCCTACTTTACGCATTGCTTGCCAAATCGAGGACGTACGGCTATAGGTCCGATTTACGTAGAACCTTCTGCACATTGCATAGCTGCATGCCAGCCTATAGTACTGACATGGAAGATGGGTCGGTCCATGAGTTGTGCACTCCGACAGGGGGTCATAATTGTGTTCAATTTCCATCATCGATCGCAATCAAATGATGAAAAATCTCTATTGCATCCTGCCACTATCGGGATTCGAACCCGGTACCTCCCGATCCAAACGCCAAAGCTTTAACCACTGTGTCATTTGATCGATAAGTGAAGTTTACTCGCATCGCAGCGGATACACATATTTTTTCATATTTACTCAATAATTTTATTTTAAATAAAATAAATTAAAAATTATTAAATTATTTAAACAAAAATTTAAGATGAATGTAATTAGAATATCGGGAATAGAATCAAAGATTACTTTTTAAGATAACCAAGAAAACTTATCACCTCAATAAACCATAATCTCATTAAAATATAACGCCCACCCAACGTCCCCCCGCGTCAATAAGCACAAATTTGGAATTCCATTATTTACTATCCAAACAACTGTATTACATATAAAAGCAACAACAACAAGCAAAAACCCTGTAATTGATCCAAACCAAATAAAAATAAGCATTTTACACTCAAATTATTTTCTATTCCTTCTACAGCAATAAAAAACTATAGGAGAGAGAATAAGAAAATCCTTTTTTCATTCCTTTGCTGTATGCTGTAACGTTGTCTATTATTAGCATAATTTTACCAAGAAAATTATCTCTCCATATATACAGTACACAAAGACAAGGGAATGACTTTGCAAAGATGTATTCCGTTTTATAAAAACACCATCGCTAACAAGCAACAACAACAAACCCCATCAATGTCGTATAATAGCATTATGGCGATGATAGTCCTGTGAACATTGGTTTTTCAATATAATAAATATACATTGAACGAGATAAAACTCCTTGTTGTACGAGCGCAAACAATGAAGACGAACAGTATTATCCCTTTTAACATAACAGCCGAGGATAATAAGAGAAAATCACCACAAACCAATATCGTATCCTTTTTGCTGTGTACAGCGTCTTCAGATTTATTTCTGTTTGAAAATCCCTATGTCAATATTTACTCATTGATTGAGAGTGAAAAAGGAATTTTAAATATTTCCTTATTATTTTTCTTATCCGATACGAAAGCAAAGTGGAAATTCTTTTGCGTCCTATAAATAAAAGAAAATCGCAGGTAGAAAGAATTTGAAATCAAACAATGATAAAAGAATTTAAGGATGATCACTATATGGTATACAGTGTAATATAGACTCTATATTAATTAAACCCGCATCATGGTGTTCCCATCACCCCCACACACACACACACACACAAATCGCGTGCAGACACAATAAAAGGATAATATTTAAAATTAAGGATACAAACAAATTAACATAAACACAAAAAAAAAATGTAAATAACTCGAGCACATAACAACAACAAAAAAAATATCCAGAGAGCATCGAATAAAACTTAAAAATGTCTCCCAAACTAAAAGGTTCGTACTATAAATTTATAGGGAACAGGAGTAGCGGTAGCAGGAGCAGCAGCATCACAAATAAAATGTAAATATTTTATTTGTATTTTGGTTTTCTTGGTTTCGTATTTTCGATTTTTTGTTGTTGTTGCTGTGTGTTATATCCACATCCTAAGTATTTATTTGGATTAAATAGAAATAAAGAAAATTTTCTTTTCTATTTCGGTTCTTTGGGCTTCTCAAGCAGCAGCAGAAGCAGCAGCAGTAAGACACACACACAGGAGGAGTAAGGTAATTTTAATAGTTTATTTGTTTTAGGAATAAAGGATATTTTTCTTTTTAGTTTATTGCACAAATTATTTTTGGATTTTTCTTCTAACAAATAAATTATATCGTATATATGTAGATACATAACGACTACATACATACTCGTACATACATAGTTGTTGTCTTTCTTTAAGATGAAGATGAAGGTGGTTTGAAATGTTTGTATATAAAAAAAAATACGAAAATAAATTTATTTGTATACACAATTAATGTATGGTTGAGTTAGATTGGTTTGGTTTTTATGGTTTGATTATAGATGAAAATAATCTTAACATTTTTTTTTGTTTGTTTCGTTAAAGAATGAGATTGAACAAAAAATAAGGACGATATGTTGTAGTAGGTTGGTAATTTATAACGATCATTTTTTGAGTGGTTCAAACTTTTCGGTTACAAAATAAAAGTTTGGTAACCACCGTTGTCACGCTGTATAATTAAAATACTCCGAAAGTAAAAGGATGGGAAATGTGTTCATCGCTAGATGTGTGTGAAGACATTGGAAAATGGAAAATTATTTGTCATTTCCTTATATTTTCTTCTTTTTTTTGTGTAAATGATTATTATTTCTATTGTTTTATCTTATCAACAAATAAATTGTATTTTTTTTTTGTACTTCTGCCGTTTGTCTATTTGCTATTTTATTTAAGAATTTATAGAATTTTAGATTAAATGTTTGTTGCTGGCAAAAAGCGGAAAAAGGTTTATATTTATTTATTTTATAGGAAAATTCTTAATTCACTTGAATGATTTTCATTTTTATATTATATTTTGTACATAGATTATTATCTCTCTCGCATGTAAGTAGTATTTGTTAAGGATGTTATTTATTTTAATGGCAATAAATTTTCAATGAATATGTAATATATTGTATCAACATCGCTGTAATGAATATTACATACTAAGATATGAATCTGCTAGTATATCTAGTATTTACGCATATTTACATGTTACTAAATTTATCCACAGCTATTATCCCGAATTTTTTTTTATTGATATAACATGCACGTTTTAAGCTTCAATGTGTTAAAGATGGACAGGTAAACAATATTTGAATCTTGTTGTTTTATTATTGAAAAAACAAAATTATACTGTACAGTATCCATTATATAATTTTTTTTATGGAATAAAAAATTTTGACCGTTTTCAAAAACTCAGGCCTAGACCTTTCTATTGACACCACCATCGAGTCTCCAAGCCAACTTGAACTTAATTTATTTCAATTGGAAATTTTGAGGGCGGTCATAGCATATATACATATACACTGGGATTTTCACTGTCCTCAGTGGAATTGTTTTCTTGAGACTACCGTGTGAGGAATTTAAAATCTCCTGGCTGTTTGATGGTTATATATACCACTGGCCAGACACAAAGGTATATAACTTTGCTTTCTATTATTATCGTCAACGCCATATTGGACACCATTTTGGTTTTTGTGAGAATTGCTGGAATTAGGCCACCTGGAAAGGAACTCGACCAGTTCTTAACCGATTATGATGGGATTTGATAGGCTACAGATGGAAATTGGAGTTTAAATGATTTTTGGAAGATATTCTGAAATATTACCACTTTACTTTTATTACTACAATTAAAACGAAAATAAAAACTTTAATGGAAGCGACGGATTTTATTTAAATATCAACTCAAATGTATGTGGGTCCAACAAAAATATTTCATTACCAATGCAAACAAATATATTGTTGTTCAGTCAGAAATAAAATTTTTCAATTAGATTTTCTATTAATTCTACTTATTAAGTTACCAATTGAAGATTTAATTAAACCTGACCGGCCGAATCTAGAGATAAAATGATCGTACATAATTCAAGAAAGATCAAGAATATCATCTGTCATTCACCGAAGTACGAATTAACACGGCATAGATTACGTGAATTAAAATCCCAAAATTGGTATCCTGGTTTGAATTCGGGTTAAATGCTTCGCACTCTTAATGTACATGAAGTTTTACGATACATTTGGGTGTTTGATTATCAAGCGGAAGTTTGAGATGTATACCTATGGTTTAATTTATGGCTGTCAACCACACCACGTTTCGTAGAAAATATTTTGACCGTTGTAATTGTCGAAACTATTCATGAACGAATAAGTAGAAAATCTGACTGAATAGGGGATCGATACATCTTATTTTCACCAGTCTGTATATTGTCCAGGATGAAGTATTCTCAAAAATGCAACTTCGACATATTTAAACTCTGGACGACCCAAATCTTTTACCGGTTTTCGTTTATAATAACTTTTAATTTTCGAACACATTCCTACTTGGCGCATTAAAGGGGATGTTCTTCACAAAACTGAACCAAAATTATTTCAACAACCCGACCAGCCAGATTTTTATAAAAATTTCTCATAAAGAACACATCTCCAACACCAGACGCAATTCTTTCCAACTCTGGTATTTTGGCCTTCTTTTGAATGTGTTTAACAGCGGTAATGCAGGATGCTGCATCTATGACGAATGTTGAAAAGAATAAAATAATCTGGAATGTGTCAAATATAAAATACAGATATTAAAAATGCTAATACTCACTTGATCAAAACGATGAGCTAAAACAAAAGAAAGCTTATCTTATAATCTGAAATTTGAAATTTCCATTTGACCCGGTGGCGTTCACTATTCGTTTTCATAGGATTCGTCGACTTTCACAAATGAGAGAATAAAGTTTCTTTTGTTCTAAAAGTGCTAAGCAAACTAAAAATTAATATCTGAAAACAAAATTCCCAACATAATCTGGGAAATCCTTTGGATACCCGGGGGAAGACCCGGAATATGCCGGGGATTTCCCGTAAATCGTAGGAAAATCCTGGCATATTCCGGGATTTATCCGCGGAATCCCCAGGATTCCCCCGGCTTTCCCTAGGATTTACCCCAGCGGAGTTTCAATAAAAACCGCCGTTTTTCAAAACAATACTGAACAATATTGAACAACCCCAATTAAAAAATCAGACATCCGCTATGAATTTATTGAGAATTGTTGAAAGATGGTTAATATATTATTTAAATTACCACTGGTGGGGTTAAATAAACAGAATCTGCCATTCCACACTTGGATTCTTTCGTCACGATTCTTTCCAAATTTCCTTCCCTTTCAAATTTCCTTCTTTTAAAATTTCCTTCCCCCACAAACTGTTGTTAGTTTATTGGTGAAGGGGAAGGAAACGA
This sequence comes from Nephrotoma appendiculata, assembly GCA_947310385.1. Taxonomy (NCBI): domain Eukaryota; kingdom Metazoa; phylum Arthropoda; class Insecta; order Diptera; family Tipulidae; genus Nephrotoma; species Nephrotoma appendiculata. The sequence goes on from OX371223.1 coordinate 336,040,777, forward strand.
ATCGGTCCGGTGGCAAAGTGATCAACATGCTTGCTCCAGCGACCGGAAGTCTCGGGTTCGATTCCCGGTGATAACAAGGAAAAAATGAATGTTACGGCTGGTTTAGGATCAATGAATTAATCACTCATTATCCGAAATGAAAATAGGATTATGATACACTTGAATCTCGATTATCCGGGATCCGATTATCCGTGAACCTCGACTATCCGGGATTTTTTGCTCTCTTGGTTAATGTGAATTTCATCTGATTAACCGGGATTTTTTTAGTTCTAATAAAAATCATTCAATTAACCGGGATTTTTGATTATCCGGGAAGTCCCACTCATCCCGGATAATCGAGTTTCAAGTGTACCTCATTTAAGGCGGCCAAATCCCTTGACGCGATATACTGCCAGAGAGAGAGAGAGAGAGAGAGAGAGAGAAAGAGAGAGAGGGAGAGAGAGAGAGAGAGAGAGAGAGAGAGAGAGAGAGAGAGAGAGAGAGAGAGAGAGAGAGAGAGCGAGAGAAAGAGAGAGACAGAAGGAAACGTGGAAGTCATCATGACGAAAGAATCAAAGTGTAGAATGGCAGAATGAGCACTAAAGGGTCGTTAATTATTTTTTAATTAATGTTTACTGCATTGTTGTCGGGTGTCCGGAAATATTTCAGACTAATCATTCTGCCTTTTGTATTCTCAACATGTGGTGTTTACAATGTTGAGCTTATCTCTACATATTCCCGGACTCCACTATGACCATAAAGAAATAATAATATTTGAGTTGTTAGTAAGTTCAATTATTTTCCACCGATAATGGCGATAAGATTTGTTGATATTGTGTTGGTCTGTACCAATAGTAATTAATTGAACATCAAAGTATCTGAGCACGCAACCGACCATGACTCTCACTATACCGGAATCTAAAATGGAGTTAGATTGGATCTTTGAACTACATATTACATTCAAAAGTGTTTCGTTGGGTGCCTCATATATGTATATGCGATAGTTGGTGGTGTCTAGTTTTATTAAGAGATGACTAGATCTTATTGTCCTAGTGCTTCATACGGTATCTAACAGGTACTACAAATAGTAGTGGATATAGACTCACAAGAATGAAAACTGTAAGATTTTTTGAACTGCTCGTCAGCCTACTATATTCATGCTTTGATACACGTGACGGTAGTCGTGAATATTGTGTTCAGGTAGAATAATTGTTATAGGCACGTGTTATGGAATAGGTTTTAACTCTTCATCTTCAAGTTGACCAAGTTGTTTAACGATATCATAGTAAAGTTCGTGTTATGTTTTATTAAAAATATTAATTCGATTCAATGTTAAATGTTCTCCAACACAAAGTTCACTGACAGGCTCCAAATCCTAGTTTCACTCGTTTACGATCGACAAAATTTCTCTAGCATTAAATTGGATTTAGAAACCGGGCAGCTCGGATCAAACCGACTGTAATTCTGTATGTTGTCTCTACAGTTCTTAATTTGATAACAGTAGGTCTTTACTCAATTACAGTATACCACCTGTACATTGAAAGCTCCATGCCAACCTGTACTCTGACATAGACTGTGGGTCAGTGCTGAGTTCTGCTCTACAAAAGAGAGTCTCCGTTGTGTGGTGATTAACATCATCGATCGTCAATGATGACGAGAATTTGTTTTGCATTTTGCATTAGCATTCTGTTCACTAACAACTCAATTTTTGGAAAAGCTCATCACGAATCGATATTTTTCAACCAATTTCATTGAAACGGGAAATTTTCCAAATTGCACAGTACGAATCCATATTGCTCACAAACAAATCATAAGAAAAATCTGAAATTTTCTGAAAAATTTCGTAATTTGTTCTACTTTAAAATAAATTCAATTTCTAGCCCGATAAATTTTTGGAAAAGCTCATCACGAATCGATATGTTTCAACTAATTTCATTGAAACGAGAAATTTTCGAAAATGACAGTACGAATCGATATTGCTCACAAACAAATCAAAAGAAAATTCTGAGATTTTCTGAAAAATTTTGTAATTGGTCCTTCTTTAATATAAATTCAATTTCATGTCCGATAAATTTTTGGAAAAGCCCATCACGAATCGATATTTCTTAACCAAACTTTCCGTGCTAGTTTCACGTCGGTCATGTTATGAGGTCCATAAAATTTACACAAAATAAGATTTAGAGGAGCAGCATCCAATGCCATGATAAATTGAATTTACCTTGTTGTTTATAATTTTTCTTAAATTCGGTTTAATTGAATTCCTTATAAATGAACATAATCAGATTAACGAAATTTACCAACCCATGTGCTGTGATATAAATACATGCATAACTAATACATGTTATACAATACAAATATCAACCCCCGCATCGAATTCAAGAGAAAACATAATTAATCCTGATAAACAATAAATTTTTAATTTCCACCGAACAATAAAAAAACATAAATTTGCTTTAAATTTCCACCTCTTCAAATTTTAACATATATAGCCATCTTCTCCACCGAATATATAAGCATTTATATAACATACACGCCATTCGAACAAATTATGTGTAAAACTTCTTAAACGACACATTAATTATGAAAAATAAAATAAATATATTTGTTTTAAGCATTTTCTTTTGTTTTCCTTCACCGTTTTCTTAAGATGCGCAACCCCTTTAATTTTTTTTTTTTTTGTTTATGGTACCATGTTACATATGTACTACATACATGTGCGTTTATATAAAAGTTTTTCCAATATAATACAAAGAAATCATCGTTTCAAGAATCATCGCACGCAGAAATCAAAGTACAACAAAAAAAAATTAACGCACTTAATCAATGTCAATATTTGTACAAATATATCTTTATCTGTTGTTCACGAAAAAACCCTTCTACATTTATTCCACGCGGTGGGGTTATGTCGAGGGTGTGAAGTTTCGAATTTTTCGGATAATTCGTATTGAAGATTATTTGTACTTACACATACGTACTTTATCTGTCAAATACATTCTCAGTAAACGAATAAAAAAAGTATTCCACCTTCTCGAACACGGTATATAGAACACGAATATCTACATACCTCCCTTCTTCTTATATGAAGACGCGAGTATGTTAAAACATCTCCTTCACTTTTTTCTTAATTTTTGTATTTTAAAAGTCAAACAAATTATGTATCGTCGATCAAATTCTAAAACATATATGTTACAAAAAATATAAATTTCCCGCACATCTCGCCATCCAACTCCCTCCACTGATCTGAGTTGATTTTTAACCCGCACACTTTTCATTTTCTTAAACTTCCCTTGAATGTTTTAAAAAATACGTACGCATTTTAATTGAAAAAAAATTAAGATTTGACTAAAATAAAATCTCGGTATATTAATAGACTAGCGATGGGATGAATCAGTCATTAACAAATGAAGATGATTTTAAATATGGGAAAATTCCGGAAAATGGATTTTTTTTTCTTTTTTTTCTTTGATTTGCTGTTTGTTTCAAATGTGCTCGCATTTGTATAAATGTTACGGGGTGATGTGGGAGCGAACTAAAAAAATAAAAGCTCAGCAATGTCGATTATTGTTGTTATTCAGACGAACATTTTTACATGTTAAAAGTTAACAATTTTTTTAAATTTCATCTTCCATTCCTACTTTAAGTTAAGCCACGTTTTGATCTTGGGCCAAACCCATTATTTTAATATAATTCCAAAAATTATTAACCAAACAATATTATCGATTTAAGGGTATATCCACTATCCGGACGCAAATTAATTATATTTGCGATCAGAAATATGGTTACTAGATTTATTTTGTCATGCCAATTGTCACATCTTTTTTAAATTTAATTTTTTTTTGCGATTATTAAGTAGAAATACATAAAAATCCTGCGACCTCAGAAAATGCGTATCATTCTTTTCGTAGATTTCTACTCTACAATCGCAAAATATATTTAAATTTCCGACCGGATGGAGGATATACCCCTTAGTCGACAAATTAATAGAGTTTCGACTTAAAATTTGATTCCCACCCCATCAAATTATTGTAGATATAATAAAGGGGGTTCAAATTTGAGACATATTCTTAAATTATAATCTTAGATTATAAATTATAGCAGATCGACACTTTAGAGTCAAATTGAAAAATGAGCAGAGTACTCTAAACTAAAAAAATATCAGCAGGTATACCACAAGGTAGTGTACTTGGACCTATACAGTTTATTCTTTATACTAGAGACTTAACGAATATTCAAAGTACTACCAACATTTGTAGATGACAAGGCTATCCTAGCAGTTCGAAAAGATGTTTCGGAAGCAACAAGCAAACTTCAAAATGCAGCACTGTGAGCACTCCACTGTGAGCAACTGCACTAAAAGACAACGCATCTTATTAAATGGAGCCAAATCTATATTCTCGTGGTTCTCAACTCAAACCAAATTCCATATGCAAACAAAGCTAAATACCTAGGCATGACCATCTATGCTAGCTAAGATGGAAAGAACTCATCAAGAAAAAAAAGAGTTAAAAATCAAATATAGGAAAATGCACTGGTTTGCTCATGGGTAGAAATTTTGAGCTCTAAACACAACCAATTGCTGCTAGGTAAATGCTAAAACTAGTTTGGATCTATATGGTAACCAACCTTGCGGTTGTGCCAAGAAAACCATTGTGGTGATATACAATGATTGATAAACAATGCTTCAAAAATGAAGTGTTGCGAAGGATTTTCAATGGAGTACATTAGGAACGATCACCTTCGTAGAGATTTGAAGATGAAATATGTCGCCGATGAAATGAAGAAACAAACAAGGAAACACTTACAGCGATCATCTCGACATGAAAATAAATATATCCGTCGTAAGTTGGACACCACTAATGGAGCGAGGATATTCCAAAGACAGAAACCGCTGGACTTGAGCAGTTATAATTATAATCCGAATTTATTGTAAAATAAGTAAATTTTAATTTTCTTGTTGTTTTTCTATGACCCAATTAGCGAATTGCTGACGTCATGTGTGGTCATTTGGCTTTAATTTTTGTCTTAACTGTATTTTGTATGTCTTTAAATGAAGATATTTGTGTAAAATATTGAGCAAAGTTGTTGGTGTGAAGTTTAATTGCTGTGAACGATGATGAATTGATCCTTGGCTCTTCAGGCTCTTGAACCACCACTGTGATGATAAATTGTGCTTCTCTGATCTTGAACTGAACCAGTTTCTTCAAACTTATCAATTACAAGTTTAATTGTGCTATAACATTATATATTTCGATATTTCGTTCACTGTATAATTTGAAAACTTGAGTAGTTAGGATAGTTTAATAAACGTTAGTTTGTTTTAATGTACAGAAAAGCTAGAGCGTGTTTTATTATATAACATTACAACAATTGGCGACGAAGAAAAAAAAAGGTTACTAGTGAAAAAAGCCGTAATTAAAAAAAAATGAAATTAAAAAATAAATAACTATGTATGACTCTAATGCTGCACCAGCACTTGTAGCACAATCCAATGAAAATGGCACTGGAATTTTTAGCAAATTAATTACAACATATCGACATAGTTCAACCTCCAAAAAACTACCCTTAAAGGGTGCAATTTTTCAAAATCCATATTTTAGGTTAAACTGTGTTTTTGGCAATTCAGTTAATACTTCTTATATCGTACTGGGGGCGGTATTGTAATTTTTTTACAAATTAACCATAACATATTGGCAAAGCTCCACCCCTCCCCCAAAAGCTTCCCCTATTGGATGCAACTTTTAAAAACCTTATTTATCGTCTCCACCACGCCTTTGGCATTTCTATAAATTTTTGTTCTATATAGTGCTGGGGTAGTACTACAATCTTTTTACAATAAAATGGCATAACTTAACTTATAGAAAACTACCCCAAATGGGAGCAAACGTTTAAAATCATTGTATCGTACTGGTTGATACAACAAGATTTTACTAAATTAATTATAATATATTAGAATAGTTCAATTGCAAAAACTGCACCTCAAATGCAGCTCTTTAATATAATAATTCTCTGTATAGGTAACCCCCTCAAATAGGTACCCCTGAATTTATTAAAACAGCCGGCACCCACAAAAATCGATCATAAAGCATAGAACTTCTTTCCTATGCAAGAAACAGGTACCCATGTATTTATTACAACAGCCCACACCCACAAAAGTCGATCAAAAGGTATCGAATTACCTTCCTATGCAAGAAATAGGAACCCAAGAATTTATTACAAAAACCCACCTCCACAGAAATTGACCAAAAAGTATCTTCATTCCTATGCAAGAAATAGGTACCCAAGAGTTTATTACAACAGCCCACACTCCCAAAAATCAATCAAAAAATATCGAACTTCATTCCTATGCAAGAAAAAGGAGCCCATGCATTTACTACAACAGCCCACACTCACAAAAATTTGATCAAAAAATATCGAACTTCATTCCTATGCAAGAAATAGGAACTCATGAATTTATTACAACAGCCCGCATCCACAAAAATCGATCAAAATGCTTCAAATTACATTCTTATGCAAGAAATAGGGGTGTGGGCTTTTGTTATAAATTCATGGGTACCTATTTGAGGGGGTTACCTATACAGAGAAATATTGTTTTAAAGAGCAGCACTTTTGAGGGGCATTTTTTAGCAATTGAACTATTCTAATATATTATAATTATTTTTAGTAAAATCTTGTTGTATCAACCAGTACGATTCAATGATTTTAAACGGTTGCTCCCATTTGGGGTAGTTTTCTATAAGTTAAGTTATGCCATTTTATTGTAAAAAGATTGTAGTACTACCCCAGCACTATATAGAACAAAAATGTATAGAAATGCAAAAGGCGTGGTGGAGACGATAAATAAGGTTTTTAAAAGTTGCACCCCGTAGGGGAATTAATTGAACAGAACGAATTTCAGAACCTAAAGTTAAATATTTCTATAACATTAGCAAACATGTATTTTCGAGCATACACAAATGATATTTTTCTACCTAGGGGTAAAGTGTTTATTGTTGCAAAAGGTCGACCAGCAGTATTGGGTCGTGTATGAATTCGACTTCGTGCTATCAAATTAGAAGATGTGGATAAAGCAATTGTATCGACCGTCATGCAATACATTTTAATGTACAACTGTTTTGTAAAACTCAAGTTGGTTTTTTACCACACACGCTCTAACTGATTGCACAGACTCGACTCTATATGACAGATGACACAACTTCGTTATGTTTCGTTGGGGTCCCATTTGAAACGCGATATTTTAAAACGAGATATGACGAAACGCGATATTTCAAAACGCGATAATTCAAAACGCGATACGGTATAAAACGCGATATGGAACAAAAAGCGACATTTCAAAATGCGATATTTCAAAACGCGATAAAGTACAAAACGCGATATGGTACAAAACGCGATATTTCAAAACGTGATATTTCAAAATGCGATACGGTACAAAACGCGATACGGTACAAAACGCGATATTTCAAAACGCGATATTTCAAAACTCAATATGGCACAAAACGCGATATGGTACAAAACGGGAGTTTATGATCGGGTTATATCAGGCGGGTGAAGGGAAAATTTAATTTCAGTTTATAGGAATTTAAAAATCGATAGGGGCGAGAGTATATAGGACCGGTGTCAATCGGGTCGCTGCGCTCCCGTCGCTTCGCAATGAACATTCTCGTTTTGTACCATATCTCGTTTGGTACCATATCGCGTTTTGAAATATCGCATTTTGTACCATATCGCGTTTTGTACCATATCGCATTTTGAAATATCGCATTTTGAAATATTGCGTTTTGTACCATATCTCGTTTTGTCATATCTCGTTTTGAAATATCGCGTTTTGAAATATCGCGTTTCGAGCGGATCCGGTTTCGTTGTATGATATTTTTCGCAAAAGGCATAAATAAGAAAGTGAATAGAATCACACTCCTAAGAAAAAAAAGAATGTGGCAGAAAGAAAGGTTTGGTGATCAGTTCGTCAATCAACCACTTCTAAGAAAATTAAAAGAAACAGGACCAGAAGGCTTTATGCGGATGGATGAACGATTTAATAATTTATTGTCACTCATAAAATTAAAAATTGACAAACAAGACACATTAATGCGAGATGCTATTTCGGCCGAAGTTAGGCTTGGGATTACGTTGCGTTTTTTGGCAACGGGTAATTCTTTTGAAGATTTGAAGTTCTCTGCGGCAGTTTCGGCCCAATTTATTGGGAAAATTGTTATCGAAAAGTATGAGGCGATTATAAGTGCCTTAAATAAATTTATAAAGGTAAGAAAATAACTTTTGGTTAGTGGCTTTACAATTTTCTCCTGAAAATCTTTAAATGCCGATATTATGCGAAGGATAGAAAGAAGTTGCTTCTGCATTCGAGGGTGTTTCTGGTTTTCCTCACTACGTAGATGCTCTGGGTTGTTAGTAATTGTCAGGACAATGTTTGTATGAAAGAAAATTTTGGGAAAATCTACTGGAAAAGTCGGAAAATTCGGAAAATTGAAAAAGATGTTTTTGTACAGGTTTTTCGCAAGTATCCGATCCAGATAGCTTCCAAAAGAGAAAAGTTGGAAAATGTTAGTGGAAAACTTGAAAACTTCCGGAAAAACTTGAAGAAAATTGAATTTTTTTCATCGCGCTTCAGTTGAGAACGGCTTAACCGATTTGGCTCAATCTTTTTTTGTTGTATTCGAAATTACCAGAAGATGGTTCTTACTAAAGAAAATTTTTTGAAAAGTGTTGTTTTTGTAACGGATTTCGCATGTATTCGATCCAGATGGTCTTTTAGAAGAGAAAAATTAGAAATATTATTGGAAAGATCGGTTACTCCTGAAAAAACCCAAAGAAAATTGAATTATTTTTCTAGCGCATCAGTTGAGAACGGCTAGATTTAGCTCAATCATTTTTTGATATATTCCATATTTCCAGTAGATGGTTCTTACGAAAGAAATTTTGGGAAAATCCACCGGAAAACCAGAAAATTTGGAAAATCGAACAATATGATGTTTTTCTACGGGATTTTGCACGTTTTCGATCCAGATGGTCTTTTAGAAGAGAAACATTGGAAAATCTGAGTGGAAAACTCGAAAACTTCCAGAAAACCCGAAGAAAATTGATTTTTTTTTTCTAGCGTATCAGTTAATTGTCACTGAATTTGCAAACGATAGATGAACCGACGGTCAACATTTCCAAAAAATCAGCAATGGCGAAAGTACTACAGACTTGCAAAATAATCATTTGGGATGAACGTACGATGCCGTACAAACGAGCATTAGAAGCACTCGATCGAACGTTAAAAGATTTGCGCAATAATCAGGACCTCTTTGGAGGTACGATGATTCTGCTGGCCGGCGATTTTTGCCAAATGCTGCCAGTCATTCCAAGATGATGAAATAATCGAATTTGTGGAGATACGTGAAATTTCTGAAATTAACAACGAATATGCGAGTCGCGTTACAAAATGATGAATCGGCGGACGTGTTTTCAAAGCAACTATTAGACATTTGTAAAGGAAAAATTCAGGTTGACACTTCTCTTTTCGTTACCACCTAATTTTTATCAATTCACAACCTTTAAAGAAGATTTGATCACGAAAGTGTTCCGGAATATTGGTGCAAATCACAAAAACCATGTTTGGTTGAGCAAACGAGCCATTTTGGCAGCGAGAAATAAGGGCGTAGAAGATTTGAATATAACAATTCATAAAGAAGAATTATTAAAGTCGTCCGTGAATTTAATTTGTTTTAAAATTTTTTTCGGCTTTTCGGACAAAATATCATTTTAATGGACACCCATACAATGTTTACGACAATTTATGTCGCAGAAACGTGTACACAAGTGCCCTGGGGTTAAAACGTGGGGGAGGGGAGTAGTGCATTTTTTCTACTTTTGTGGTAGAAATATTGTTAATAAATGGCCTCTTTGTTTTCTGCGACATAAATTGTCGTAAACATTGTATGGGTGTCCATTAAAATGATATTTTGTCCGAAAAGCCGAAAAAAATCTTAAAACAAAATAACAATTCATGCTGATTAAGTTGTTAATTATCCAATTGAATTCCTGAATTCATTGGATTTGCGAGGAATGCCGCCGCACAGTTGCAGCTCAAGGTCGGTTCGTTGGTAATCATGTTACGCAACCTGAACCAAACAAAACTATGCAATGGAACAAGACTCACTGTTAAGAAGCTGATGAACAACATGATTGCAACGATAGAAGCAACGATAATCATAGGAAAGTTCAAAGGCGAGGATATCCTGATTTCAAGAATTTATACCATTAATTCCAACCGACTTGCCGTTTCAATATAAGCGTGTTCAGTTTCCGGTTTGTCTTGCATTCGCAATATCGATAAATAAATCACAAGGCCAATAATTGGAAGTATGTGGAATAAACCATGAATTGCCGTGTTTTTTCCATTGACTGTTGTACGTGGCGTGCTCTAGAGTAGGGAAACCATCAGCGCTGTTCGTTTTTCCTCAGGACAGATAGGCAAAAAATATCGTACATCACCAAGCGGTACGATGAACGCATTATTAATTGGCTGCCGAGTTCGTGAGATTTGGCAACTCTCGATTCCTTTCAGAATGGTTATTTAAAAGTACAGGATTATGCTGATAAACCAGCAACAATAAACGCTTTGCGGGTTAATTACAGCTATTGATTTAGAAAAATATTAAAGTAAATAACATAATCTGAAAAATGAAATGCGCTTTAATTTCACATGCTCTTTGGTAATCCTGAATCAAAATCATTTATAACAAAATTTGCAGAAAAATCTTCTATGTATGCACGCCCGCGAAGATTTTTGCGTTTGAACAGTCAGGACTGGACCCCTAAGGGCTCAGTACAAATTTTTCGTAAAATTTCAATTTTGGTTATTTTTTTTTCCTAGGAATGAGTTTAGGAAAGGGATTATATGAAATTAGTGACATTTTCGAATCCGAGGGATGCGCCCTCTGAATCAAGGAACCCATTCTTCTGGGACCCTTGGTCTAGGGGCATCGGTAAAATGCTTCCGATACTGAATTCAGTATCTGATGAATTCCTGTCATATACGATTGCAACTACAGTGTCGTCGAGAAATTGCCTGCAAAATATCCGTAATTCAAAGTAATTTTAAGTTCTCCCGTGCAACGCCGGGCAATTAAGATAGATTTAATTATAAAAAGCCTTTCAGTGTTGTGTTACTTGCAGCATTCAGTCAACTGTGAGTTTCTGTATGCAAATGTTGGTAGTAATTGTAAAAATTCGGACTGAAATCAAAATTTTACACACAAATAAATAAACGACGGCTAAACCTACCTATACTACATCTTGTATATCATGCGGTGGAAATTTTTTACCGTATGTGTTAGTTGGAGCTGAGATGTTTCTTTTGCGATATGATTTATTAAAACCATTTGCTCACGCAAATATATCGAGAAATGAATTACATTTTAACCAACGTTTGAGTTTAGCACGAGTAAAATTTGAAAACACATTTGGAATTATGGCATCACATTTTCGTGTATTTCTAGCACCTAGGCAGCTTTGTCCCAAAAAAGCAGCACCAGTAACACTATAGCGTGCTGTTACTTGCATAATTTCCTAAGAAATCGCCAGCGGACTATGTATAAAAATTTAGAAAATTCACCAAGCCAATCTGTCATGCCACTTGAATCTACTACGTCACGAAATGATTCTACCGAAGCAAAGAAAATCCGAAATTATTTTTGTAAAGCCATTTCTTAACTTATAAACGTTTCTTGTCTGTAATTCAATTTTTTATTAGTTTTAACATATTTAAAAATTTCATTTAATTATTTATTTAATCATTTTCATCATCGTTAATATCCGAGATATTGGAATATTGTATTTGATCAGTTGAAGTCGCTTGTGGTGGCACTGGCACAGCAAACATATCATTGGGTCCGTATTTGGGTCCGACAATTAATATTTCTTCAATGGCCTTTTTTGCGTAAATTTTTTGTTCAGCGCAGATAATTTTCGGAATGAGCACGCCTCTCTGCATCGACAGGTTCTTTTTGAGAATTCATAGATTGTAAATACTCCACTGTATGAAATTTAAATTTAGAGAAATAAATCAAAATGCAAACTTCAACTATAACAGCAGACTAAGCGAAGTATCTAGTCCGTTTTCATCATATGAAGAGGCATCTAGAGATTGGTTTTCACTGTTGAAGGTGTCATGTTGTTCTTTAGGAAATGTAGCAATCGTATAACCAAATTGTAATTTTCACTAGATGATTGCCTCAAAATCGGTAAAATTTTATATAGTTCGAGAAAGTTGCGCCAGTTATCGGTGTCTAAAACGTTGACCCCTCCATTGATTTTTGCCATTTCGATCATTACTAAACTTAATTTCAAAAGATTTAAAAATGTTAACTGATTGCACAGACTCGACTCTTATGACAGATGACATAACCTCTGTTTAGTTATGTGATATTTTTCACAGAAAGCATCAACATTTTTTGATTTTTGTCGACTCGATTTGCAGACTGTCAAATGAGTCTGCAGACTGACCCACACACGCTACTATTATAGTGCGACTCTACACAATTGTATAGAACTAGTCGTAGCGTGTATGGGCCACATAAGAAATTGTTGAGAGTCGTCTGGTACGACCTTTGCTTCACACTTAGCTTTTATATTCATTTCGGCTATTTTTAAAATACATGTAAACATGCCTATAGGAACAACCGGCCATCATAATCCCCGTCACTGGTGGAAACTTATTTCAAAATAGATGATCTGTAATTGCTTATCGTCGCTTTCTTGGATCAGATGAAATGATGTTCCCTAAATCAACATAACATTGGGCGGTTTAAGGAGACCCAACGCATTTGGGAACATGTTGAGTAAAATCGTAGCCCCAACGTTATATGAAAATGTTTAACACTATGAAATTAACAAATCGAATTGTCGATAAATTCACTAATTATGATAGGGGTTATGAAAGCGCCTTTCAATGGGATTTGATTTGTCGTTTATGAATGCCATTTTGATATACTTGGCATGTGTATATTTATATGTTATTGTGACGCCACTTTAATACATCTGTATGTATATGTAAAATACTTTACCCTGTTTGGTGTTGGACTATTTTTATTAATTTCAACACTATTATGTTGCCACCTCGCTTGCTATTATTCGGATTATTGTAATTCTTGCTCTGAAAATTTCAATTTCTAACCGAGCACATTACAGTACATCACCACTCATATAGTAACGATTGGGAGTCCCTCTACAGCGTAGATGGATTGACTGATCTGTGTATATATTTAGGCTTTTTTCATAAATTTTGATTGCTTCGAGAAAAATATCACTACGCAATCAAAATTTCACAAACACTGGTTTGAAAATTGAATGAGGGCATTTCTGTAGTTTAAATGCCACAACTTAAGTCCTTACACATCAAAATAGTTGGTTGAAAATGCTTTATTCTAAAACTATCTCTTGGCAAACAGATCACATTTTGATCTGTATAGTCTCCACTTTATCAACGCGCAACTAAAAGTTGATTCTCTTCTGATTTCATTATTTTGTCTCTAACATTTCCTTTGGCAGACTCGTAATATGAAATTGAGTGGATAGTGGATATCCTGCTTCCTAGTGTGATAAATACCAACTCATAAGCACCTATATATGCTGTATAAGATAGGTGAATTTTGACAGCGGAAAATAAGAGATTACGCTACTCGCCGCAAGTCCCAGCACTATCACTAAAGAGACTTTTTTTTGTTATGTTCCACTTTTTTCACGAAATAAAACATCTCAGCGGAATAAAATATTAAAAGTGATCCTTAAAATGGCAAATTGATTGATCTCCGAAGTAATGACTTCTTAAGCTAATTGGGTCCGTGTATTTTATTTCAAAATTTTCGGTTCGTGTTATGTTAACAGATCTCTGTATTTTATATCAAAATTTTCATTATTATGAACCGGAAGTCACTTAAATATAATTGCACCAATAGTTTCTATTCAAGTTTCGATGATTTTTCCTTAAATCCAATTAATGTTCCAAATTTAAAACATCTTAATATTCTTCATATCAATATCCGGGGCATGAATAATACTACTAAATTTGATAGTCTATTATTATTCATTGAGAGTCTGCGAACTGATGTGCATTTATTATGCATAACAGAAACAATGGTTCACAGTTCGAATATATTTTCATTTAATATTAATAATTATACTAGTATTTTTTCATGTAGAACTGATCGATCAGGCGGAGGAATCGCTATGTATATTAGAAACGATATTTCCTATACTATTCTCAGTGTTGATGATGGCAATCTACCTTTTCAGTATATTTGTGTTCAGCTTGGTGGATTTAGCTCTACAAGAGTCTGCGGTATTTATAGACCACCATCTTCAGATACCAAACTATTTCTTGAGTTTTGTGATGATATGCTTAATAAATATAAAGGATTACCCGATTTTGTTATCGTTGGCGATATTAATATACCTATTAACAAAAAATCAGTTCTAATCTCAAATTATGAAACTTGTTTGTTGGGCCATGGATTGATTGCTAACTTTCAATTATACAACTAGATCTGCAAGTGACAATATACTAGATCATACAATAAGTCGCTTCCTTAATATTGAACGTGTTTTGAATTCAACTATCTGTGATCATAGTTTTGTTTTTTCTACGTTTCTCTTTAAACCAAAATATACGTCTAAAATACTAGAAAAAAAGATCATTGATTATAAGAAAGTTAATCAGCTCTTTGAAGACTTTCTTCTTTCCTCAAGATTCGATACTCAAAATCCTGATTATACAATAAAATTGTAATTACTGAAAAGTATAGTGAATTACTTGATAATTTTACTACAATTAAGCATACACCGATGAACTTAAAAAACTCCAGTAATTGTCCATGGATGTCTTATGATCTTTGGAATTTAATTAAAGACAAAAATCGTATCTTCAAAAGACTTAAGCGAAATTCGAATAGTGCTCAGTTAAGACACAGATTGGAATTGCTATTTTGAAGCGCTATTTTGAAAAATTGTACAATAATTTGAGTCAAAAAGAAGTTTGGAAGCAAATCAATAATTTTATGAAAAATAATGTTTGCTCGAATTCGTATACTATAATGTATAATAATGTTGAATATAGCGACACGAATATTATTGTTGATATATTCAATAAATTTTTTGTTGATGCTGGAAGAGTTACACCAAATAGGCTAGCATCTGACGGCAATGTGAATAAACTTCGAACAATTAGAACTATGTCTAATTCATGTTTCTTAACACCGACTACAGCATCTGAAGTCTATAATATTATAAGCAGTTTAGAGAATAGTAAGGGTTGTGGTTATGACAGAATTGGCAATGTTATCTTAAAAATTCATCAATTTTCTCTGAATTACTGTCTACTTTGTTTAATGTTGTACTAGAAACCGGGATTTACCCGAATTGTTTAAAAATAGCAAGAGTCATACCCATTTTTAAATCTGGTGATATTAAATTAATAAATAATTTTAGGCCCATATCTATCTTATCAGTTTTTGACAAAATATTGGAAAAATTGATTGCTAGCCGTATGATTGATTTGATGACTTTTATCAATATCAATATGGATTTAGACATGGTTCGGGTACTGATCTCGCATTAATGTAAATAACTGATTTAATTTATAGAGCTTTTGATAACCAAAAGTATGTGTGTGGATTATTTTTGGATTTAAGAAAAGCTTTCGATTCCATAGATCATGAGTTGCTGCTTAAGAAGTTATATATGTATGGTTTCAGCGGTGAGTCTTATGATATATTGGCAAGTTATCTTACTAACCGCAAACAATTTGTTGAATTGAACGGAATGAAAAGCGCCTTACTAAATATTGACTGTGCTGTTCCGCAGGGTAGCGTCCTGGGGCCTCTGTTGTTTTTAATTTTCATTAATGACATAGCACAATTACCTATTTCTGGACAAATCAAGATGTTTGCGGATGATTCTGCAATTTTTTACGAATTCAATGATTGTACACAAATGCAGGTTTGTTTAAATAATGATTTAAACATGTTGATTGAATTTTTTGATATGAAAAAAATTTCTCTTAATCTCAGCAAGACAAAAATTATAATTTTTCAGTCATCATATTTGCCACACTGTGAGTTTCCAATTATGATATATTCAGGTGTTAATATTGAATGTGTTGATAAACTTAAATACCTGGGTGTTATACTTGACAAGCATTTATCTTGGGAAGATCATATAAATTCAGTTTGTTTGAAAGTTTGTCCATCAGAAAATTGGCTAGTTTTGTCCCAACTCATGTTTTAAAAATGATTTATTTCTCTTTTGTTCATTCACGTTTTTATTACGCTATTACAGCCTTTGGATCTGCAGCGAAAACTAGATTCAGGTATTTACAGATTCTGCAAAACAAGTGTTGTAAATTTATTTATAAACTCCCTGTATTATATCCAACATCAGCTTTATATCGCGATGTAGCTAAGGGAATTCTTCCAATTGGTGCATTATTCGAATTGCATTTATGTGTTTATATGTACAAATGTTTGATTGTGCCCTCATGTTTATCTAACATGGAATATAAATATGTAACTCATAGATAGAACAGAATTTGGAAGAAAATCTATATCATTTACTGGACCTTTTATTTATAATAAACTGCCCGACCCAATTAAAAACACTTATAATATATTTAAATTTAAGAAATTGCTAAAAGCACATTTGTTGTCTAACGTCGTGAATTATTTGTGAAGTATATTTTTATATATTTTTATTTTTTATATTTTATATTTTTTATATTTTTCTGTTTTTTATATTTATTGTTTTCAAATACATAATATTATTTTTATATTGACAAATTGTAATAATTTTTGTTAAAGGGAAACCGTATTGCTTTAAAAGGAGTGAAAATTCATTAGCCGATCTGTTTCCTTTATTTCTTTTCTTTTTCACCTTTTTAATGTGATTAAATTTTATTTTCAACGACATATATTGTATTGTAAAATGAGGAAAGAGCAAAGAATAACTAAATAAATAAATAAATGAACTCGGTATATGAAATCTTGAAATTTAACAATATTCCGTCTATCCGCCATTTCTTCCACTAGTAACCTAAACTTTCGGTTGTGTTTCTAATAGCTTAGGTTATACTGAGACTATGTGGATGTGAATTTTCACATGTGAATTTTCACTAGAATTTTTTGATTTTCTGCGGCCAAATAAAAATTGAAAATAACTTATATGGCCACAGAAAATCAATAAATTCTAGTGAAAATTCTAGCCCTTGAATTTTCCCCAAATTTTCCATATAGTCTCAGTATAACCTAAGCTATTAGAAAAACAACCGAAAGTTTAGGTTACTAGTGGAAGAAACGGCGGATAGACGGAATATTGTAAATTTCAAGATTTCATATACCGAGTTTCTTTACTTCGGAGATCAATCAATTTGTCATTTTAAGGATCACTTTTAATATTTTATTCCACTGCGATAATTTATTTCGTGAAAAAAGTGGTACATAACAAAATTAAGTCTCTTTAGTGATGCGAGTAGCGTAATCTCTTATTTTCCGCTGTAAAAAATCCGCTATCTTATACAGCATCACCTATGTGCACATAAGAAACCTGCTAATCTCCTTATTATGAAATTTCCGTTAAGAAGCCAGGTTGCAAATTCTAGTTGGTGCCGTCATGCGTGAGTAAAATTTCCCTACTAACTCATTGTTTTTGGTGTGGCGCGTAAATATACAATTTTATGATGTTGTCTAGCAAGATAAATGATGATTTTTATTTTATGATGCTTTAGGAAATTACGGCAAGAATAGATAATGGAGGGATTGAATTGACAGTTCGATGAGTAAGGTCATATTTAGCATGGCAAGTGTCTCGTGATTTGGTTTTAAATTAAAAGAAATAATTTAGTTAAATAATTAAAATCGGTCGCGAAAATTTTAAGTTTTGAAATTGATTAAAAATCAAATAAAATAATTAAGTATATAGAAGTATAGTGTTTATAATTAATAATGTATACTAGAAAAATTAAGTTTAATAATTTAACTGTAACTATACATTAAATGTTATGGTAAAAGCACAGAAAAGTGATGGACTATAAACAGAGCCATCTATGATTTTGAAGAGCCGTAATGTTAAAAAGAGAGCTTTCAGTAGAGGGGAAGCTTTTATTGAATTACTATAAGAAACCGTGGTAATTGGAAAATTTTTGAACATGAATTTATGAATAAAAAATTAAACAAATCATCTAAATTTTAATTTTATATTTTTAATAAACTATTCAAAGAACACATATTTGAAAATCAGCCATCATCATGTAGTATTTATTTGGTAAATTTAAACTAAAGCGGAGCATAAATTTATTAATTTTCCATAAAAATGAGCTTTCCGTTTAGTTGTGTAGGTTTATAAAGTAAGATAATAAAGGGTGCTTCCGCGGATTTCTCTTACATCCAATTTAAAATTTAGTTTTATAAAAATTTAACTTATTTGGTAAATTCTGGTCACACGCACATCAAAATTTTTGAGATGAACGATGCACTTAACAGCAATCCAAACATTCTCCCTTTATAACAAAATTAAAGAGAAAACGTGAGCTGAAACGAAATTTTATGAATCACCATGTAGAAACAATACTATTATTCATATAATAAAATTTTTACATCAAAATCTATTTACGAAAATTATTTTTGTATACAAAAAATCAACGATGTCATGATTATATTATTACAAAACAGAACAAAACGTAAAAACTTCAATTTTATCTGATTGCAAAATCGAGCTTTCTGTAATTTGAAAATCCGTTTACAGATGTCTCTGTAATATATTTACTTGAAATTACGGAAAAGCGTAAAATAATTAAATAACTATTTACGAAAATAAACCATTATTATTGTAAGCGCGAAATCCTTAATACAATAATTTAACATAATTAATAAATCTCAAAACAATTATAAATTTTATTTATTATTCGGTTGGCGTAAATAAAACTTTTCGTCGTAAAATATTCACCATCATAGTTGCTGCGCGCTGTAAAACAATAGTAGAAGAATGTCACAATTTTTCCAAATTTTTGTTTTTTTTTATTTCGATTCATGTTTCATTTTTATAGCATCGTTCGTGTGCGTTTTCTGGGATCGTTGTTGGGTGGAATTCAATAAAATAACCATATTGTTAATAACTTAATGGTTTTTGTGAGTATGTAAACGGCACGTGGCTCTACCCACTTTTTGCATGGTTGGCTCATTATACGGATACAAAATCTTAAAGCACCAAGTCGTATTTTGAACTCGTTTATACAGCGAGGTGCCTGCTATAACACACGCCCGTTACAACAGTCCTAACCTGGAGACCCTCTTTCAATTTGTGTAACAATTTCTATACGGGTAATTTGGATTAATTTATTAATTTGAATTTGAAAGCTTCAAACAACACAAACCTATTAGGTGTGCAACAAACCTATTAGATGTGCGTATATATGTTGCTATAGGCTCTGTACCTGAGATAGATCTGATCTGAGATGACACGTTCTACATTCCTAAAGTCGTACAGGCAGTCATCTCTTAGTCATCTCTTTTAATTTAATTTATTTTAAATATGCAGCGATGTGGTCGGCGGCGAAGTGGATGTTTGCGATGTGGTGTTGTCGATGAGGATATCGGTTATGTGCTTGTTTGTAATGTAACATAGCTTGTCAGCAATGTGGTTGTGTCGGCGGCGATTTGGTTGCCTCTGAGAATTGGTTTGCGGTGATCGAGTTATGTATTCTAATTGGACTTGTCGGCCATAATTCTGGTTGTCAATGTGGTTGTCAGCAAAGTAGCTTGTCGGCGTTCTGATACAGAGCGCAGTTTATAACAGTTCAACACTAATAAAAAGGATTTTTTGAGTTGTTATGTGACAATGAATGAAACATGGATCCACTACTACACTTCGAAATCCAATCGTCAATCAGCTGAGTGCAGAGCAGCCGGTGAAGAGCGTCCGAAGCGACCAAAACGTAAATGTCGCCCGGTAAGGTTTTTGTTTCCGTATTTTGGGATGCGCAAGGTATTTTATTAGATAGTCGACTATCTTGCGAGAAGGAAGACCGTCAACAGTAAACATAAAATGGCGTTACGGGCGCATTTAAAGAAGGAAGTTGGAAAAAAAACGGGCCCAAATGCAAAAGAAAAAGGGCCCTTTGCGATAGAAACGAATATTTTGAGGCCAAAGAAAAATCTTGCTACAAAAAGGTGTCGAAATCTTAGAGAGGCGTTGGAATGAATGTATCATTCTTGAAGGAAACTATGTTGTTGATGAATAAAGTCGAATTTTTAAAAGAAAAATGTTTTTTTTATAGTTAGCGTCGAAACTTATTGACTGGCGTGTTATCCGGTTTTCGGCGATATTTATTTCGTTGTTGTGGGTGTCGGCTAGGTGATTTTGGCGTTGTATAGTTATGTCGATTTGCGTTTTTTTTATTTCGCTGGCGCTACATCCAATAGAGGGATTAGTCCTTGTTAATTCCAAGGTTTCATACTCAGTTTTTCAGCAAGTTCCCACATCGGCTCGGCGAGGCATACTGGCATACCAGGTTGCTATTTCATTCCATTTTTGCGAGTTCTTTTTTGTGTTCTTATGCGGTCATTCAAATTTTTACTAATTGTCGCAATGATTGCTTGCAATCGGCGATCTGGGTGGACTCCATCTAAACCATATACTAATGATAATTAGGTCGATAATTTAACCGATTATTTTATATGAAGCTCACATTAACACAGCAAATGTTTCGTTTGTTCTACCATCTATCTATGTATATACATATACCTTAGTTAGTCTGGTTCTTTGACCGAGCTAATCTCGGAAACTAACTAATCGATTTTGAACAAATCTTCCCCATTATTTTTAGTGTAGGTCTGTGGTTGAAAAAAAATTTGAAAACAAATTCGTACAACAGATTCATTAATAAATGAGTTTTGAGATACGAGATTTCAACATCGAGATACTAATTTAGGAATTTGATCCTTGGTATCATTAATATTTCTAAAAATGATTTGGGGTGATGGGTGTCTAAATGGGTGATGGGTGTCTAAATTTTTAGCACACAGGCGGCCGCCGAGAAGCTAGGCGCGGCCCTGGAAATAAAAATTTGCCATAAAAACAGGAAGGACTAAGCTACATATATCCAAAATGGCGGGAGATTATCAAAATCGTTCAAGAATATTTTAAAACAACCATAACTTCGGAGCCGAGTTTCTATTTGCACACCTAATACAATAACGATATGTATTATTTATTATGGTATTGTCTGCATTATAACTTTATCATTTAACGAATTAATAATGGATTTCAAATTTTTTTGATCAAAACATACACATAAAGTCATGTAGATTTTTCAACATATCGAAAATTAGAAGTACAAACTGCTGATAAATTCGGAAGTTGAAAAATTAAACTATGACTATATTACACAAATGGTTCTACTTTTACAGCAATAAACCTACAGGTCCAAAATCATTTGTACTTTCACAATGCAAACCATTGTTATTTCAAATAGAATAAATACTTATAAATTAATAATGAAAGATATATTGTCTCATTTCTCCAATTTTCTGAAGGAGAAAGAAGTAAAATCTTTGTAAAGGAACTTGGCTAAAGCTTCCGTTGAGCACCAAACTCTTTACTTTTTCAAAAAAGAATTTGTTTGATTACTAGATTTACTCGTATTCCAATGTAATTAAAAAAAAATGTTCACAATAAAAATTCATATTTATTTAGTAACAATAACAATATACAATATATATTTACATATTATGCAAAAATGATAAGTAAACTTATTTAGTAACGTTTCTTACAGTCATAATCAGAATAATTCCAACTAACCCTTTTTATTAAACAATTCTTAAAAATATCACAATAGCAATTAACAAATAAAACTAAAGAAAAATAAGTTCATGCAGTTAAAACATTTAATTCACGCTTTTTGGAAAGAACATTCAATGACTGAACTGAGTTATTTTGTTTTTTGCAATAATTATTCAAAAAAATGTTGCACCAAATTTTTGCGCAATTTTGCAAAATTTTAAAATCGGTTCCACCACATTTATTGCAAATTATGTTTAAAAAGTTGTGCGCATTCATAGACTAAAGCGATACGATATTAGTGTGTCCATTCGGGACGAACAAGATGAGGGTAGTGTTACAAATACACACTACTCTACACACGTTTAACACTCGGTGGTCGTGAGGTTAAGATATACACCACCAAGTGTTACTAACCCAAATGTTGCCAGTTCATTTTGCCAGTGAATTTTATTAAGGCGATTACTGATTGGTAATACCGAAAGCAATTGTAAACAGGTAGTTAATCATAAAAACAGGGGGATTCTATTACAGCAGAATAAAAATATTCATGATGATTACATGAATTTAAAAATGACGTTAGAAATGATTTAGACGTTAGTGTTTCAAAAATTTGGTGTACACATATTTCGAATGATGTCAAGAATTCGGTAGGGTATTTTAGCCCACCACGATCTAAGTCACGCAAATAAAAAACTGTCTCCGGTGGTAAATCATAATCAAGATCTTCATTGGTTAATAATTTGATAGTACATTCATCACAGTTCAATTTTTGAGTGATTTTTCTGCCTGACACGTAAATTAAAACTGAAAGAATATCAGGCTCAAGCGTTATTCTTTCAGCGTAGCTAATAATCCTACTAATTTCTAAGCTGTCTATGCAGGCAATTTTTTGTCGCTATTGTTTTTTAAATTTATACTAAGCGACATCTTTTAACTGGTTTAGTAATTGCGAAAAGCTTTATCAAACTACAATATTTTTATTTGGTGAAGCTCTGTTTTGTTTATACTACAGGATGAAACAATATAGGCTGCGAATTTGTTGCGATGAAAAATAAATTTTTAACATGTAACGAAAAAACAGTTTTCGAAGTTTGTCATCAACAATGTGGAAATAGAACCCAAAACACAATAATCCCCATATTACATTGCTACTCTAAAACCCTTTTTTAACGAACGTTTGTTTTGGAAAAATAATGGTGAACTTTTTTATGGAACACTCTATACTAATTTCTGATTTTCTGTACATACACATAAACAAATTCTTAGTTTCTACAAAAAAAAAAAAATTGTGTTAGACTAATTTAAATGTTTTTCCGTTAACTCAACATAATATGACTCAATATTAAAATATGCTTTTCCTGAACATTGAGTTAACCATTCACATTGAAAATTCAAACAAAGAATTTGTGTTTTCATATACAAAAAAGCTTCTAAAAAAATACTAAAATACACTGGTTGGTATGAAAAAGTACAAAAAGTTTCCCCTCTATGAAAAGCACATGGGAAAAAATGGCGGAATCTTACGGCTCTTATATTAAGGAGGCTCTGCTATAAACTGATAACTAAATATACTGTATAAAAACTAATTTAAAGTGAATAATTGGACTACTTAAAAATACTAGAAATAAATAAAGTGAATAATATAAAAGTGACTAGAATATTGTGTAAGTCTAATACAGTGCCTAATTAGTGACTAGAGAAACTGTGTGAAATGGCTCCTATATTAAGTCTCATGTATACCTATAGTATACTTTCAATTGACTAGAATATAGTGTAAAACAGTTAATTTATTAAAGCTAAGAAAAAACTATAAGTAACACGAAGTACTAAGTGTGTGTGTGTAACAAAAAAAAAACGCTCTCATTAACGTAATAAAAACCGCCAGTATACAACGGCTGTGAAAGTGGTTACTGCGTAATCAAGTCAAACAGTATACAAATTAATTTATTGTAACCGTTGCGATATGGTTTTATGTACATATATACGAAGCAACGCGGTATAATATGTGTACACTACGTAAAGCATCATTCAACATTATTGTCTAACGAAACATGCAACATTCAACGTTAACATCATGCAACATTGAGTAAGGTCTTCTAAATATTACCATTTTTCATTCTATATGTCATTTATTCTAATTTTTATTTACTATTATTAATTTCATTAATTATTTCTACTTTTAATTAAATTTCATAATATTTTCACCATTATTATAACTAATTTTCATAATTTTAATATGTACTAAGTTTAAGATATTATAGCTAGTAGGGATTTAGGTAGATTATAGTTATTTTTACGGTTAATCTTTTTATTTGATTCGTATATTCTTTCGATAAATAAAATATGCCTTTTATAAGTTTCAAATTAATTATTTCGTTATTAGTTATTAAATAAATCATGAGAAGCTAAATAAAGTTGAAGCTGAGGATGGGCGAGAGCTAGAGTAGGTATTTTAGAATGGTAGGTTGATGGTTGATGTCTGCATTTCTTATTTATTATTATTATTGTTTATTTGTTAGAATAATTAGCGGTCTAATACAGGTTTCTGCATGTTTCGAAAACCCCACCCCAACACGATGAGTCCTAGCCGGGATCACAATGACCGCTCGAAACCTCTACAGAAACATTTTGTTAACGTACATCAGTTTCTGTAACCGGTGTGTCGTTACAAGTTCATTTCCTGAAAAGTCTAGACCAGGACATACGGTATTTTGCTTCAAATTTGATAACTGTGTTTCTAAATCGATAAAATTCTCCTTCCTATAAAGCAAAAATAAAAAATGCTAATATTTTAAAAAAAAAATCGTTTATTCGATAAAAGTCAATCAAATTAGAAAACTTTACAAAATAGGAAAACATAAAAACGAACAATTCGAGCGGAAATTGTAACAATTTGTTTGACCTGGAGAATGTACGCGAACAAAATTTAAAAAAAAAAAAAAAAAAAGAAAGTAATTAATCAACAACAACAACAAAAAAACCATCTATAATGAAAACGGAACGAGAACAAAATTTACCCGAAATTCATTCTCCAAGTCACACAAATGCTATAGAAATTTGGGTTCACACAGGGACTCTTCAGCGGTCGTTGCCGGCTAAGCATCAGGGTTTTGGGCGTGGGATTTGAAGAGTATATGTGAGCCAAGAGTAACCGCGGGGAAGGAAACGATGCCAATTACCTACCTATCTATGACCGGATACTTACCCTAATCCATCCCCATCATGCTCGTTCAATTAGTTCCACATATCTAAATTCACTTCACTTAATCAAAAAAACTCATGAAATTATTGCACATTTTTGACCCCATAATAACCCGCACAAATATTCGAAAAAAGAACCCCAATAGAAGAAAAACAATATGAATTTTGAGTAATGTTAAAAGTGTTTATTTATCCGTTGCGAAAAACAATTTTTTTAGGAAATGCAAGAGATAAATATTGTAAATAACGTTAGTAAAATTAGTGTTAACTATTTAATTCATAAATTTTTATAATTTTTTATTTCCCACGCAAACGATTTCAAA
This sequence comes from Nephrotoma appendiculata, assembly GCA_947310385.1. Taxonomy (NCBI): domain Eukaryota; kingdom Metazoa; phylum Arthropoda; class Insecta; order Diptera; family Tipulidae; genus Nephrotoma; species Nephrotoma appendiculata. The sequence continues at coordinate 336,066,105 of OX371223.1, forward strand.
TCGACTAAAAGAATTGTATTTGCTTTATTATTCAACCCCGATAATAAAATACAAGGAAAAATTTAATTAGGAAATAGTATTTGAAATCGTTGGCTTAAAAAATAAAAGGAAATAATTGGTATATAAAAAAAATTGAGAAAAAAAATAAGATTAATTACTTAAGATTAACCTAGTATTAATTAATTACTCTTTATTATTTTTGAATGTCTTATGTTTGGAGTTTTCATTGTAATTTTTTTTTTTAATTTGATGTTTAATAGTTTTAAATATTAAAATAATATGTATATAAAATTTGACTTCCCCGTTGTAGCGGCTAAATCCGGATTTACAGCTTGGTGTATAGTTGTTCCTGACTATTACGGTAGAGTATGCATACTTTTTTTTTCCTAATTTTATATTAGTTCAATCACTGATTCACAAAATTTCTTTAGACACGGTATATATATATATATATATACGTCTATATTCGTACGTACTAAGAGTCCCATACAGATATTTAGTATACGCACTACATAACAAGAGTGTAACACAAATTAGCTTAAACACTGTAAAATCATTGTGCATCGATTCATCAATAAAAATTAATAATTTTTCTATGGTTATTGTTCTATTTATTATGAATCACACAAGCACCGAAATTTTATAATTATGATCGGTACGATATTCAGTTTATTTTTTTTCAGTTTATTTTTTTATTATTTAATTCACTTCCACTATGCAGAAATTCAGATATTTTTTCTTGCACATACGTTTCACAAATTCTTATACGTATGGCTCAGAAATTTGTCGTTACATACAATCTAGAATTTATCACTTTTCACAGTTTAGTCCAGTGTATTTTGGTACCGTTTTATTTAACGAACTTACACTTTTATGGATTTCTACTAATTTTTTATTGTTTTCTTGATAAATATTTTTCTTTTGCATGAAATTCTTAACTTTTTTTTATATTTTTTTTTCAACTTATTAAATATTATATATTAGATTTACACAAAAAAATGAAATTTAATTTATTAACTTAATGTATGTACTATACAATTATTCTATATATTTCCAATATTTTTGTCTCACAATACTCAAAAATTTTTTAATGTGACTCGCACAAAACTTAAAATTCAACGACCCCTGTTTCACTGCTAATCGCCCTTTTATATTTTTTTTTTTTTTTTGTTTTCCGCCAAATTTTATGCGGGACTATTGACACACCTCACAGGGGGTTCCAAAATAAAAACATTGCAAATCATTTGATAACATCCAACTGGATTGCCATCTGTTGGTATCGATCGAATTACTGTCGGCAACATAGAGAATTGTGCGATCGTTGGATATAATGTCTAGCTATCATTTAGGGGTTTAATCAATCGCGTCATTGTACAGTATACCTCATACTCGTGTTGTATATTTTATGAACACAGGCAAATACATTTCATTGTTACGTGTGCGAACGCACCGTTACAAAATTTCCAAATCAAATTGTGTTGCCAACATAACACAATAGGAAAATTGGAAATACGAAATATTTTATAATCTCTGCTTAAAGTTTTGTTTTGTTGTTATTTCAACAAAACATAAAAAAAAATCAAAACATATAAAAATTGAGTTAAAGTTTTTCTTTTTAAAATGTTCTTTCTTTATCAATGTAAATATTCCGGTTAGACTTTTTTTACGTTCATGGAGCACCATCGCGTTTATCCCGAGTAAAGTCTAAACAAAACAAGAAGACGAGCATACACAAAACAAAAATCTGTTCATGTTTGCATATCAAAAAAAGCTCAAATTTGTTGTATATGTTAATGTGTGTGTATGTAGAATCTACATATTCGTTCGATAAACTGGCGAACCCTGAAGGCATCCGTTTAAAAAGAAAAACAGAATATTTAAGTTTTTTTGTAAAAGTTTTGTTAGATTTTTTAGTCTTGTATGTATACGAGAATGTGTATATGTTGTCGTCGTCATGTGAATTATGCAATTTGCTGATTATAAAATGATCCTCATAAACGACTGATTGTGAACACATAATATACGTTTATTGTATCGATATGTAGATTTTCTAAAAAATTGAGTACATTATTTACGTCGTTAAGACGTATATAGAAAATATGTTTCTGATCAAAATATGTATGTACATATGGAATCGTGATGTAGGTACATGAGAAAAAAATTCCATCTTCATATAATTTCATCCACATATTTCATCCGATCGCTTCAAGGAACAGAATTATAACGAAAAAACTAAAAAGCAAACTTTTCCTTCTTCATTTTTTAAGAAGCAAGATTTTTTTTCTCGAAAACAAGTTTTTTACTAAACAGTAAAAAAATACGAAATGTTAAGAAAATGACGAAACATATTTAAATCATAATTCCACTGCATCAAGTGTATGTATCATCATCATCGTAATCCATATACCATATACCCCGTTCATCGTTGCTAATTTTTTATCATTCCGTTCGTACAGAAGACTGTAATATGCAGAGACGAAGTCAAAAGCATCGTTCACATTACAGAAATTTCTAATTTTTCCGTTAACTTTAAATTGTATTCCTGTGTTATAATTTTCTTTTAACCCTTTCGCTGTTTTTCTTATCAATTATAAAGTTTTATGGCAAATCAGTATCATTTGAATAGCTTCGCCGGTTAGATTCTGCAGAAAACGAAAATTAAATAGTTGGTGATTGTTAGCACGGGACGTCGTTTTATAAAATGTTAAAAGTTGTGGTTTGCATATTAAATATAGTGATTTATTTCAAAATTATTATGCATATAGAACTACAACCGCTGTTGCTACTTCATGTATTTTTATTAAACAACTCATAGAGGGATTCAGCCGTCTCATATTTGTGGCTGCATAATCTGATATCTTCATACTAATGTATGATTAGGCGTGAATGTAAGTGTGCATGCAAAACCTCTCCTTTTTTAGCCAATTTCAACTTTATTCAACCATCTATAGTCTTTTGCCGTTCAACGCAAATGGATGATGAATGCCTTCGCGATAAAAACTTGGTGGTTTCAAAGCAAAATATTCATCGAGTTATTTTTGCAGCACATCACCAACTTTCGTGTACCGCTAGTCTTTCAAATATGATGACATCGATCTGAATAAGTGGTAATCAGAGGGAGCCATGTTTGGAGATTACGCCGTAAAACTTCCCAGCTTAAGGAGAAAATGAGTTCGCGGATTGATTTTGATGCTGTATATGTGTACGAGCGTTGTCATTCAGCAATATCACCCTCCGCCCTCCTTTGCCCTCAAATGATCTTTTTTCTTCCAGAACATACAACTGAGTTGTAGTGTGTATGGGCTGCTTTATGTTAGGAGTCATAAGTTAACCGAACAGCCACAAATAAAAATTGTAAGTGACAACCGAGGACTTCGCATAATTAATGTTGAAAAATAAAACAATAGCGAATTAGAGGAAGAAGGGGTTAAGAGGTGGTAGTTCACGTTCGAATAGTCACGTGAAAATAGTGAACAAGCACCGTCATTTGCATCTTGCATTAATTAGTATAAGATCTGAAAAGGTAAAACAGACTGATGCTAGAAAAAGGACGCATATCGCACATGATATAGTGACACAACTGAAAAATTTAAATCTTTCAGGAGATCAAAAAGAATAATAGAAATTACATAGTTACGTATATCCAAATACCGCTAATTATTTCGCGCTCTACCATTTTTGGTGAAGGAACAACAAAAATGTTTTTATTGCGGGATATGAACTCTAACATTTCGCATCTTTCTGGTGCATTAACTCAATAAGTTCATTTTTTGAGTTGTATCACTTTCCCATATCATTTGCGATATGTGAGGGGAGCAGTGTGACTCTTTGGGATGTGCATAAGTCGTCTTATTAATAATATTCAACACAATTTTTTTATTAATTATTCAAACAAATTAAAGGTTACAAATATGAGAAAATTTTATGACACACAACTTCTCTTCAAATGACTAACAAAAGCAAAAGATACACGATGAACTAGAATTTGGTTACGTTGATGAAATAAATTCAACACGTCTGTATCGAGAAAACAAACAAATCAATACAAAAAATCACAAATGTTTAACACGAATACTTACAGAGCCTCCTAAATATAAGAGCCATAAGATTCCGCCATTTTTCCATGTGCTTTTCATAAAGGGGAAGCTTTTTTTACTTTTTCATACCAACCAGTGTATTTTAGTATTTTTTAAGAAGCTTTTTTGTATATAAAAACATAAATTTTTTGTTTGAATTTTCAATGTGAATGGTTAATTCAATATTCAGGAAAAGCATATTTTAATATTGATTTTTAAATTAATCTACCACAAAATTTTTTTTTTATTGTAGAAATAAGAATTTGTTTATATGTGTATGTAAGAAATTAGTATAGAGTGTTCCATAAAAAAGTTCAGCATTATTTTTCCAAAACAAACGTTCGTTAAAAAAGGCTTTTGGAGTAGCAATGTAATATGGGGATTATTGTATTTTGGGTTCTATTTCAACATTGTTGATGACAAACTTCGAAAACTGTGTTTTCGTTACTTGTTAAAAATTTGATTTTTCATCGCAACAAATTCGTAGCCTTTATTGTTTCATCCTGTAGTATAAACAAAACAGAGCTTCACCAAATAAAAACATTGTTATTTTATAAAGCTTTTCGCAATTACAAAACCAATCAAAAGATGTCGCTAAAATTTAAAAAAAAAATTTAAAATCCAAATGTTTGTTTCGAAAATTTAACAATTCATGTATGTATACTGCCTGGTTTAATAGATTATGGAGATCTCCTGCAACTGAGAAACGCAACACCAGCGAATTAGATTGAAAAAAAAACAAAAATTTGGAAAAATTGTGACATTTTTATATTACTGTTTTACAGCGCGCATCAACTATGATGGTGAATATTTTACGACGAAAAGTTTTATTTACGCCAACCAAATAAAAAATAAAATTTATAACTGTTTTGAGTTTTATTAATTATGTTAAATTATTGTATTAAAGATTTCGTGCTTAATTTACAATAATAATGGTTTATTTTCGTAAATAGTTATTTAATTATTTTGTGCTTTTCTGCAATTTCAAGTAAATTTATTACAGAGACATCTGTAAACGGATTTTCAAATTACAGAAAGCTCGGTTTTGCAATCGGATAAAATTGAAGTTTTTACGTTTTGTTCTGTTTTGTAATAATATTTAATTAAGAAAATCGTACATCGTTGATTTTTTGTATACAAAAATAATTTTCGTAAATAGATTTTGACGTAAAAATTTTATTATATGAAAAATATTATTGTTTCTACATGGTGATTCATAAAATTTCGTTTCAGCTCACGTTTTCTCTTTAATTTTGTTATAAATCGGGAATGTTTAGATTACTATTAAGTGCATCGTTCATCTCAAAAATTCTCATGTGCATGTGACCAGAATTTACCAAACAAGTAAAATTTTTATAAAACTAAATTTTAAATTGGATGTAAGAGGAATCCGCAGCAGCACCCTTTATTATCTTACTTTATAAACCTACAAAACCAAACGGAAAGCTCATTTTTATAGAAAATTAATAAATTTATGCTCCGCTTTAGTTTAAATTTACCAAATAAATACTACATGATGATGGCTGATTTTCAAATATGTGTTCTTTGAATAGTTTATTAAAAATATAAAATTAAAATTTAGATGATTTGTTTAATTTTTTATTCATAAATTCATGTTCAAAAATTTTCAATTACCACGGTTTCTTATAGTAATTCAATAAAGTCTTCCCCTCTACTGAAAGCTCTCTTTTTAATATTACGATTTTTCAAAATCATAGATGGCTCTGATACTTATCTGATTGTTCTCGCCATGCAATGTATTCCAATTTAGGTGTAAAGCTCCTGAAATCAAATGAGAACATTGCCATCGTTATTATTACATATTTCAGTATACTTACCAATCGTAAACAATATTGTCAGATCGGCTAATGTCATATTTGCGTTTAACGCGAACATTGGGTGCTCGCGATCGATAAGTTATATCTATTAGTACCTTTTTGCGTATATTTTTTAATAGTGCCTCTTTTGTTGCAAAGATGACATGAGTCGAGATGAAGAAAAAGTGTTAGTCATGTAAAAACCATCACGTGCAAACAATTGAATAATAAAAAAAATTTCCCGAATTTATTGTTATTCACAAAACCAAATTGGGTTTTATGTTTCTTATTTATGGTGCCTATATCATAAAAGAACAAATACGAGCGTTAAGAAATAAACTGAGAGATAATTAAGGAAAGCCACGATAAGAAACGAAAAAATCCGGTATGCTAAAATCCAGGAGATATAGTGATGGTGCACACATCAATCGTCGCAACTGGTAACAGTACAAAACTATTACTAGAGACAACCTAAAATATGTAGATATTTCATTCTATGTAAACGTAAAAATTTAAATTGCGATTTTATTTTCTGTAAATAGCCGCATACATTCAAAAATATTTAGTTTTTATGCGTACAGTTTAACGAAAAATTACAGATACAACGATGACATCGGAATTATCAGAGTTAAATTTTGTTTTAAATTTCTTTAGTTCAAATGAAAAATATTCTTTGATTGTCTGTGCTAACCAATAAAGGGCCATATAAAGTTCGAAATGTATAGATGGATCGATACTTAATCCAGGGTATCGAAGGGCAACAATAAACGGGGCGGAATTTAGAAAGCCATGGTTGCAATCGATAGACTAGAAACAGAGCCATCTATGATTTTGAAGAGCCGTAATATTAAAAGAAGAGCTTTCAGTAGAGGGAAGCTTTTATTGAATTACTATAAGAAACCGTGGTAATTGAAAAATTTTTGAACATGAATTTATGAATAAAAAATTAAACAAATCATCTAAATTTTAATTTTATATTTTTAATAAACTATTCAAAGAACACATATTTGAAAATCAGCCATCATCATGTAGTATTTATTTGGTAAATTTAAACTAAAGCGGAGCATAAATTTATTAATTTTCTATAAAAATGAGCTTTCCGTTTGGTTTTGTAGGTTTATAAAGTAAGATAATAAAGGGTGCTGCTGCGGATTCCTCTTACATCCAATTTAAAATTTAGTTTTATAAAAATTTTACTTGTTTGGTAAATTCTGGTCACATGCACATCAGAATTTTTGAGATGAACGATGCACTTAATAGTAATCTAAACATTCCCGATTTATAACAAAATTAAAGAGAAAACGTGAGCTGAAACGAAATTTTATGAATCACCATGTAGAAACAATAATATTTTTCATATAATAAAATTTTTACGTCAAAATCTATTTACGAAAATTATTTTTGTATACAAAAAATCAACGATGTACGATTTTCTTAATTAAATATTATTACAAAACAGAACAAAACGTAAAAACTTCAATTTTATCCGATTGCAAAACCGAGCTTTCTGTAATTTGAAAATCCGTTTACAGATGTCTCTGTAATAAATTTACTTGAAATTGCAGAAAAGCACAAAATAATTAAATAACTATTTACGAAAATAAACCATTATTATTGTAAATTAAGCACGAAATCTTTAATACAATAATTTAACATAATTAATAAAACTCAAAACAGTTATAAATTTTATTTTTTATTTGGTTGGCGTAAATAAAACTTTTCGTCGTAAAATATTCACCATCATAGTTGCTGCGCGCTGTAAAACAGTAATATAAAAATGTCACAATTTTTCCAAATTTTTGTTTTTTTTCAATCTAATTCGCTGGTGTTGCGTTCCTCAGTTGCAGGAGATCTCCATAATCTATTGAACCAGGCAGTATACATAAATGAATTGTTAAATTTTCGAAACAAACATTAGGATTTTAAAATTTTTTTAAAATTTTAGCGACATCTTTTGATTGGTTTTGTAATTGCGAAAAGCTTTATAAAATAACAATGTTTTTATTTGGTGAAGCTCTGTTTTGTTTATACTACAGGATGAAACAATAAAGGCTACGAATTTGTTGCGATGAAAAATCAAATTTTTAACAATTAACGAAAACACAGTTTTCGAAGTTTATCATCAATAATGTTGAAATAGAACCCAAAACACAATAGTCACCATATTACATTGCTACTCCAAAAGCCTTTTTTAACGAACGTTTGTTTTGGAAAAATAATGCTGAACTTTTTATGGAACACTCTATACTAATTTCTTACATACACATATAAACAAATTCTTATTTCTACAATAAAAAAAAAATTTTGTGGTAGATTAATTTAAAAATCAATATTAAAATATGCTTTTCCTGAATATTGAATTAACCATTCACATTGAAAATTCAAACAAAAAATTTATGTTTTTATATACAAAAAAGCTTCTTAAAAAATACTAAAATACACTGGTTGGTATGAAAAAGTACAAAAAGCTTCCCCTCTATGAAAAGCACATGGAAAAAATGGCGGAATCTTACGGCTCTTATATTTAGGAGGCTCTGCAAGAAATCGTTAACAGCTGACAGTACTTCAGTTTATACATGTGCTAGTATTTTGTAATCTTGTTTTTAGGCATAACTTTATTAAGACTTAAATTTTCTTAGAAAAAAGGTTCTGCTGGACCGGTAATAAAAGCAACACAATGAATATGTGTAGAAATATTGAGAAATCCTCATTCACTATGTTTGGGGCGATAAAAACACTTTCTGGAAAAAGCGGCAGCATGGTGAAAATATTTTTATTGGACGGATCTATAATGTTAGTATCAAGGATTCTGAAAGAATTTCTCTTAAATTCTTGCTTCAACATGAGACGAGAATTGAAGACAATGGATAATATCGTTAATAAATACTGTAAAAAATAACGGTCCTAGTACTACTTTGCAGAACTCCGGAAGGAATGTTAAAAGGAAAGGAGCCTGCTTGGGAGATACACATGGCTTTCGAGAAGCAAGATAGGCCGCAATCCATTTAATTGAAGAGAAGTCGGATCCAAAATCGATTAACTTCTGAATAAAAATTTTATGATCCAAACAATCGAAAGCTTTCGAAAAGTCTGTGTATGTAACATAAACCTGACCACGATTTCGAACAGTGTCAAATACATCGTTGGTAAAGACCATCACAATTATGGTAAATGTTGATCTACCCGTAATGATTCAAAAAGCTTGGTGTCGCGGTCTAACGATGAAAAACGCAAGCCCAAAATGTACCCATGATCATTGAAAGCGTCGTTAAATTCTTGCACCTCATAACCCGCAAAGCTGCGTTTAATACTAAGTTAGACAAAATATCTGAAGTGGAGCCCTCAAAGCCATGTTCTATCTAATCGCATGAAATAAGGTACGAACAAGGTACATGGTAACGGCACATAATACATTTGTATCTGCCTGCTTCGACTAATTAATTGTTGAATTAGTCAAAAAAGTTGTATGTTGGCCACAATTAACAAATACAAATTTTTATGGAAATTTAACCCTAGAAAGGTGTCGCTATTTTTTTTACCTAATCTAGTAACGCGGGGTGAAAAAACACTCCAATTTTCAAGGGCCCGTATCTCGAGCCCAGTATGAGTTTGAGGATTCCAAGGAGGCTTATTTTAATATAGAATCCTCTTTTAATATAGAATCGCCTGAACTAAGTAGTTTTGGCTAAACGTTTGAAGGGTCCTAGAAAATTGACCAAGAAGGGTAAAAAACGTGAAAAACTAATAGAAATGGCATTTTTTTCTAAAATCACGTCGTCCCAGTGAGTTTTTTTAGCGAATCGAGTATTTCCAACGGGGTTCTAAAGGGGAGATACCATGTTTTAACGGTATTGTAGTGGTTTTGGCCAATTATCTAAAAAATGTGTTTATTTCGAGAAATCAAAGTGCGCAAATAGCAAGAGTTTGAAAAATCGATTTTTCCTGCACAGGTCCTTATAATCATTAAGAATTTAGTTTCGTACAAATTGGTAAAAAATGTCTTTATTTGGAATGATAAACTACAATTATGGAAAAAGAATATTAAATTTATCATTAAACATTTTTTATCTTGATTTTTATCTCTCATTCTTGCTCACCACACGCCTGACAGATAATAGCTCTATGGTCTTGGCACACGAAGGCCTGACACTCGGAGCATTTGACTGCATATTTTCGGTCGATGGTTCGGGGACAATGAACACATCTTTCCTGTCTTCCTGTTCCACCTATGTCCCGTCGTATTCGGTCCTTCATCCAATATCTCTTGAATACAAAATACTGTTTGGTGTGGCAGATTTTTCAACTCTTTCCTCCTCCGGATATGAGGAATTGTGAGATCTTCGACTAACCTTTTCAAAAAATCTCTCCTGTTGAGTGATGGATTTGCAGCATTGAAATTGTATATAATCGAGGCGTTGATCCCCGTTTGGTCCAGCATCCCCATGAAAACTCGCACTGGCCACCTGTTAGTTTTTTTTGCTGTTGAATATTCGTGACACATCTGGTCAAATGTGTCCGTGACTATCTCTGGTTTATTTGTAGTCTCACATATTTCTTGCAATCGATTGAACGTTGATAAAACAAGGACCACTTTATTCTTCTTGGGAGGGTAGGAAATCAGAGTTTTCGTTCGGTCAAAAGCGAATTTCAAACTTCCTGGCTCACCAGTAGTCTTGTAAGACAAAGGTATTTGCGGTTTATTTTTTTTAGTGTTCCAACCATTGTGAGATTCTTTTCCAACATTGTATCGAAAATGTCTGTTGAGGAAAACCAGTTGTCTCAGGTTATATTTCTGGAACTTCCATAAATTGGTTAACTCAACTTTCTAACATAATAGGATGGCACTTTTTCTTTACCGATATATAGAATTGCGTTGACTAAATAGAATATTTGAGAATCATTCAAATGTTTTTGACCGTTATAAACCTTGAAAGGGCAGTGCCCACGAAAAGATAACACTTGTTCGTCAATGAGCCCCAAATTTGTCTTATAATTTATCCTCAACACGACGAATTGCTCGAGTGTTCTTATCATCAAATCTCAGGGATTGTAGAAGGGCTTGAAATCTTTTTAGGGACATGACGGTACGGTATCTTATGCAACCGACTTTTAGATCCCATATATCGTGAATATTGCTCATATGTGTTTTTTGAAGACCAGAAAAATACAATAAACCAACGAAAGCCTTCAATTCAATTACGTCGACATGTTTATATGTATTATCCAACTGCCTGTTTATTTCTCGATCCCCAGTATAACGGTCGATTTCTTCATTAGTATGCCGGACAATTTTCGATAGCATGGCTTCGTCAAAATATAAACTCGAACTTTCATAAGAAGATTTGACCTCTTTTGCAGGTCCAAGTAGAGTGGCAAGATTCGTGACTATGTGGCCTCTATTTGACAGTCTTTCACGTGGAGTTGTGTACCACTTATGCCCATCTTTACCCACAATAATACTCTTTCGACGTCCACGATTGCTACCACTGCTGCCCTTCCCCGTCCTCTTCCCCTACTTTCTCTCCTCCGACTAAAAATTACAATAAGTAACTAAGAAATACATTTTCTCGCACCGAAATTTACCGAAAAATATGATTTATATACCTCAATTTCACTTACGGGCTCAACTTGTTCGTTGTCTAATTCTGCACTTTGATCCGATTCTGAGCCACTCTCCTCTTCCGTTAGATTTTCCTCATCATTTAGATCTTCCACAAGTTTATTGTGATCTTTCTCCTGATTAATCAAATGAACTACAGCCTTCAAAGGTCTTAAATTGTACCGCCTAGCCATTTTTTGAATCTTGAAACAGTGAAAACTAAAGTGAGGTTCTGGTATACACACGCGAGTATCAGTATATATATGTAAATACATATAGTGGGCCCTAAAAAGTGTAAAAAACACGAAATTATAAAAAACTTTAAGATGACGAAAAATATACACAAACGAAAACGCGGGGTGAAAAACACCCCAGACGCACTTCAAATGTTTACTGCTTCAGCTTTCACGTGCTACTTATGCTGCGAATGTTCTCCTTCTACTCTCAGATGAAGAAACTGGATTATGGTTACAGTCCCGGGTCGTAAACGTAAGCCGTTTGTGTTTGCCGCGAGATTTAAACTGGTCTGGGGTGTTTATTCACCCCGCGTTTCTTTTCTAGGGTTAATCACATAATAACGTAATTCAAGTTTTACTTCAATAACTGCGTCTAATTTCAGGCATTTGAAAATTTCTTAGCCATGATATATCTAGCTCGAAATTTCAGTGTTGGACTTACTCTACTCCGATTCTGAAGAATTTGTGTTTTTTCTAAGCTTTAACCAGGATATGTAAATACGAAATTGCTCTCACACGTGAATTTCAACAGTATGCCAAAGATTGTTTTGAAGAGTACACAACTTTTACAAAACACAAGACGCCACCCAAAATCATTTATTTTATTTTGTCGAGAATTCACTTTCACATTGTATCAAAAATGGCATTGTAGGAGTTCATTTCCACCTACCCTTTGAAATTAATTTGTCTGGATTCATTGTGATCCCATTATTACATAAAGTTATGCTTTTTTGTTTAGTACTAGTATATGCTTCAGACGTACACAAAACATGTGATGCGCATTTACCTATCAGGCAAAATTCAGATTGAAAAATTTTCAAAAATTCACACGCATTACTCCCACCACTTGTGTATACAGATAATCGCAGATTTTCACTCACGGTTTATAAAATTTTACACTTAAAATATTCAACCGTCATAAACCAATTATCCAATTTTCGAGATGAGAATCGATCAGCATCATGTTACACGTATGCAAATATTTCGTTTCGTATATGGTACTAGCAGCAAAAAATAATGTAAATTGCAGAAAGAAAACACACAAACAATCAAATTTACGTTGTGTTTTCCCGATCAAAATTGTCATCCTCTTTCAAATATGCGATGCTATTTCCTCCAAATATAAACGACGGCATCGCGTACACCACCATCGAGCTCCCACCTTCTACATTCTATATATATATAATATTATGTCACATTTAATTTTTGACATGAAAATTTTCAAGTTATCAATTTGCCAAAAAAAAAAAAAAATTATTCCTGTTTTATGGATGGGAATTTGATATAGACAGGAAATACCATTTTTTGCTACGTTTATATAGAAAAAAAGGTGTCAGTTGGATTACAACAACGATTGAACAAATAAACAGAAAATAAACCCAAAACGTTGTAAGGGTGGAAAGAAAAACTGGATAAAATTACACGAGTGAAAATTTATGGAAAATTGGTGTCAAGGTCATATCTTAATGAGACAATTGATAAGAGTTTTTAGAAATTTTATATAGATTTTGACCTGTTCTAGCACCTCCTCCCTGTATATATCTTTTAATCCCTAATTTAGAATACCTAAAATATTATATCGAAAACTTTTTTTTATCCGAACCAGTAAAAAATCCTAAATATGTTGCGGGTTATCTTACAACGAAAATTAACTCTATCCGATGGTAGGTAATAATCCTAATTGTATTTTTATATATATGACCAATGGTATGAGGGAAATTTTTGGTTGCGTGATTGGGATTCCAAACTGAACCGAACCGAGAAAGGAAAATGATTGATTGGTTTAGAATGACTTCACAAATTAATACATAAAATACAAGTCTATATAGGAAAATGATAGTAACGCAGTGAAAATTGATATGTCATTCAGTTATAAATATATATTTTAGGTTATGTGTGGCGGCAGCAATCAACAGTTTTGTAACAGAAAATGTAATTGATGGAACAATGATGAAGTAAAATTACGTAGACGTTACTACTTTTTGTTTCGTGTATTACGGAGTTTAAACTTGCGTGATTTAATTTTATTCAAATATTTTTTATTTTAGGATTGAATTCTTTAAACAACTTTATTGGATTGTTAAAATATGATCTTTGGAAAGTTTCTTAGAAACTTATATGTATTAAATTGAAATCTTCACTGTGAAAGCGGTCAATTTAGAGATATAGAAGAAACAAACATGTTCAAAAAAAAGTAGCCTAAGTGAATGTTTGGTGGAATGGTCCGAACTGGCGCAACACAATATCCTTGATTGCGAGTCAAAATTCAATTTACACGCACTGGTTAGACTTTTTGTGCATCTTAAACGATTCAATACGCTCTGTCAGCCGAAATAGTCCACCATCATGAACACTGCAATTTCAAGGATATAAATGGGCAGAGAAGCAACCAGCAAAAATTGTGCAGCAACATCACTTCGCAGATGAAACTTAGCTTCTCAAATCAAACCATCCAAGAAGCAACCATGACGGCCTGTTGCGTATAGGAGCATAATTAAAAAATGCTGAATGTTCATATAGTCAAAATCATCCAATTAACCATCACATGCTAAATGGAATAATATTATTCAATCTCCACCTGACTTTACTTCTTCCTGGTCTGACTCTCCTTTTCCCGCACGAATTTGGTTTTCGCCACAGGCTCAGTCGTTTCAAAGCATGTCTGTATATTTTGTTATTAAATAAAGATTATTTTTGTCGCGTTGTTTTAATTTAATTTTTTCCCCATTTAACAAAACCGCAATCAAAGAATCCGATTTATTGATAAAACACAAATAAGTTGCATGCCTAAAAAGCATCATAACGACAAGATCATTACAATCAACCGATTATTTGTATTTGAAATTTTCCTTATATCGTTGCCGTCCATAGAAATCCTCGAGAAATAAATCCTCCTTAACAACGTCATAAATATTGGATGGCTAATATTATTAACACATGGCTCTCTGAAGACATCTGTGAAAGACATTGATTTAGAAAACCACACCTAATATCTGGGTCCCAGTTGATAGGGTTTAATTCGTTGTGTAAATTGATCTATAGGAAACTAAATGTATAACTAAAAATTGGGAATGAAAAGAAAATTTAAAACAGCAAGCTACAATTGTAAGGCTGAAGATGGAATAGAGGAATATTTCAGAGTTTCTAGAAGGAATATTTCATTTTTAAATTAAAACAACGGATCAAAAGCAAAGACGGATCAAATTCTACACCATTAACTGAAAAACGCTTTAAGTTATTTTCAAAAGAGTAATGTGCAGAATTTTTTTTTTATTTTTTTTTTTATTTGTAAGGGGTGTTTTTTATAGAGTTACACAAGTTTTATGTATAATAAAACAAAGAAATATACAGTCAGTAACAAAAATGATCATACACCCTGATTTTCGAGAAAAATTTACAAAATATAAGAATTATAGAACTTATTTTGCAGTTTTTTATTAGATTAAATTATTTTACAAATTAACAAATCCAAAAATACAAAATAAAAATTCATTTACCGTTTATAACAAAATAGAAAGAGAAAAATCAATTTTTGTTGCATCGAAAATGATCATACACTTATAGTACGATCCTTGATTTGTTTAAACTATTTACATAAATTAAGTTTCATAATTATTTTAATATCGAGTTGATCCTACTTTAAATAGCGAGTTTTTCAACTTTCCATCGCTTAAAACTCGGCTTCAACAGCATCTAGGCACTTTGTGCCCATGGAGACTTTTAGTCAGCATGACTTGAAGAAACTATTCTGAAAATTTCAAATCATTTGACCGAAATTCAATTTCCATACATTTTGTGCGGGGTCCTTTCCCTTATTTGTCAATCCGTTTTCGACCAATTTTTTTACGTTCATGAACGAATTTTAGTTCGTTGTTAATTTTGTTGACGAAGCCAAATGAAAAAGATATAAACCTATAACATGTAAGCAGAAAAGAAATTATTTTACGACAAAATTTAATAATTTGATCGAAAAATTAATTTAATAATACGTATTTCTATTATAAAATTATGTAAATAAAATAATTTATTTTTGTTTTATATTAATCTAATATTAAACCATCTATTTATTAATGTATGTACATATTATATTTTAGGGCAGCAAAAAATATAACAATGCAACAATATGATATGCTCCTGACGTTCATGGAAGAACATCCCGATTTTGCACGGGGATACAATGGAACATCTGACGCACGAATTTCAACTAAACGTTTATGGGACGAAATTGAATCGCAGCTAAATAGTCATGGGCCACCCATTAGAACATCCGACGGCTGGAAAAAAGTGTGGGCTGACTATAAGTATAATATTAAAAAAAATTAAAACAAAATAAACAAAATATCACAGTAATCGGTGGTGGTACAGCGAGAATACACACCTTTTTTCCAGTGGAGGAAACTGTTATTCGAATAATTAATTAATTTAAAGGCAGCCGTAAATGGGACAGCTGGTGCTGAACCACTTGGTAAGGGAGAATTAAATTTACCGAATATATCGGCGATAACTGAAAATATTAATATAACGGAATCGGATGATGCCCACCAACATATTATACAGTCACCACAACAAAACCATAACCAAACTCAACGAAACCAACGAAATAAATTACTAGAAAATCAAATTTTGCAACAACAAGAGTACCATCGATCAATGACTACAAAATTATCGGGAATCAGTGAAACCTTAATTGAAAGTAACAAAATAATGAAACGTATGTTACGTGTTAATGAAAAGAAGTACGATTTGGAGAAGAAAAGGCTAGTATTAAAGGAACGAGAAATTAAACTTAAACAAATGAAAATGGAATATAATAAAAAAAATGTGAAATTGAGGCTAAGGATCGAATGGAAGAGCGGAAACTTTAAGTAGAAAAATTAGAAATAAAAAAAATGAAATTATATCTACAAGAGGCTAGTGCAAGAGGCTCTGACAGCTCATAATTGCAATAAAATGTGATCGCCATTATATTTACTAAAACATATGTGATAATGAACAATGTACAATGAAATTATGGAATTAAAAACATTTATATTTATTATAACCTTTTTGATTAGGTGTTAATAGAAGTATTTGAAATAAATTATTTTTGTAATACAATTTTTATTAGATATTAAAGAATGAAATTATTTAAATAAATGAAATGAAATACAATTTTTATTTTTATAAGAACGACTTTTATTTAAAACTAGCTGACCCGGCGAACTTCGTACCGCCTCAAAATCAATAAATGTTTTTTAAAGTTATTAGCTTAATAAAATTGAGTTTTTTATTAAGATTAAATAAATTAAATGAATACTCCAAATTAATTAAATTCAATGAAATTACAAAAATCAAAATGAAATATATTTTAATTACATTGAAATGAATGTAATTCACGTGGCAGCAAGGCTTTCGTTTTATTGAATTGAATAGAAATGGTTCGCGTAGCATTATTGTACTACTTTCTTTTAAACTATTTGCTGGGTGAGTTGCAATGGAGTCGAGTCCCTTCATTGTAGCACCTTGTGATATACGACATTTTTAGTTTTATTGTTAGGTGCGAGAACGAATAAAGCGGATGGTTTACCGACACGTGAACAAGCTACGTACAATTGGCCGTGAGAGAAACATTCATTTTCTAGATTCAGGCCACAAACACTCAAGGATTGGCCTTGTGATTTGTTGATCGTCATGGCGAATGCAAGACGAATCGGAAATTGAATTCGTTTAAACTCGAATGGCATATCGGTTGGGATCATCGGAATTCTCGGAATGAGAACTTCCTCACCTTTGAACTTGCCTTGGGGTATCGTCGCGTGAATTACATTGCCCATGAGTTTTCTCACCACCAAACGCGTTCCGTTACATAGTTTTGGTTGATTCAGGTTTCGTAGCATGATGATTATCGAGCCAACTTTTAGTTGTAAATTGTGCGGTGGCAAGCCAGGTAGATCCAATGAGTTTAAAAATTCAGTTGGATAGTTGGTTGCTTCGTCTTCGTTTGTCACACAGTCAATAGATTTGAAGTAATGAAGTGGACCGACGATTAGATTTTGAATTGTAAAATTTAAGTGATCCACATCTTTGTTCTTTGCCGCAAGAATTACTCGTTCACTCACCCAATTGTGATTTTTGTGGTTAGTAATGATGTTCGGGAACACTTTGTTGATGAGCTCGTCCTTCGTTGAGACAAAAATGCAAAAGTTCTGAGGAAACGAAATCAATCCGTTCGATTTGTCGACCGGAACACGGCCATTACCGATAGTCAGCAATTGCTTGGAGAATTCTTCGGCAGATGGATCGTTTAACAATGCAACTCGCATGTTTGTCGTCAGCTGAAGTTTCTTCACATAACACCACAGAGTCGATGATTTGAGGCAAGCGTTTATTTCATCAGCAGCGGTCGATCTTGGAATAACTGGTATTGTTTGAAGGAAATCGCCAGAAAGTAGAATCATTGCGCCTCCAAAACATCTTGAGTCATTGCGTAGATCTTTCATAGTTCTATCGAGTGCTTCCAATGCGCGTTTGTGCGCCATTGTACATTCATCCCAGATGATGATTTTACTTGCTACCAAAACTTTCGCCATTGCTGAGTGTTTTGCAATGTTGCATGTCGGGTTTTCAGCCGATTGAAGGTTTAACGGTAATTTCAACGCTGAATGAGCTGTTCGGCATCCTTCTAGCAATGTGGCCGCTATCCCAGAAGAAGCAACTGCTACAGCAATATCGGATCTCGCACGAACAGTGGCTAAAATCAATGACATGAGGAATGTCTTCCCAGTTCCACCGGGCGCATCGAGCAAAAATAATCCACCATTTCCATCATGAATTGCCTTCATTAACGTATCGTACACTCCTTTCTGTTGGAGGTTCAACAGTGGTACATTGGTTCGAACTGATTGGTTCAATGCATCTCGATCATATTCATGTTCACGTTCCAATTCTCGATTGAAAGCGTCGTTCATTCCACGACATGGCGTTGGCATTCCTAATTTGACTAACAAACTGCCGCACATACGAAAACACATGTCTTCGATCAAAAGCAAAGCCTGGTTATGTATCTCCTCATTCACCTCGAGATCGGGATTTCCGAAACTGACACGAATTCGATGTAGAATGTCTTCTGACATGTCATTCTTGTACTTGCTCCATAGTTCACGTGGATTTGATGGGAAGCATGTCGAAATAATGATAGCAAATAATGTGCGTATCTGGTTTGGAGTTGCAGAAATAATTGATTCAGCGATTGTCATGTCCCAATGAGTATCGTTTTCAAGCAAGTTGAGCTGTTGACATGCAGCACGAAATGTTGGGCACACTACACCATTGACAGTTCGAAGTGATTCAAATGATGTCGGCCCACGAATATTCACCAGCAACAACCGCAAGTAGAAGCATTCGTCATTCTTCGGATGAACTGTGTAAATGCGACCAAGAGCATCAGTAGAACGCACATTTGGATGATCAGGAACCTCATCGCCTTGCTTCCGACGTTGAAATTTTTTTGATGAGGCATTCCAAGTGTAATAACGTGGCATCTCAGAGTAGAGCAATGTTCGTGCAAACGGATCACTTTGACAAATCGAAAAGAAACTGGTCAATGTTGTTGCTGGAGGTGTCTCAGCACGTTGAGCAACATTCGATGAGTTGAAATAAACTCATTGACCATTCTCCAGATGCACCGCCAAATGTACCACAGTGGGATGACGTTCATGAATAGGGAATGAGAATATACGCCAAATCGCCTCATTGCAGCTCACATATCGACCAACTTGATAATGCGTGATTTCATCGTTTGTATTGGGATTTTGAACACCAAAAACTGCCATATCGCTACCTTTCGTGACATATTTACAAATGTATTTTATGGACTTCACTGAATTGCAGTACTCCACGTTGCAATGCGTCTTGAATGTTTTGGAAAGAAGTGGCGAATATGGAACAATCCAAGTGTTGTCGACCACGAACTCATTTCCTCTCACTATCGTTGTGATAGTTCTACCGTTATCATCGGCTGATCGACGCCGGTACAGTGGATAACCATCATTGCCAGTGATAGTCTCTGCGGTTAAATTTCGTGGATAACGCTTGGAACACTTGTTGTCGACCATGCACGGTGATTGGGGATTGATGGAGCCACACGGACCGTGAACCATGTTCGTAATTACAACATCATGCAGGTCTGGATCGGTTTCGGGATCAGGAATCTCGGCACATATGATGTCATCTATTTGGTCTGGTCGAATTTTTTCGGCTAACCAAATAAGAATGTGAGCATGCGGCAAGCCTCGTTTCTGCCATTCAATTGAATACATCCAACATCGAGTATCCCCAAAGACGCAATGCCTAACAATGTAGTTCATCAGCGACCGGATTTTTTGTTTGAAGACACGTGCGATGATGTCGTGCCGATCACTTGTTATTTGCCCGGGTAGCAACAGTTGAACAATCTCTATCCATTTCGGATTGCAAGTAAAAGTGATGAATAAATCTGGACAACCGTAATGACGAACATATGTCATTGCATCTTGCGCATATTCATGCATATGACGCGGGCTGCCAATGTACGTCGCCGGTAGAATAGTCAATCGACCAACATTAGCTGCATCTCCTTCGGTGCTGATTGCATCGCGTAAATGGATATATTCCTCCGAACGCAGTTTAGCTTGGTTCAACCGAATGAAAATGAGGCGCTCTGTTTCGATTTTGACGTACATGTCGACGATATATTGCTGAAGCAAACGACGAAATCGCAGCAAATAGTTGTCAGCATTTTGACGAATCATCAAACGATATGCATAATAATTCATCGAGCTAACCTTCTTGTTAGTTTCCTCACCTGAAATGAAATCAGTAAGATTAGTGTCATAATTTAAATTATGATATCAGTACTCACCGCTCAATGGATTTATCATGTTGATATTGAAGTGATATCCATCGTCTTCTTGCCAAAACATCAGCGGGTATTGCAATGTATCGTATGAACGGTGTGTTTCATTTATTCGTTGCAGTTGTCCAGTGTCGCGACGTGTAAGCACAATATCGCGCGGTTCCACGCTTTCACCAACAATCACAATTGCGACTTCATCTATTGTTGGAGCATTAAATTGGCGTTCGTGTGTTCCAGCGGGTCGTTTATCTGCTCTGATCACGACTTTGCAGTCGTCACTTGGCATGCGATCCAACGCAGATTTAAACAATCGAACCAATGCATGATGTTCATGGAGTAGTTGCTGCAAATCTTTCAGAACTATCCTTTTCATTGCTGTATTGATCGTTTGGCGCCGATCAAGTTGATCCTCCATATTGCCCATAAAGTATATTTGGATGAATTTATGCTGTCCATCTTCAATCGGTTGCAATGACCCAATTCGCTGGTGAATTTGGCCTTGAATCTGTAAAGTCGAAGACGAAGTCAGAATTATAGATTTTTGATCACCAAAAGAAAATGAATGTTTACTCTCTCGAGCAGAAATGACCTTAAATGTTGGATTGAATCCGCGTTCTTCGATAATGTCTGCTCCAAATGAAGTCATTTGGAAACATCCGTTGTATCTTTGAGTGTTGGATAGAAAATGTCGTGATTCTGGTGTCTCGCCACGAAGCAATGAACGCAACAGTTCAGGTGGTGCAGGCAATAATGGCAATCTCACCTTGCCACTGAGACAGCACAATCCAGGCGTTTCTCTAGCGAACTTCAATGCACCGCAATGGTCGCACACAAACTCCATTGGGCCAATTCGAACGAAAGGATGCGAGTTGTAGTCAATTGTGCAATCGTATTGAAACGCTATTCGATTCAAATCAACACTTGAAGGATTTCTTCTTGCGCGTCGAAAATTATCTCGTTGTTGATCTGTGCGATAAGCTCGACGATTTCTCATTGTCAACTGAGCCATTTGACGTACTGCCTCTCTTTGTGCTTGTCTTTGTGAAGCGCGAAGTCGGGCCATACTAACGCGGCGCACTTCTCGTGTGATTTCTTGTTCATCTGCAGTGGATTGATTCGCAATAGTCCGAAGTCTAATTGCATTACGGCTTCGTGGTGAAAGATTGGATCTTCTGGCTCGCGGCATTGTAAATAATACTGGAAAATTAATCACACAATTCCAAAATTACATAATCAATTATTTTAATATTATATGCTAAACCACAAACCACTTAACTAATATGAAATAACCAAAACCAAAAATAAATTAAATTTAATATTAAAATCGCCAGGAAAAAAACTTTTTTTGGAGCTGTCAAAATCTACTATTCGCACTGAAATCGTAACTCGGACGAAGATTTTATCTATATAAATAGATAAGTAGATGAAATGAAAAAAAAAATTGGATAAAAAATAAAATGGTAAATGTGCATGCAGCCTCCAGTCGGATTCGTATCCAGTACCTTGCGGTCCAAGCGCCGAAGCTTTAACCACTGCACCTCTCGTCACATACAAACTACACCTACAAAATTCATATAAAAAAAAAAGATTTTTTTATTAGATTTTTGGGGCTTCCCTTTTGAGTTTTTCCGACTTTTCTTTTTTCCTAAACCACCACTGTATTGAGACGAACAAAATAAAAAAAACAAAATGTACTAAATATATGAGAAAATGAATTTTGTTGATAACTTTTTTTTTGGTGAATTTTTCCAATGTTTTAATAGTTATTATGCTATTCGGAACGGAGTCAAATCCAACAAAAGAAAGATCATAAAAATCGGTCCAGCCGTTCTTCAGTTATAAATGGTGTAACTAACCCGACTTTGTTTTATTTATATAGATTATTTATGTAATAGAATTTAATATGTTATTTCTAATTTGATTAACTAAAGACCGTTCATCACTGGAAGCATCTATTTCAACTTCTATGCCTTCATTCAGTTGTAGTACACTCTCTGCTAATGGAACCCTAAACTCAAGGCAAATATTGTGTAATGTGGCACAAACGTTTATTATTTGCGAAGCCTTTTTTGGCTAATAATGGAGTTCTCTGGCACCTAGCAGACATCTAAACCGTGATTTTAAAATTCCTATAGTCCTTTCGATTATAAATATTTCTCGTGTTTGAATGTATATTGTTAAATTTTGCTTCTCTGCTGCCTTCCCTAGTCGCTCTATATGGAGTCAGCAGAAAGGGCTCTAATGGATACCCTGAGTCACCTAATAGTAAAATTTTGTGGTAAAAATTACAATATTGGCATGAATAAGTTTTAGTGCTTACCGAGCAAACAACAATTAGAATTTTCATTATTCTGATTCAGATCTTGTAAATATTGTCGATACGGAGATAAGCTCCACACTAGTGAATCGTATTCTTGGATTGTGGTCGCATACCTAAAAATATATTTCAATATTAAGTAAAGGTAAATGTTTAATATGGATACAAATGTATTACAATCATGGTGTTTAGGCTGTGCTTCCCTTTCCGGTTGAAATACAAATGTTCGTCGTCGGCTGTTCTAATGATGTTAATGTGGGTCCCATCCACACAGCCAATCACGCCAGGAAATCCTGTTTTACTATAAAAATGCTTGGCTGCCTCTCGCTTGTTTAGGTTCGATTGCCGAAATGAAACCCATTTGGGGCTAACTTTTTCTTGCAATACTAACAGCACTTCATTTAACGTGACGGATACTGATGGCTGTGATAATCCAACTACAAAATCATTACCAACGCTTTACTGATAGCTACCGTGTCCACAAAACCGGAGCGTTGCAGCTAATTTTAATACATTTGGAGTTGTTGTTGATCTACTTCGCAATGGTAAATGTTCATCTATTTCGCTTAATAGATACTTGACTGCATCTTTTGATAGCCTAAAGAACTTTATAAGCCTGAAAGTATTTGAAATGTTAAAAACATTCTAAATATAATTACACCCGTATATTTTAACTTACAATGCATCTGGTAGTTCAAAAATGGTTGATTTGTCGCGAAGTTTTCTATATCGTAACTGTGGTGAAACAATATGTTCTTCACTATCACTGTCATCGGAAAAATATAACGCAATTGAATCCATATTTTGATAAATCAGAAAAAAAATCACATTCGTATTAATCAAGCCAAAGAAAACGATTAAACGTCAAATTTTACAAGGTTGGTAATTTTCATATAGGTATTACCATTTAAATAAAATTTCCCTTTTCTTAGTTTCACAGTGTACAATTTTATTTACGATCGAATTCACAAATACCAAATCATATTCGAATCGAATTTTTCGTTTGAATCGAATTGTCATTCGAAACGAATTCCGAAATAGGGCCCCTGTACTTCTTCTACCAAAGGGCCATTTGTTTATCTCTTGTTCCGTGCTTCCAGCACTAGGAAAAGGATCAGCCTGGTTGCCGATAAATCGGAGTGGGGTTTAGAATCTATGTTCTAACCCACCTGGAGTATGTTATTGTTTATACCCGATATTTCATCTTTTTGTTGACTATCGGCTACACTGTTCTCTACTACGTAGGCATTGGATACCACAACTGTTGGATTTACAGAACATTGCCCAGGATACGCCACAAGGAGGGTGTCAATTAGACTGTATTAAATTTCTGAAAAATCCAATTTCATCAAACTGCTAAGAATGAATTTTTGATTTATAACTGAAGCGGTATAATATGTCTACCTAGGGAATAGGGCGCTTACTACGGATGGGCGCTTGACCACTATTTGCTAAATAAAATGTGTACGTGAAAAAAAACCTAAGTTGTTAGATAATTTTGTTCACAATTTATTTTGAGAATTTTAGCTCTTTATTTACAAATTTTTAATGCCTATCTTGCTCTTATCTGAATATACAGTGGTATATAAAGTAGAAAGCTCAATGTAGATATTGTTACAATTGCAGTTCATTATTATACAAGATACCTAAAATTGAGAAGTTATTTCACGTTAGATGACAGTCAAACCACAACACAATCAAAATCGATACTAATCGATTATTTTCGATGATAACAGATGTTTTGCAAAAGAGAAATGAAATTGGGGAACTATTGTATTATGATGGTGGATGAACCATAATAATCAATATTTTTGTTTGTCGATGGAATATTTTTTTTAGAAGATAATTGGATTTTTAAGTGATCGGTCAAGTTGGACCAAGAAGAAAAAAAAGATATATTAGAGTTCATCAGAACATATTATTTTGTAAAATATCATATCTATATCATAATATCATATCTATATATAACTATATACTAATAAGACCGCTTTTCCACCGGGGCGGCGGATGTCCGCGTAGACTAATTTACATATCTAAAACGGTTGATTATTCGGTTGTCAAATTTAACGCGCAAGAGATCGATTGTCGGTCGGTTTGGGGCAATGGGTTTGGGGCAAAAATGGGCCAATTATGCCACCACTTTAAAATATACACCAAACAGTCATTTATAGTGGATGCATTGGCTTCTCTACGATTACATGTTGCTGTTTCGAACCAAAATTTGGCAGTTCTGCTTGTTTACATTACGCGCCATTGTGTGGTTTTCACCCATTTCACTACAGCTGTTCCGCTTTCATGATCCATGATCCATATGGCTTATGTTTTTAATATTTGGAAACGCTCCTCAAGCAAAACATTATTGTTTTATGACGCGGAATATCAGACTAAGCTACCAAAATTTCAAGCAAATCATGATATAAAAACAAACATAAAATAGATGGCCCACCCTGTATTAAAACGATTCAAATTAAAAGAATAACAATCGATTGTATTTTATACAAGAAACACAATTTCTAATTTACCAATTTAAAATTCTTATAAATTTTCTTAGACAAGGGATTTGATTAGTTCGAAAATAGTTTTATAGACTATACAGTGACTGAAATAATTATAAGAAGCTACGAGCAACTATAATCTTTAGTAAAAATTTAAATTTCGCGTAATCTTCCTTTATAGTTTTGAATTGGGAATGAGACTTGATTATTTATAGTTTGGCAGCAAATAGTTTTCCCTATATACATTTTGGGAAAACTATATATAATTTTTCAAAAACATCCGCCACACCGCTTATTATACTTATCGTGTAGTGGTGTGGAAAGGGTTATGAACTGTAGTATTTATATATATTATCTCAAAACAATAAACCGTGCTTTCTATAAAATTTATTGTTTTGGAATATATAACAAGAGTTAGTATGGAGTATGATTATAATCGCAAAATGAAAATTGGCGGTGTGGGTTGAAGAAAAATTCACCACGAAAAATCAAAACAACAAAAACATAAAAATGAATGTGAATGACAGTTAAACGCTAATTTATAACCTCAATTCGTTATTTTATTTTTTTAATTTAATGATTTTTTTTTTAGAAAATAGAAAATTTGTATATTATGTATATAATTTATATAATAACAATATATTTAAGAAAATCTAAATAAGATTATGATTTTGATAAATTATTTTTAATATTTTTTGACATCACATCCCATTTAAAATTTAATTCATGTTTGACAAATTTATGGGCTTTTGTATACGATACGTAATCATGTTGTCAAATTATATGTAATCAAAAAATACTTTGAGAGTATCGTAAAATTGCATCATTAATCATGCGTCTATGCTATATTCAGGTATTATTACATATATTTTGCAATAAAATTCTAAATATTTTAATTAATCAAATCGACCATTGTACGATATTACTGTCAATCATAATACCATTTAAAATATTTCTGTCATTCTGCACCACAAAATCAAACCTGATGTACGCGTTGACGAAACCTAGCAATTACCTTTTTACTATTAATCATCAAAATGTAACAAATGTTTGGAAAATACCACAAGACAATTTCCAATAACTCAATCGTATACCTATATATATCACTCTAACCCTATATTTAAATATTTTAAAATATATTACAAGTAATTTTTAATCTTTGATTTAAACTAATCATTTATGTACCCATAAGAAAAGAAAACCCTTTATTACCTTTGTCATGTGATTTCTTATACTATATATATACCACCGGAGAACCCTTTCTTACAAACAACGCACGTAAAGTAGATATTTCCAGGGTATTACAAATATAATTAATCGTTTCGATATAATACAACAAGTAATAGAATCGAAATGAAAATTAAAATAAAAACCAAACCACATGTCACTTTCCTATCTACTGTATACGACTTCTCCTAACTCTTAACACTTTATAGTCCCCCTGTACCTTTTGTATTAATTTTCTCTAATCAAAACAAATAAGAAAATTGAAGATTTCTCGAAAATATAAAAACCAAAATCTTGATTTTTCATCTTTTTTTTGTGATTTTGATTTATTATTTGAAATTATTTTTGAAAATTTTTCTATTTTTTAGAAATGAAATTTTTGTATTGTTTACTACCAGTATGTCTAAAATAGAAAATAAGATTAAAATAAAATTTTAAGAGAGCATGAGGAGTGGAAATTTTTTATCTTGATATGTTGGGAAAAAATCGTTAGATATGTACATACAGTGGCAATACCGTATTTAGCATACATGCTGTTGATTTTAGACTGAGAAGAGTACGGAGCTATAGAAGAAAAACCAATTTTCCAATTTGAAATAAAATTTATAAGAAAAATAAAGGGTTATCCAATTCAAGCTTGATAAAGTAAACTTAAAAAAAAACACACAAAATATTCGGAATGTATTGTAATTTTTATTTCATTTTACAGATTGATCCTTGCCATTTTTAGTTAAACAAGATATCATTCAAATGTCCTCCACGGGACTTCTTACAGGCCTTGATTCTTTTGAGGTAATTTTCAATGACTTTTCGGCACATTTCGGGCGGTATCTCGGCCATTACCTTACGAATATTAGTTTTCAATTCGTCAAGAGTTTGAGGATTGTTTGCGTAAACACGATCTTTCGCATAGCCCCACAAAAAGAAATCCAAAGGCGTTAAATCACAGGATCTTGGAGGCCAATTGACATCAGCCAATCGCGAAATCAAACGTCCAGGAAATTTCTCTTGCAAAAGATCTCGATTTGCTCGTGTTACGTGACTGGTTGCTCCATCCTGCTGGAACCACATATCGTCAAGATCATAATCTTCGATTTTCGTAAAAAAATAATCGGTTAACATGCGGCCATAGCGCTCAGAATTGACGGTAACGGTTCGTCCATGGTTGTTCTCAAAAAAATACGGGCCAATCACACCACCAGACCACAATGCGCACCAAACAGTGACTTTTTCCGGGTGTAATGGCTTCTCTACAATCAATTGTGAATTTTCTGAGCCCCAAATTCTACAGTTTTGCTTATTAACGTATCCACCAAGCGAAAAATGAGCTTCATCACTGAAGAAAATTTTGTTCGAAAAATCAGCATCAGCAGATTTAATAATTTTAACGCGTTGGTCGATTGTTAAATGCTCCATATTCTTAAGTGGCAGAATGTCAACTAAATAAATGACAGCGTACTTGACGTTTATCTTTGACAGATGTCGGTATACAGATTTCTACTTTATCAACCTCGAATTGGATAACCCTGTACAATTATTTATTGTTGTCTGGGAATAATTTATCTAAGCATTTTTATAAATGGAAAGACATAAATACGAGAGATAAAATACAAGAATTGACAGTAACGTTACGTTATGTTGAACTTCAATATAATTATTTGAAGTGGGAACACGTAACACAGCACTTTTATTTAAACTCATAAAACGAAAGTGTACAGTAATTTCTATATTAAAATCGATAAATGTGCATTAACACATTTTTGTGATACATTGCCACTTATGAGTATATATAATACAAAATACACAAAATACAATTGTAATAATATACGTGTACCATTAAATTGAACGACATAATTAAAACGTTGGAAATTTTATACAATCCAGGAGATGACAACTTTCAATTCAACACGCAAGCAGTGCTGTCGGATTCATCAAAGATTTTTGACCCAATGGGTTGGCTTTCTCCAATTACAATCAGCAGCAAGCTGTTAATGCAAGATGTCTGGATAAGTGGAATTGGTTGAGATGACAAATTGCCCACAGAAATCGACAAACGATAGACAAAATATGAAGATGAATTGTTTAACATTGATTCCATCATCACATCAAGATGGGTGAATACAATTAAAAGCAAAAAGGTTGAATTTCATGGTTTTGCGGATGTATCTGAAAGGGCATTGGCTGCGGTAGTTTATTACCGAGTTATTGAGGAGAAGGTGAAAACAAGCCTAATAATGGCCAAAACCAAAGTTGCACCCATAGCGAATAAAATTACTATCCCAAGGCTTCAACTCAATGCAACTTTAATACTAGTGAAGCTAGTAAACCATATTCGTGAGCCAACACAATATGCCGATGCAAAAGTGTATTGTTGGACAGATTCAACAATCGCGTTAAGTTGGATTAAGGGCAATTTAAATAACTATAAACCATGGGTGTCAAATAGAGTGTCTGCAATGAGAAAACTGCTTCCTCAAGCTGTATGAAGTCATGTACCATCTGAAAAAGACCCTGCCGACATTGCTTCAAGAGGAATTACACCGAGGAGACTTAAAAGTTTCGAACTTTGGTGGAATGGACCAACATTCTTACGCTTAAATAAAGGAAGATGGGCTGAAAATATTGTGTCTGACACGAAACGGGAGTTGAAACAGATAATATCATTAAACGTGAAAATGGAGCACCCATTTCTGCAGCTATTTTCGAGAATATCGGAATATAGAAAATTAATTAGAATTATAGCTTATTCGCTGAGGTTCATTGACAAATACAAAAAATTATAAATATGTACCAAGAACAGTGGAGATCAATGCTGCTGAATTTAAAAAAGGAAATGAAATCGCTATTAAGATGACGAAAAATGAGGAATTCAATGAAGAAATCAAACGATTGCAAACAGGAGAACAGTTGCACAAAGGCAATAAGTTATTATCATTGAATCCCTTCTTGGATGATAAAAACATACTTTGAGTTGGCGGCAGAATCGTAAATTTAGCCCCATATGATCAGAGACATCCAATCATCTTGCCGAAGAATAGCCAATTAACCATCCTGATAAATCTTTACTTGTCACATTCTTACAACAAAAGGTATTGGATTACAAGCGCAAGATCAGCAATAAGATATGTAATTCACAAATGTGTAACATGCTGTCGATACAGAAAAAATACAAACCATCAGTTAATGGCGCCACTACCTCGAGAACGAGTAACGGCGTCAATGCCATTTGAGATTGCTGGAGTATCTCTATTAAAACATCGAAAGGTAGGTCAAAACAAACATACAAGGGGTATATAGCAATCTTTGAGTGTTTACGACAAAAGCCTGCCATATTGAGATAGTTTGCGACCAAACAATGGAAGCATTTATTTCCGCATACCGTCTATTCTCAACACGAAAAGGAGTGTGTACCCACATCTATTCAGATAACGGTACAACCTTCGTTGGAGCCAACTGAAAAATAAATGGGCTATTCAATAAACTACTCCAAGCCCAACTAATATAGAAGAAACGGCGTACCAAGGTACAAATTGGCATTTCATACCGCCTGGAACACCACATGTTGGTGGTTTGTGGGAAGCGGGAGTGAAATCGGCAAAATATCACATGAAAAGAGTTATAGGCGATACACATTTAACATTTGAGGAATTATCAACGCTTGTAGTCAAATAGAGGCGTGCTTGAACTTGCGGCCTCTCTCTATAATTTCGAGTGAAAGCACACATTTAATGTGTGCTAACGGTGCCAAAAGACAGTTATAGCGAATTAAAGCAAATTCGATTATCTAGATGGGAGTTTTTGCAACAATTGAAGCAGCATTTCTGGAAGCACTGGCACACGGACTATTTAAACTCGCTTCAACAACGATACAAATGGAAGCAAGTGCAACCAAATATTGCTAAGGATCAAATTGTACTAATAAAAAACAAACAAGGTTATCTCAGTACATGGCAAAGGTGGTGAAGGTTCATTCAGGTGATGATGGTAATGTCAGAGTGATATCAGTAAAACATAAGAATGATATTACAAAACACTCGATAAGAAATTTGTGCCCTTTGCCAATCGATGACACCATATATTCTGTACCACAAGCACAACCAAACGAGAATCAATTTGATAGAAGAATGAAACCCTGTGACGGTGCATTCGCACACGTAATAATTAGTTTATTACCTGTGCTGTTAAAAAAAAAAAAACTATGATGCAATTATCATTCACGCTGTAGTGTGATGCGAACGTTGAAACCCTAAATGACTGCTAGACGCTTCACACGGTACTCTGTGTTACCGACCACATCTCAATCAAACATATGGCACCTCGGGCAATTCAAGTGAATGTTATTTTGTGGGAAATGTCTTACGAATTTTTTTTTTTTTGAAAAACCCTGAGGTTATGTCAAAACAATCCCGCGAAAAGATTGAAGATTGGGCGGAAAAAGCTATAAAAAGGGTGATCCACAGCAAAACTGGGATAGTCGATGAACGAATTTTGAATTTTGTGCTAGTCACAAACGAATTTAAGTGCTTAAAAAAATATTGAAAATATAACATAAAAATTAACGATTGTATGTATATTAATCGATTGTGAATAACTTAAATTCAATTTCTTGTAAATCATTATTATAACCATAATATACTTAATAAACACATTTTTTATTAATCACTTGTTTTTTGTTTCGCAGTTATTTTGAATAATTTTCAAAAAGTTTAAAAAATCACTCAATCGATTTCGACTTGTTAGGTCATCATCAGGAGTATCTACTGTGATCTACTGTGATGATGACCTAACAAGTCGAAATCGATCGAGTGATTTTTTAAACTTTTTGAAAATTATTCAAAATAACTGCGAAACAAAAGACAAGTGATTAATAAAAAATGTGTTTATTAAGTATAAGTGTGTTTCGCCAAGTGCCTACGGCAAATAGTGTAAAAAGTATAACCATAATAATTTAACGTTAAGAATTCATTTATTAAAAATTATAAAATTAACTGAACTTTGAGTATATAATAATAATCGTTAGTAAAACTGTGTAAGTGCGTAAGTGAAACGATACAAACCGACATTAGACTGTTAAGACAATTCTAGATTGGGTGTGTGAATACCAAGCTAAGAACATTTTATACCCATTTTATACATTTTATACCATATGTGCGTACGCTTCGGTAATGTTAATCAAGTTGTTAACTTAAGAATCCGGATTCAACCATCATGGCAGTAAATATGAGAAGTCATTTTTATTATTATTTTATATATGAAAAATAAAAATTTATTAAATTAAAACTCATAGTAAAAAAATCATAATAATAATCTTCAAAATAGTTAATTAATAATAGCTAATTTTAGATCTTAATTTTTTTATATACTATATATATCTAGTCTAATTTTTATACAAAACATTTTTATTTCCAAATAAGCAAATTATTCCAAATAGTGATTTTGAATTTAATTTTTTTCGGTGCTTTCAATTATTCTCGTAATTAGGTAATAATTTTGGGGTTTTCCCTTGAAATAGTTTGCTTACGAAATAATAATTACAAAAAAAAATTATTGATATAAGTATTTAACACTAACAATACTAAACTTTATAAATACATATTTTTTGTTGATTAATGAAGTGCTCAAAAATCCATTTTTTTCATTTTTTTTGGTTCTTTCTCGTGGTTCTTCACTCAAAGATTTTTTTTGGTTTCACTTGATTTTGTGATGATGGACTAGTGTAAGTATCCCTTCCGGTATGGGTAAGTAATTGGTATCGTTCCTTTCTCCCGCGGTTACACGTGGCTCACATATACTCTTCAACCCCCACGCCCAAACCCTGATGCCTAGCCGGCAACGACCGCGAATAGTCCCTGTGTGAGCCCAATTTTCTATAGCCTTCATGTGATTTGGAGAATTCGTCGAATAAGTTTTATGGTTATAAGATATTTTTTGTATTTAATTTGGTTTTCTCTTTCTTTAATTTCTGGTCGCGAAAAAAAAAATTCTCCAGGCCAGACGAAGTGCTACAAGCCAACCACTGTGGATTAAGTTCTGTTACGAACAACTTGATCAACAATATAACGCAATCAGTAAGGAAAGCGACATCAATGAGGTTTGTGGCATTAACTAAGGCCATTAAGTCTGTAATGATCATTTCACGAGCACACCTCACCAATGCAACTGACAAGGTACACATTCAACAATTCAACCAGCTAATTAGGGTTTATCTGGAAAACATCGGCCACGTAGAAGTAATTGCAAAGGAATGAAATTTAATAATCCGTTACCAATTGACGAACTATTGGGAAGAAATAAAACAAATAAATGTGATTCATACGGAACTGGTGGAAGCCTGTAAAAGAACACCAGGCATTAATTGTGCCTTAATATCCATTATTAAGGAGAGACTGCGCTAAAAGAGGGGAATTACAGATACTACAGGGATCCTGCTTGGAGATATATTCGGAATATTAACTCAACGGGAAGCAAATCAATATGAAAACCATTTTGAGACGATTGATGAAAACGAGCGGCATCTATTAGATCTTCTTAGCAATCAAACCAGCATCATTTATAACACCATCAAGTTATTCAAACATAACACGAACCTGACATTGTTGTCGTTAAACCATTTCAGGGAAAATCAGAACCTACTGCAAATAGACAAATAGAAATAGATCTTCTGAAGGAATATACTTCCATTGAGGAAAAAGTACGAGCAATATTTACAACCACTCTCGAAATAATGCTAATATTAAATAACATTAAAGAAATACAGGAAAGATTGTTGGACTTAGTGCATAATGGTCAGCAAACCGTCTTACATCCCACTCTGCTGACGCCATCGCAACCAAAATCGATATTGATTTAAATTTAATTTGAATCTTTTACTGCATAGTTGATTTTCTCATAATTAAGATACTTTTCAAAATATTTGCAAAAATTTGAAAGCTCCTATATTCATTATAGAAGTCCCTATCAATTTATTCCATTAGGAGATCCTATCAATTTATAACACAAAAATCGCGGCCATAATAAGTGTTAAAAATATTCCAAAGCCTCAATGGCAACTATCACTGTAAATCTAGTAGCTCGCAATGAATCTACCTTTTTAAAACAGTAGCAAAGTGAGGAATAAGATCCGAAGGATAGAAGGTAAGCTATACTGTCGTAAGAAAGTAGTGCAACCCGAAACTGCGAAGTCAGACGACTTAGAGTTCGTTCTAAATAATAAGAACTTGTCGGAAGTTGGCGTGGTAGCAACGCTACCAGCTAAGAGGCTGTCTCGCATCATTAACTACGACTAGACACAGGTGTCTCAATCGATGACTTCAAGGAGACGATTGTCAATTTAAAAAAGGGAACAATAACAGTTAACAATTTGAAACATATGTATAGTTTCAAAATACACTGCTGTGATTCTGATTATCACCCGAAGATAATCCCGATAATAATACCCAAAGAAATCAGAAGCACCAAAAAGTGCCTGCTGTTAAAATACTAAAAAAGTACTTGACCATACTCATCACGAAACAAAGTGTGCACCGCATTGGTGCCATTAAATAGCATTCGACGTAATGATGAGAAAGACAGTTTATGCCAATAAATCCATCAAGCATCTGCAAACTAAGGCTTGTACAGTTAAATATGCAGAATACAAAAGTTGTTGGGTTATCTAATGCTCCGACGATATACAGGAATACACTCATAACATATTTTGAACTTTGGGTTTTGACAGTATTGATTGGGCGGACTAGCGTGATCAGTAGACATGCTACATCGGAAACCGAATTGTTTGTTGGAGAACATTACCCTCTATTCAACTGTGGTGTAATGCGAATGACTAGTAACTTTTCTAGGAGTTTCCCCATAACCGGTATCAACATTATGGGTCTACAAGACTTCGAAGAAAGTGTATTTCTATATCACCAGGTTTCCTGACCACAATCATTTTACCTATTTTCCAAACCTTAGGAAAATAACTAAATTTTAAATAGCTGTTTAATAATTTTACTATGCTGATTCAGTTTCGTCTGGTGTTTTGTCCAGTAGAAGTAAGTTAAGTACATCCCAAACGAGTGTCATGCAACGTATTAGTGACGACTCCATTTGCCTTCCTAATGGTATATTTAAAACTCCAAGAGGTCTTGCTTTGTATCTCTATGGTTTTTTAGAGTAGAGTTTCACCAATTATTTCGTTTCTTAACTATTCTCTTCCCAAGAATTGAATTATTGCAGATACTGGTTAACTAGGTTGAGATTAGCTCCAGACGAGCATCCATTTCATCGATCTAATTAATTTTTGGAAGTGATTTTACACCGTCCCATAAGCCAATCAAGTGTCTAGCAAATAGACCCCAGTCAGCTCCCTTAATAACAAATCTCTGATGTACTACTTTCTCTTACACACCACCTAACTATGGAGCGCAGCAAGGCTCCGATGAATATTGTTAGGTCAATATTGGAGTTACCATTAGACGGGAGAACGGTTTCTCTGCAAGGTCATTATGAAAAGGTCACTCCTAGACATGAAGTCTTCTACTTTTCTTCTATTTTCATCGGTTAAACGGTCATGCTACATTTTACTTTTAGCATTTAAGTCTCTAGTGATCATTTCTTTTTGATATTGACCCGATAAAGAGCCTAGGATCGTTTTTGCACAGATGGTACTCGGTCAGTTCACTTTATTCGGCATTTATTGAATATAATATGTGCAGTGGCTATCACAAAACTGAGTTGGCTTCACCATGTTCATGCCAACATTATGAATGCTAATTGCAGTCTTGGGTTACAAAAGTTCAATTGATTAACGAACTGAAGAACACTGACTACGCTCAGCGAACAGAGAGGTCGTTGAATGAATTATGAAACAAAAACAAGTGAATGCCGATTTTTCGAACAAAACATTTTTCAGCGATGAGTCTTATTTTAATTTTGATGGTTTCATTATTGTTTGGAGTTCAGAATATACACGGCAATATCAATTTTCACAATTTTCGAGAAACAAATACATCCACAACATGTCACTGTTAGGTGCGGATTTTAAGCTGATCAGGCAATAACAGTTAATGGTACTCGCCATAGCGACATGCAACTTATGGATATGGGCGACATGTGGTTTTAAAAGAAACTTGCAATTACTGCGTGAGTCATTTCCTGGCCGTGTAATTTCCCGTTTTTGTACCCAAAATTGGGTGCCATGATCATGCAATTTAACACCAAGCAACTAGTTTCTTTAGGATCTTTTGAAATCTATGGTTTATGCCAACAAGCTCACGAACACTTACGAAATTTAGTTATTTTAGTCACATACTCGTACCAACGGAAATTGCCCATCACAGTTGTGAATCTTTCATAAGTTCAATAATTTGAATGGTTTTTCCAAATAGCTTGCCTTCTATTTAAATCCCGTTTTCTCATTAAAAAAAACTTTATAAAATAATTTTCCATTCACTGACTTTTCATTAATAATCCGAAGAAAAAATAATTATAAATGAAAAAAGTAAAAATAATAACTTAAAATCGAAAATTTTTTATTTCTATTTATTTTAGAAAAAAAAAAATAAATAAATAAAATAAAAATTATTTTTAATTAAAGTTTTATAAAAATAAAATTATTTTATTTTATTTTATTTTGCTCCTTGAAGTTGAATTAATTTGAAACAGATCAAACCGCACACAGTGATTACAAATTTTTATAAATTTTTAAAAATGTTCGTAAATCAATTCAACACCGCATAATGAACAGAAAATAAATTAAAAATGAACAAAAAAAAAAAACACAGAACTTTTATATCATCATCACGATGATTACGAAGAACTATGCTAAGTGTATTTTCTATAGGAGGATGAATGATATTACATTGGGTGGGTGGTGCTGGTGGGTGCTGTATCATTTTCCACGTAAAATCAATAATGTTATGCAAATATTTATTTTTCAAGCACATGGTATAAATTATATTGCTAATACCGTGAACATTTTGTTTTTTTTTTCTCAGTTTAATTTTTGGAAAAACACAAAAACCCAAAACCAAAATTAAATAAATAACACAACAGACAAAACACTACATATCATTATTTTCCCTCTAGATAAATTTTCTTTTGCTTTCCAATATTTTTTTCCTTTCTAACAGTATAAATAAATATTAAATGTATTAAACGCTATTATTTGTAATTTATGTTTTGTTATACAAGAAATTTATACTAACATTTTCCAATTTTCACAAATAACAATAACAACAAATATATTTTTTTGCTTTTGAATACGAGAACAAAACTATAAAATTAAATTTTTGGAAATTTTTGGAAATCAAATAATAGGAAAAAATTTAATATAATTATTATTTGAAAACAGAAGTTTTATAAAAGGAAAACTAAATTTTCTTTGAGAAATTATTTTTTCTATTTTATTTTATAAAAGTTAATGTTTTTCTTTTTCAAATGTTTATTGGTTTGGGTTTTAATTATTGTTTGAGGAAAATCCAATAAGATAAAGTAAAGCTTTTACAATACAACACAATTCAGTTTAAGTTATTATGTATATTGTTGTAAAGTTGTATTGGCCATACAGTTTTCAACAACTGAGCATAGTTTAAATAAAACTATGAGAATTCAAAACTTATGGCGAAAAAACGGAACCAACAGAAATAATACCACCGCTGCATGCCAATAATATAGGGTAAAATCCTTTTTAAGTAAATTTTTCTGTACTCACAAAAAAAAAAATCTGTACTAAAACCGAGTTCTACCGTAGTAAACGATTTACTTGCTGGAAATACGATTCACTACTACGAGTCGTTTTGTTCTTCCATTCGGCTGCTCTGTTTTCCATGGGCTTTACTATTTACAATTTTAATCATAGTAAGCTTAGCAAACACAAAACTTTTATCAAATTTTTGTTTTTTATTTGGTTTGTAAAAGTGGTATAATAGTTTCATTAAGCAGGAATAGGTCTCTGTTATTTAAGGTGAAACACACTTAAAATCCCAATAAATTATTGGCTTGAACAATTAATTTAACGAATGCAAATAACGAAAAAAAATTATTTGTGTGCGTGTATACAAAAAACATACGTTTTGGCGTGATTTGTTGCTTGAAACACAAATAAAATTCTTACACGTATATAGTGACCAAACTACACTCTGGAGAAAATTCAGCTTTTTTTACAAAGTTTATATGGTATTAGGGTAGATACTCGATCGTCTAGCAAGCAAGCAATTTGTTACCAGAAATCTAGACTACACGATCAATCTTACCAAGGAAATTTGAATTCCAAATTATATTTTACGTAAAATTTTTGATTACTTTTATATTTTACTGTTCATTTTTTGAAGACGCGAATTTTACTGTACAATCGAAAAATAATCAAAAATTTTATGAAAAATATAATTTAATACCACGTTTACACCAGTAGTATAAAAGTATGTATCAAAAAAGTATGACGATGTAAACTCAAAGTAAAATACTTTATTACTTTATTACATAGTTTTTTGCTATTAAACTATTGTACGTATCTAAAAAGTATTGGTATAAGTATGCGGTGTGAACTGTTAATATAATATATTTTAGATACAAAATGTCATTTTAGTCAACCTTCTTTCATTTTTCTTGTTTATTATAATAAAATAAAACTGTTTTTGTGAAATATTAGTGAAAAATATAAGTAATAAACTATTATAATACAGGTTATCCAATTCGAGGTTGATAAAGTAGAAATCTGTATACCGACATCTGTCAAAGATAAACGTCAAGTACGCTGTCATTTATGTAGTTGACATTCTGCCATTTAAGAATATGGAGCATTTAACAATCGACCAACGCGTTAAAATTATTAAATCTGCTGATGCTGATTTTTCGAACAAAATTTTCTTCAGTGATGAAGCTCATTTTTCGCTTGGTGGATACGTTAATAAGCAAAACTGTAGAATTTGGGGCTCAGAAAATCCACAATTGATTGTAGAGAAGCCATTACACCCGGAAAAGTCACTGTTTGGTGCGCATTGTGGTCTGGTGGTGTGATTGGGCCGTATTTTTTTGAGAACAACCATGGACGAACCGTTACCGTCAATTCTGAGCGCTATGGCCGCATGTTAACCGATTATTTTTTTACGAAAATCGAAGATTATGATCTTGACGATATGTGGTTCCAGCAGGATGGAGCAACCAGTCACGTAACACGAGCAAATCGAGATCTTTTGCAAGAGAAATTTCCTGGACGTTTGATTTCGCGATTGGCTGATGTCAATTGGCCTCCAAGATCCTGTGATTTAACGCCTTTGGATTTCTTTTTGTGGGGCTATGCGAAAGATCGTGTTTACGCAAACAATCCTCAAACTCTTGACGAATTGAAAACTAATATTCGTAAGGTAATGGCCGAGATACCGCCCGAAATGTGCCGAAAAGTCATTGAAAATTACCTCAAAAGAATCAAGGCCTGTAAGAAGTCCCGTGGAAGACATTTGAATGATATCTTGTTTAACTAAAAATGGCAAGGATCAATCTGTAAAATGAAATAAAAATTACAATACATTCCGAATATTTTGTGTGTTTTTTTTAAGTTTACTTTATCAAGCTTGAATTGGATAACCCTTTATGTGTTCACACCACTATGGTGTAAACTGAAGGAGAAAAATACTTTATTAGTAAAATACTATTATACTATTAAAGTAGCTATGGTGTAAACGTGGTATAAGATTAAACTTTTCTTGGTAAAATTGATCGAGTAGCCAGGATTTCGGCTAGCAAAAGCTTGCTTCTGTAGTTTTCGATTGATCATAATAACTTGCACTGAGTGTAAAAAGGATACCTTTTTTACCCCGAAAATGTTCGATTGATAAAAAAAAATTGTACTGACAGCTAAATTTTATTACATCGAGTAGTTTTTGCTACACTGGGTTTTTTGGTAGAATAGCCCCTCCTTTCACGCACACCAACAACTTGTATTGTGATAGTGCTGTCATTTTGGATTTGACGATTGTCAATTTCGTACGTTATGCTCAACAGCTAGCACACACAGCCACATAAATGAGGGTAAACAAGTTTTTTGTTCGATTGACGCAAAAAATCAGTTAAAAATTTGTTAAAGACTTGTTGCCGTTAACATAATTTGGCACTAGCCTTGTTAATTTGTGTGGATTTTGTTCCAAACAATCCTATAAAAAAAGGCTAGGAATTTTTTAGCACAAATTTCACTATACTGCTCATAATAGTGAAGTTTGTCCTAATCCTAAAAATATTTAAATGCGTTAGTTAATACAATATTATATATACTAATAAACCAATCAAATCACGTGTGAAATAAGTTAGGTATTCGTTTGTCAGTGCAAACTATAACTCATTTTTCGGAAAAACCACGTGAAGCTCCACTAAAACTGCGTAAATATTCCGTTGAACACCGGTCACCAAGACCGACCATGATTTGCATCATTAAACGTCATTTCAAAACACACGTCATTTCCCAGAAAATATTATAATCCTCGAATCAAAGTGGCGTACACGTATAGAGATGCTACTAAGCCCTGTCTAACGAAAAAACAAGTTTATAATCGCAAAATTGATGGTATTTCTAGATTTCCGATTTCAAAATCTTTTAATTATAAAATTTCGCATACAATTTTCCCCGTAAACATATTAAATCGTGCGCACTTTTTTAGCCTTCTCAATATTGTTTTTTGCCACAACAAATTCTTTTGCTAAATCACGTATGAGAGTTTATACAATTCGGTGTGTCTTTTCATTACAACTATTTTAAAGCAACGATGCCATGCTTCGACACTATTCTGCGTCCTATAGAAAACATTCTGTTTCGTTTTCCATGGGAGCCACTACCCAAAAATCTATGGCTGTAGCTTGTATCTGCATACCTCCAATATAAATATTTTTGAAACATCGCCTATTTTCTTTGCATCATCATCTCTTAATTGTTTTTCTAGCTCTAAATAATAAGTCAGCACTTCTGCGAGAGGAACAAAAGATAAACGCCCAAAATTATAATTTTCCCTCCAACAAAATAATCCTCACAAAATACAAATAATTTTCTTTCGAGATATTTAATTTCTTCAGGAATATATATGTTTAGGCAGATCAGCTGGCTCAGTTTTATTACCGGATTGCGATGCGCGCGATATATCTTTATTTTTTGAACTTCTTTTGTGGGTAAATTGGCAAGTGAAATGTATGGTGTTCTGACTACTGAATTCCGCATCAATACCGAAGGTGGCAGATGCTTAGTTTTTGCATCTTGTTTAATATGGAAATTTACTTTAACAATACATTTATCCTTTGTTATTGAGGCATGCGAATGTTTGGGTATAAATGGTATTCATATCCACCAACGAACAACTGCTCATTCCCTTTGTTGGATGTGATGACGGATACATTAATAGCTATGAATTTAAAATTTTTAAATCTTCTTAATAAGAAAAGATTAAAAGAAAATGTGGCTTACCTTCTTTTTTGATAGAATGGAACCAGCTAAGAATTGTAAGCGCGTATTGTATTTCGTTTTACTAATAAAATTTTGTTTTTCTAAGAATATGTCACATTTCAATGATAACTTGATGAATCAGTTCCGGAAAATATAATTCAGGAAAAAAACACTTCATCTGCAACAAATGCATCTAAATCATACTTTTGCATCGGAACTAAAAATCACAGAATAAAGAATTTGTCTTTGTGTTGATGACTTATTAATAAAACGGTTTCATGTGATTTTGTAATAAAGATTTCATAAAATAAGGAGATTTTGTATATATGATATTTTGTAATTAGAAGATTTTGTTATTAAGCGATTTTTAGAGCAATAGAAGATTTAGTAGCTAACAGTATATTTAATAGAAAACCATGTTTATTTTGATGGCAAAATTTTGATTTCAGGGTGTTTAGGACAGCTAAATTTTCATTGATATCCTATACAACACATGTACACCGTTACTTCAATTCATTTTTCTATTAGATAGATAGGACCTAGTAACTTCTATGTATATGCCACTTGGATTTGTTAATTATAGTCTTTCCTCGGAAAATTTAGAAAATTTAGACTTTCCCAAACTCCCCAAAATCCCAATTTTTGCAAACCATACGTCTTTTTTTTATAAAATAGGAACTTATAGCATCTCTATATATACGCCACTTGGCTACGAGGATTATACTATTTCACGCAAATTTTAGGGAAATCCTACCCGTGATGAATAGGAAGTGCACGAATACCGTACCTGAACCCCCAATTTTGCATGGGGAAATTTAGGAGATATCCTAGATTCCCTGATTTCTCAATGTTGACCAAATAAACATATTAGGGACATAATAGTATCTCTATATATACTTCACTTTTATGCGTGGATTGTAGTATTTTCCCGGAAAATTGAAAAAAACCGTTCAAGTGATTTTTAGCAGATCAATTCAAATTTGACTATTCTAAACGCTGTCGTAATTTTGCCAAATAATTTTTCTTGTAGATAAGACTTTTTAGTAGCATCGTTATATTTACTTGTTGGATGTTGGAAACCCTATAAGTGATGTTTATTGGATCAGAGCAAATTCCCCCTTCCACCTCCCTCCAGGGCAAAGGTCGCGTTCATATTCTGCATTCTGTAGAACAGGCACAGAAGTCATTGCGCACTTTAAACTTTCAAAAGCTTTCTTTGCATCAGGAGGCCATGACCATTTTTATTCTTCTTTAATATTAGATCCTCATTAATATAAGAGCCGTAAGATTCCGCCATTTTTCCCATGTGTTTTCCATAGAGGGGAAGCTTTTTGTACTTTTTCATACCAACCAGTGTATTTTAGTATTTTTTAGAAGCTTTTTTGTATATAAAAACATAAATTCTTTGTTTGAATTTTCAATGTGAATGGTCAATTCAATAATCAGGAAAAGCATATTTTAATATTGAGTCATATTATGTTGAGTTAACGCAAAAACATTTAAATTAGTCTAACACAATTTTTTTTTTTTTTGTAGAAACAAAAATGTGTTTATGTGTATGTACAGAAAATTAGAAATTAGTATAGAGTGTTCCATAAAAAAGTTCAGCATTATTTTTCCAAAACAAACGTTCGTTAAAATAGGCTTTTGGAGTAGCAATGTAATATGGGGATTGTTGATGACAAACTTCGAAAACTGTTTTTTCGTTACTTGTTAAAAATTTGATTTTTCATCGCAACAAATTCGCAGCCTATATTGTTTCATCCTGTAGTATAAACAAAACAGAGGTTTACCAAATAAAAATATTGTAATTTGATAAAGCTTTTCGCAATTACTAAACGAGTTAAAAGATGTCGCGATGCTACGGTTGTAACGGGCGTGTCTTATAGCAGGCAGCTCGTTGTATAAACGAATTCAAAGTACGACTTGGCGCTTTAAGATTTTGTATCCGTATATGAGCCAACCATGCAAAAAGTGGGTAGAGCCACGGGCCATTTACATACTCACAAAAACCATTAAGTTATTAACAATATACAAAGGACTGGTTATTTTATTGAATTCCACACAACAACGATCCCAGAAAACGTACACGAACGATGCTATAAAAATGAAACATGAAACATGCAAAGCCTTTCAAGACCAGTAGATCTGCATATTCTATTGAACCAGCCGGGAATTACTATAATAAATACTAACAGTCTGTCATACACCTTAGCCGAGGGCCTTTAGCATCAAAAATCCTCAATAAATCCTTGTATTAACAGTTTATCGGCAGGTGCCGTTCACCGATATGAACTTCGTGGAAAATAATAAATTTACCGGCGATAATGGTAAAATATTTCGAGTATTTTTGCAACTGAGCCTATATTTCGTTGGATTAATGCTCATACGAGATACATGCAACTATAAATATTATTTGTATCTACTCGTATGAGCCATTTATGAAGAAATATACAAACAGCTTTTAAGAGTCAATTGCGTGATACTTTAACCGATGTACATCAATCCTTACTGCACAAATAGATTATACGAAGGTAGAAGATACATTTATAGACTTAGTTACACGAGTTCGTGTACATTGTACAAATTCCCGCCTGGATTGAATCGAAATAAAAAAAAACAAAAATTTGAAAAAATTGTGACCTTTTTCTATTTTTGTTTTACAGCGCGCAGCAACTATGATGGTGAATATTTTACGACGAAAAGTTTTATTTACGCCAACCGAATAATAAATAAAATTTATAATTGTTTTGAGTTTTATTAATTATGTTAAATTATTTTATTCAAGATTTCGCGCTTAACTTACAATAATAATTTTACGCTTTTCTGTAATTTCAAGTAAATTTATTACAGAGACACCTGTAAACGGATTTTCAAATTACAGAGAGCTCGGTTTTGCAATCGGATAAAGTTGAAGAATTTTACGTTTTGTTCTGTTTTGTAATAATATTTAATTAAGAAAATCATGACATCGTTGATTTTTTTGTATAAAATAATTTTCGTAAATAGTTTTTGATGTAAAAATTTTATTATATGAATAATATTATTGTTTCTACATGGTGATTCATAAAATGTCGTTTCAGCTCACGTTTTCTCTTTAATTTTGTTATAAATCGGGAATGTTTAGATTGCTATTAAGTGCATCGTTCATCTCAAAAATTCTGATGTGCATATGACCAGAATTTACCAAATAAGTAAAATTTTTATAAAACTAAATTTTAAATTGGATGTAAGAGGAATCTCGCACCTTTTCGGCAGCACCCTTTATTATCTTACTTTATAAACCTACACAACTAAACGGAAAGCTCATTTTTACATTATGATGGCTGATTTTCAAATATGTGTTCTTTGAATAGTTTATTAAAAATATAAAATTAAAATTTAGATGATTTGTTTAATGTTTTATTCATAAA
This sequence comes from Nephrotoma appendiculata, assembly GCA_947310385.1. NCBI lineage: Eukaryota > Metazoa > Arthropoda > Insecta > Diptera > Tipulidae > Nephrotoma > Nephrotoma appendiculata. Next base: position 336,110,561 of record OX371223.1, read on the forward strand.
TTCATGTTCAAATATTTTCCAATTACCACGGTTTCTTATAGTAATTCAATAAAAGCTTCCCCTCTACTGAAAGCTCTCCTTTTAATATTACGGCTCTTCAAAATTATAGACGGCTCTGTTAATACCTCTGATAGTGGAGCTGATAAAGTAGAATAATTACTAATAAAGCGCCGGTAGTATCCTATCATCCCTAAAAATCTTCGAACCTGCTTTATTGGTTTTGGTGACGGGTACTCTGTTATTGCTGTAACTTTTTCTGGAATAACACGGATTGCTCCATCCTCTACAATAAACCCAAGCTACTTGACTTAATAACGTTAAATGTTCTTCCAGTTTGCCAGATGATATAAGAACGTCGTCGAGGTAAATGAAGACCCGATCATGGAGCTGGTATGGAATCATCCTGTCCATTAGTTGATACATTCGCTGTGGTAAACTGGTATATAGTGAGCGACCAGGCACTGTGAAAGCAGTCTTATCCTTTGACCGTTCATCAAAGGGAATTTACCAAAACGCGTCTTTTAAATCCAATGTGGAGATTTGACGTGCTTTATCAAGACGGTAATTCTTCGATGATTGGTAAATGATAAGCGTCTTTCACAGTTGCCTCGTTTACCTTTCGGGCATCCAAGCATAGCCGGATTTTCCCAAGTTTGCGAACTAATGTAACAGGAGAATTCCATGTACTCTCACGAGATTCTTTGATTACCCCGAGACTGAGCATTTTATCTATTTCCGAGTACTTGGACCGCTGGGGAGACCGAGTAATACCGTTGTTTAATGCCTGCGGCGGAACCGACATCAATATGATGTTCTGGTATTTTTTGAATTTCGAAAAGAATCGACTATTTTTGCCAATTTTTATTTCTGCTTCGAATTGAGTCGTTGATAGTCAGAAATCTGAGGATCAATATCAGGAGGGATAGAATTTAAAATTTCTTAAACTACTGAAGGAATAATTCCGAATTTATTCCAGAAATCTATTCCAAGCTATAGAACATCGGCTAAAATGGGAGCGATATAAAGTGGTAAAATTTTTGTTTGCTTATTAAATGAAATTTTAGTCATACCTAAAATCTAAAAGTCAAATCATTTGCTCGAGATCTCCCATCGGTAGATTCGAGAATAATGGATGAAGCAATAACTTTGGAGTATTGTTTCCGAGTTTTCCAATACTTAATTGTTCATATACGATGCCCTGAAGGATAATTGTTACCTTCTGTTGTTAATGATAATGAGTTTTGGCCTACATTTTGCGTTGAAGTTCTGGACAGGTGTTCGAGCCTGTCTCTTCGGTTACAATTGAGAGAGGTGTTGGAGGTCTCGGAGGATAAATTTCCCCTGGTGGTTTTCCTCTGGGCATCAAGTTTCCCGAACGAGAATGGCATCTCTAGTCAAAATAGGGGCAGACAGGAGATAATTGACAACCAATTTCCGGATTATACCGAACTTCCGCCCACATCTTTTCGAGTACTCTACATCTACTAATTAATTTGTCGATTGCAACATAAGTATCGCCCTTGGTAGCTATTTTCAAACCGGGTCGCATATTTTTCATTACTATGTGAATGAATTCTTGATCTGAAATAGAGGTATGCAATGCACTTGATTACATATGAACATTGCCGTATAAAATGACATGAAGGATTCGCGGTCTTGGAATTTTTGCTTCCATTTATCTAGTTCTGTTTTAATGCTATCATCGGTTTTAGAATCATGAAAATATTTTTGCATTTCTTGTTTCAATTGGTTCCATGCTATTTCAGCAGTGATATTTTTGCGCATGTATGTCCAATACCATTCTGCCGCTTCTCTGGACAACACGAAGCCTAATTCTTCAACTTATCTTCGCTGAGATGCCCTAAATGTATTCGCCAAATATTCTATTTGAAATAAAAATTGTTCCACTCCACGATCTTTAAGGTCTCTGCATTATTTTATATTACAGGATTTAATTGCTCTAGCCGTATCTGACTGGTGAAAATGATTGTTGTTTGAATTAATTGGTTCATACAAATAATTGGGAGGAAAAGGTGGAACATACGAATAAGAATAGTTACCGTAAGAACTTAGAGACATGGTCGGAATTCGGTTTTGTAGTGGTTCTACATGATTAGAAACCGGTGGGTTCGATCTGGTACTTTGTGATAATTTTGATTGACTTCTAATGCAATATTAAAAGAAGGGTATCATCGCTGATTACTCTTGAAAATTATCTTTGCGCGTTTGAGAATCTTGACCTATATTTACATTCGGTTGCAGTTTGCTTAGAGGCTGTTCATATATTTGAAGGTCTTGATTCAGTATTTTATTTTTATTCACACAGTTCTTTCTGATGTTGTCTTTATACTTTAACCAACTCGAGCAAACCGCCAAATCAACAAAATGGAATATCAACCTTAGAGACCATTTCTTGTATTTAATAAAAATACGGTAGTAGCTTATCAATTGATCCATAAGGTCTACCCTGCGCATTCCATAATTGTAAAGCTGGACAATTTCTGGTTGTTTAACCAGAATATATGCTTGTGCAAATTCTCCCAGCGCATTACATTTTTTTCGTCACCTCTACCAACAAATTTGGAAGCGAACCACTTTTCGATTACTACATTACCTTCGCCATCGGTTACTTCGTCACTGAAACGTCTGGATTATTTTTTTTATTTCTTTGACATCAATTAATGGTGGCTGATTAAAGCGATTGATTCTTATAGTCCCAGCAGCGTTGATTTGTTTCTGTTTTAATGCCTCATTTAGTTGGGATGACGACAAGAAATTGTTAAAACATAAAATATGGCCTGGTTTGGTAATTCTTTGAGACAGGTGTAACATAATGGCTAGACATACTCCAAATTTTTGTTGATCCGTTTCGGAAATACCGGTCGATTTACCCTGCTATACAATAAAGTCGTAAGGTTGCCAACTTTTGCAACGTAACATATAGTATATACTTTTATTCCGCAAGGGCGTGGTTTTCGTTTCATGTATTGTTTAGACGTATGATGTTCTTTAAAAAGTATCATTTGTTCATCAATACACAAGTTTCGCTCCAAATTGAATTGCAGACATCTTGATCTTACTGAGTGAATAACTGGCGAACTTTAAAAAATTTGTCGTTACTATTCTTTCTGAGTTATTGACAAGATGCAGATTATTTCGCAGTTGGGAAAACCTATCGAAAGGCATGGCTTTTGTAACCAAGCCAATAATAAACATTTTATTCCAGTATATTCTAGTTCGCGATAATGTCAATGCTCCCATCAATATGTGTAACGCAAATAATCTCCGAAGTTCGGCGGAATTTGTCGGTTTAAATCCGTTTACGTCTTTCTGTGCTGCATATATGTTAGTGAAAGTCACTGCATTTTCATAAAACTCTGCTGTAAAATATTTGTCGTAATAAAATTTGGTTGCTTCTTCCAAATTTACATCTATTTCCTCCTCCGCAACAAATTCAAATTCAACATTTTCAAATGGTTCCGGATTTCGTTTCCAACTGATATTTTTTTTCTGTGAACTTGTAAGTTGGCTCAAATTCTACGTTTTCTAAAGTTTGTAAATCAAGAATCATGTCACTGTTAGTTTACTCATTTTCCTCATTAAAGTCTTCTTCCAGATAATTTTCATTTACCTCGACATCAAAAATCGTCCTCTTAGCTGCTGAAGGACGAAGAACTATCTTCTAACGCAGCATCTGCTGGAATATTTTTATTGGGCGTTACGTCATTTAAATCATCATTGTCTGACGAATAATCAAACTCTGAATCTACCGAATTTAGTAGTTCTCACAACTCTGTAATCGTAAACTTATTTTTCGGTTGAGGATAAGTTTTCCTCTTGAGGCGCTTTTTCGAGTTTTCCATCCTATAAATAACACACAACTAAATTTTATTACCGTTGAATAGAAATGTACCATAAATGCAACAAATTTATTTATGTGTATATATGGGTCACATCCGAGTGAGACACCTGTATTAATTAAATAAAATAATAACACTTACTCTTTCTTATATTCGCATGGCATTATTTATTCTATGAAGCTTTTGGCAGTAAAAATACCTAGTTTTCACCACTATTTTGGACAAAAACCTACATGCAATGTAATCACTTTCACGATTTGAACAAGGTTGAACAGGTTCAGAGAAAAATATTGCATCTCTTTTTTCTTTTTATTGATAAATTTATCATAAATACGAACTGGAACAAATTTCAAAAATTTCTTATGTGTATTTTTGATTTTAGAGCTGATAGAACGTCTTCCGGGACATATGTGTCTCAATAGAATCGAAAGGATTAAAGTAATGAAACAATTCTATTGAAAGGGTTAAAAGAAAGCTATTGCTAATACAAAAAGTAACCGACCCCAAATTAAAACCTGCACACCAATACTAATATTTATGTTTTGCCTCATCCTCCTTTATCACTTTTTTTATTCCTCCCGCTGCAGTATTAAATTTTTATGATTTTCTTAATGACAATCATAAAAACTGTATAACAATCGAAACGATAATAAAACAAACAAAAAACAACCTTACATGATTGATGATTGATCATTTAAGTTATGAATTCAATTTTCCAATTGATACACATAACATTATAACAATGGACCAAACATACGAGTAGCTCTGGAAATGGAAAGAAAATTCCCATTCAATATTCAACAGGAATCATAATAATTTATAGAAAAAATATAAATTGTTTTTGTTTGAATTCGATTTATCATTTCGTTGTATAAGACAACAACAATTTTAAGGATAATACTAGGATGCTGCTACATATGAGTACAAAGTTGCTTATATGAAATAAGGATTTTATTATTAATATTCAATTCAATATGTATGATGGCCAGCCAGTGCACAGCAATTTCGCATTTTCCTCTCTCTCATGAGAAAATCGCACATATAAATTCATGTACGGTATAATTGGATTGAGAAGAAATGTATAAAAAGGATATTAAGGATATTTGCGAGGAGTTTTATATAGATATATAATCTGATAAAATATTTCGATGATTTATGGTGAATGGAATTTGAGTAATGGTTGTTCGTCATATATTAGATGAATTATGATGATTGGTTTTACTTCTCCTTATTAAGTTATATAAATAGTTTAATGTTTCGTGGGGGGTTGGCACTCGTACAACTATATATATGCTTGTTTTGGACGGTGTGGGATTAAAGCCATCGATTCGATTTACCTTTATTGATACGTATAATGATAACAGATGGCAAGTGTCAACGTTCACATCTGTTTCTAGTTTTATACAAATTATAACATTGGACAACCGAGATTTAAAACTATTGAGTTAAAATTATTTTGTTGTCTATAAAGATTCTGAACAAGACAAGCAATAAAATAAATTTTTTCAAGGGATAAACAGAAAATGACAAAATCAAAGCTTTTCTCTTTATTTGCTTTCATTTAAAATGTTCTACCATTTTTAATACTAATTTCTATATACAGTGGAACCTCAGTATGTTGAATATCGAAGAAACAGATTATTCAATATAAAGCTTTAATGCTTAATATAAAGTGTACCGTGTTGAACGTTTCACTGTTTTTTAAATGTTCGAATTATTTCCAGTCATGATGATGATGATCTATTAATAAATAAATAATTTCCCATTTATTTCGTTTGGAAAACTAGAATTATAAAAAGCTCTTTCATCCAGTGCACGTACATATATGGTTATTGCAAATTACTTTTCTTGTGATGGATTACAATTTTTTCTACTGCTTCTGCTGCTGCTTTGCTTCCCTGTACATAAAGTAATTACTACTCTATAATATATTGGTACGTTAATATATTAAATATGGATGTTGTTTTAGTAATAATATAAGGTCATAATTAATCTCATCAATTATTAATTATGTCTTAAATTTTGTTCTGATTTTTTAGATATGCGCAGGGAAAATGAGTAAATCCATCAAACGATTTAATAATTTGCCAAAAAATTTCAATTAGCTTGGCAAAAACGTATGCAACATATTGTTAGATGTCCGTGTTGAAAAACGATTGCTCGAAATATTTCCTATCCGCACTACAATTTGACACATTTTGAAAAGCTTAGAAGCTTTAACTGAATTCCTATTTTGGAGACTTCTAGACGTTCCACTTGTCTAAAGAACAGCTTAAGTAATGGAATTTACTTGGAATTTTCATTTGGAAACCGCAATGGAACATTGAGTAAATTCTATTTTTTATCGACTCAATGTGGTTAATTTACAGCTTGCTGGCCGCCACCATGTTGATGATAATTTCCTTCGTATTATGTTGATTACGCTCGAGCATAAACGATTTTTTTTCTGTTTTCAAAGATAGTTTTTGTTGTATTTTGAATATAATGAAAGATATTTTAATAGGGTGGATTTATTATAATTTATTATTATTAAATGATCATGTTGCTTTATTGGTTTTTATATTTAATCTATACCGTTATAGGATTGTGCTTATGTCAATAATCACATAGTAATTTTGTACTATATAACAATAAAAATTATATAACTAAACAAAATATTTTTTTTTATCACTTTGCCAGCTACAGTTTCGTTAAAATTTTAATTTTAGTTTTATAACGAAAGGAGAAAAAATTTGTTTCGTCATTCATACAAATAATTTTTCATTATTTTAAGTGCACAACACAAAATGGCTTAAGCACAGCAAATATCAATTAAGAATACTTAAATAAATTTATAACACAAATTTTTTGTTTTAATTTTCATACCGAAATTATTAGTCAATTAATTAACTATTACGGTAATTTTGCAATGCACATATATCTAGCACAAATAATATTCTTTCTCTTTAGATATGTATCAATTACTAAATTTTGAATATCACGATCACATCATTTATTACACAATTACAACTTTTCTTAACCATATTTTAATATCTTGGTCACCACCCAATAACTTTGACCATCAACCATCCACTCTCAAAACAAAAACCCAATCCAAAAAAAATCGGTATCGAACGATCGTTTATATACAATTTTTTTTTATTGTCGATCACCTACAAATATAACATCCAGTTTTCATTATAATCGAACTGTGAATAAATTATTCTAATATTTTCCAGTACTAGATAATAATCATGGGGACGACCCACCTGAGAAATGTCTATTAACCCAGCCGGGCTATAACATTATATCCATTACAAATTTTAATGACACTTTGTATCATATATGCTCGAACTTTCCCAAAGAAAATAATCTAACAAAACAAGAAAATTAGATAATATTCTAATTTTTAATGTCTTTAATATGATATATGCCAAGGGATTTTCCATGTTCGTCTTGTAATTCATAAGCAACGTACCAACTGCCCTAATCACATACGTTTTTTGATACTTTGGGGCTAGTTTGGCAGAGTAGTTTTTCGTTGCGCTACTGTGGACAAAATTCCTAACGAAAACCTTTTCACCAAAATGAAACTCTCTTCCACGACTTCTAATATTATATGTCAGCATTTCTATCATACGCCTCCTTAAGTTGACGTAGAATATTCTTTCGAGCCAAAGTCTTTCGGTCACAATTCGAAATTGTGAATTTTTGTCCTCCGAGCCGTGTCTCACACGATGCTAACCAAACATTATGTAGTGTGGAGTTTGATTCGTACTCTGGTATATGGAATTCCGTAAGGCTAGACCAATCGACCTAATGTTTTCATCCCAATTTCGATGGTTTTCATGTAAATATGCACGAATTGCCGTTAACATAAAGCGGTTTACTCTCTCCGACATATTCGATTGAGGTGAATATTTATCCGTTCGAATGTGGTGTATGCCATATTTGTCTAAAAATCCTGTAAACTCATACGAAACGAACTCTACTCCGTTATCGCTTATAATATATTCTAGAACAGAAAAGATATCAAAAACTTTTGCCTTCAAAAACGAAATTACATTTTTAGAGGTCGCGTCTCTCATTGGTTGTAATAAAGAAAATCTTGAATATTGGTCGAGAGCAACAAACAAAAAACAATTGGAAAACAAGCTTGAAAACCTTGCATACTTCACAATTACGTATATAATCAGACACATCCTTCCACATGTTTGGCCAATAAAAGTGTCTTCTAAGATACTCAAACGTTTTAGTGACTCCGTAATGTTCCGCACAAGAGGGCGCACAATGAGCGGCAATAAGAAGTTGTTCTGTTAAAGGTTTTGGTACAAACAGCTTCCATTGTGGAATATCGGACAGTGCATCATATGGTGCAAAAGCTGAATTATAAAATATTCGACCATTTGACATGTTGAAGTTGATGTGAGTTTCAGGCGTAGATTTTAATTTTTCTAGTAATTGTTCTAGAATACCAGGATTCAAGGTCTATAGGAAAGCATCGGACTTCAGATCTACATATAGCATGTTTCAACTATAGGACAATGAAGTGAGAGATTAACAACGAGTTCAACAGTATTTACTCGAGATAGTGCATCTGGCACTATATTTTCTGATCCTTTTCTATACTGTATATGGAAATGGAACTCTTGTAATTTCAAACACCACCTCGTCAGCCTACCGGTCAGTTCTTTCTGGCTCATTAACCAGGTCAGGCTGGCATGGTCTGTTATCACAGTGAATTCAAACCCCTCCACACAGTGCCTGCATTTCTTTATGCTGATAACTGCAGCGTAACACTCCAACGCCGTTGTGCTATAATTCCGTTGAGCGGAATTCAGTTTGGCGGAAACGTAGGCAATGGGTCGTTCTTCGTTATAATCCAATTTTTGAATAGAACGCCTCATATTCCAGTTTTACACGCATCACACTGAATGTAAAAATACAATGAAAAATCAGGATGGCACAGAACTGGTGCAGAGAATAACGTGTTCTTCAGCGACAGGATGGAATTCTGCGCAGCAGAAGTACACCATTTCCTACAATATACCCTAAGTTTTTCAGTTCACTTAACGCAAAATGGCTCTTTTCAACATTTATCGTAAGGTTTACTTTAGACGGTAAATGCGCAACTTTGCTCAAAAGCTGTAGGTTTTCCTTTAAGGTTTCTGTCGTGACCAACAAATCGTCTATAAATACACGAATATCTTCGTGGGATCTGCCAAAAGGCACCTTTAAGATCTATGCTAGATATAAATCTCGTTTTACCTAGCCGACCAAGCACCCCATTGATGAGAGGTAAAGGATAAGCCGCCTTCACCGTAACCGTATTTACCTTCCTCGCGTCAAGGCACAAACGGAAATGGCCATTCGCTTTCCTTACCAATGTGATAGTAAGAACTAAAGCTCTCTTCAATCCCACCTAGAGCGAGCATACCATCTAACTCTTTATACAGCTCTTTTTGTACCGCGGGGGATATAGAGTAATGGCGTTGTTTAATAGGAGGAGCATTGCCTACGTCGATATCATGTGCCAGAAACTGAGTTTTTCCTAAGCCTAGAATCACAGAAGAAGGGAATTGTTTTGAAACAATTTCTAATTTCAGTTTTTGATCAGGTGTCAAATCGTGGTATATTAAATTAGACTCAGTTTTAGATTCTTGAGGCACTAGTTCATTTATTTCAGGTGGTTCGATCGACTTATTCTGTGGTATTTGAATTTTTAATCCGAACGCTTCCCAGAAATCGACTCCGAAATACAAATTATGATTTAGTGTTGGGGCAATATGCAATGTTAGGTTATGGGTTTGACCCAAAAAAGTTACAGGTATGCGAGTATGGCCCAATATAGCCTCCGATGATCCACCAGCAGTTTTAATTTTTAGACGAAAAGTAACGAAGGTTCACATTAGACATTTTCATAAACCTTTCGCTTCCACAAAAAAGTAACGACACGTTAGCGCCACTATCTAAAACACCAACAAACTTTGTACCCAAAATTTTTACCTCGGCGGAAGGACGTCCGTCCGAAGAGTTATTAATTAGAAAATCAGCGAATAGTTTCCTACTTTTTACGCTATTGGCCGTAGGCACTTGGCGAAACACACTAATACTTAATAAAGACATTTTTATTAATCACTTGTTTTTTGTTTCGCAGTTATTTTGAATAATTTTCAAAAAGTTTAAAAAATCACTCGATCGATTTCGACTTGTTAGGTCATCATCAGGAGTATCTGTAGATACTCCTGATGATGACCTAACAAGTCGAAATCGATCGAGTGATTTTTTAAACTTTTTGAAAATTATTCAAAATAACTGCGAAACAAAAAACAAGTGATTAATAAAAATGTCTTTATTAAGTAATAGTTTCCTAGATATTTTGCGGGAATGCCAATAATTACGTATTCTATGAATATTATTAGGAATGATTTGTATGGGTTCGAAAGAGTATGTAGATTTGCAGTACAAACTGCAGTTCGGCATTAATCCTTGCGAGTCGTCATATCTGTGCTACAACCTTGATCTCGTACGGTTGTTGTTGCAGGTTTGGGTTGCTCCTGTTTGGCTGTTGAAACTTTCGGAGGCCAGGTGCAGCCGTTCCTTGCCCCCTTGTTGCCATTTCCCGAATCGCTTTTGCCAATTGTACAATGGGGCTTAATTACTTTGAGAGTACCACAACCAAAACAAAATTTGTGCTTTAAAGCGACATCGCAATTTTTAAATAGGTGACCTGACTGGAGGCAATTCCAACATCCGTCAGTCACCTTTGCTGACTGATTTCTATTTTTTAATAGATTTTTTATTGATCGATAAGTTTTCTGTTGCGTATGAAATGCACAAATTTAAATTAATTAAATAATTTAGCGATTTTGAGGAAATCGGATCGATACTCGCATCGTTGGTAGTTTCCAGCTCATCGATTTGGCGACTTTGGCACATTTTTCCGGAGTAAAACCAGTTCTTGGCCACGTATTCTCGTACATAATATAAAGCAAGCTGTACCATCTGTTCTAAAGTTGGGAAGTGTTTATTGACTAACTTATTGTGCAGACCAGCTGTCATATTGCGCCGTAATGTGTACATGAGCTGTGTCAGGGAATTTTAAAGCGTAACGAAATAAATAACATTTCCCTATAGAAATCTTGGAATGATTCATAACAACGCTGTTTACGAGAGTTCAAAATATGTCGGAGATCGTCATCAGTTTGACGATTTTAAAATCGGGTGATTATGTCGTGTTTTTTCGTATTTTTCTCTGTGTAAATCCAATACCATTCCTGAACTATACCTTTCAACACATAACTGAAATCAGTTACTAATTGTTATAAGGGTAATTTGTTAGCATCGGCCAAATGTGCAATCTTAAAGATAAATCTTTTTACGGGTGGATCTTTGGGGGCACCATCAAACGTTATACGTTCCATTTCATTACATTGCGTCTTAGATAATTGGATTCCATTTGATGATTGCCTGCTGAACGTAAGTTGGAGTGCCGACGTGGATGGTGGTTTTGGTTATTGTGTGGGATTGAGTCAATGTCTATTTGCCGATTAACCTGAATATTATCCAGAGTGGATGTGTAATGAGAAGGTTTAGATTTCAAGATATTATTAGTAATACCTTGAGAGCGGATTAACAATATATCAGAGTCATCATCACCATCAGTTATTGTTATTTGATCGTATTGACTGAATGAAACATTTTGGTTTTTTGGCAACCGACACAAGTTCTTCTTGAATCTTCTTAGCTTGGGGGATTAAAATGGTTTTAGAATTAGATTTGGAATCAATATTATAATCGTTGACTGTAATTTCAATTTTTTTTTTGTTGTATTTCGGGTTTCGGAATTTCCATTTGATTCAACTCCACTAATGAAGTATTCAAATCCTTCTCTTTTGTAACAGTTTTATCATGAATATCGACAGTTTTTACGGTAGTATTCAAAAAATCTACAACATCACCAGATATTACGAAGTTAATAAATCAATATCAATATCATTTGAACATAAAATATCCTCTAGCTGCAAAATACTGTTAAAAGACGACTGTATTATGTGGACGACGTAGCATCGGGGAGATAATCTGAAAATGTATTGGAAAACACAAAGAGAGCTAAAAATATTTCACGGAGCCAGGCTCAAATTGGTCTAAATTGTTTGAGCCTCTAGGTTGGCTTTCTGCAACAATAATAATAACTTTGGATAAATGTAACTTGGTCATTACTCTTTATATGACATAAGTTTCGGTATTTACAAGCTGTCGCTCCGTGTGTATCAATTTTAAGAATTGGATGTCGATAAGCAACGTTTACGTCATTTCAATCTATTCTGTTAAAAAAAATGCTGCTCAGCCATTCAACAATAAAAATTGGTTTACAAGATTTCACGATGCCAATTTTAGTCTAGAGTGAACCAAGTCCAGAAGAACTTAATGTTTTTCTATATGAAAATTTGTGACCAAGAAATATCACTTCGATTCATGCAATAGCAAAAATACAGAAGGAAGTAATTTACTACGAGCTTCTGGGACTTGGTCAAACTGGTTACAGCTGAACGTTACCAGGCCCAACTAATCAAATTAAGTGGTGCTCTGGTGATATTGCTATATAACAATGCATGTCCACATATAGCAAAATTAACCGAGGAACTCATCTTCTCCTTACAGGCGGGGAGTTTTAGAACATGCAGCGTATTTAGGAATAGGGACGTCGGACGAGTTTTGGTTATGTTGATATTTACGATGCCATATGAATTTTCATGAATTTGAATAGATTTTTAAATTTTATTTTACCGCTCTTAGAAATGTTTACGAGGTCTCACCTACATGGTCAGATAGATCTGATTATGATAATTTTTTAACTAAAATAGAGACATTTTTACGTTTACGATTATATCCCCTATGCCAGAAATGTTCACGCGAAAATGAAACACAAAATCGTTATTTTCACCATGGATTCCAAAATTTAAAACTCCTTCATTCTCAACTTTATTCTCAGAGACAGAAATTTCGGCATTTTCGCCAATTAGAATTTTTCCCAATTGACATTCCCAAAAAGGTTACGAACCCGATTTATTGCAAAATAAAATCAAATAACGGGTATCCTAGAGATGTTCACAGAGCCATGTGTATACTTTTGGATAGTTCAATGTTTTGACTTTCGCTATTTCCAGACGGGATTCGGTTATGATGATATTTATTGTGCCACGATTTGTGCCATACACGATTCAATTATTTTTGAATTTGAATATATTTTCAAATTTTTTTTCACCGATTCTAGAACTGTTCACGAGGTCTCATCTATACATGGTTAGATATAGGTCAGTCAAAATTCTATGAGTATCGTGAACAGGATTCAATAATCATGATTTTTAACTTGTCCAGAGATATTTTACGTTTATACGGTTATATCTTCTATCCCTGAAATGTTCACGGGATCTTGTTCACGTCCTGTCGGAACTATCAAAAGTCAAAAACTATATAAATTCTCTAGGATCTCTGCTATTTGAATGTTTTTATAATAAATTGAAATTGAAAATGAAGAAGTTTTAATATCTTGAAACATTGTGAAAAACATCATTTGTGGCTCTTTTTCACAAAATCAATAGAAAATTTTCCGACCTATTCGAATATATGAAAAAGACCTCGTGAACATATTTGGGATAGAGGATGATGTAACCGTAAACGTAAAACTGTCTCTATATATAGGGATAAATTAAAAATCTTCATAATTAGATTCCGTTCACCACACTCATAGGATTTTGACTAATCTATCTTACCATGTAGGTTAAAAGTTAAAGTTTAACATTTTAGTAAAATTCATGAAACTACTAAGTAGCCTGCGTGTGGCAGAGTAAAAATCATCTTAAATTAACCATGTTCATTTCAATGTTAGATCTTTATCTACGCTATCCTAAAATGCATTTAAAAAACTATATGAACATCTCTAATGGTAACAGAAAAATTTGAAAAAATGTAGATTGAAATCAAAAACCACAAACAATTGTTTAAAATAAGCTGGACCAGTTAAAATTTTTCATAATTATATCTTGTGCATCACGCATGTGGGGTATTGATTTAGCTATTTGGTTATATAGGTGAAACCCTGCGAACATCTCTTGGATCGGAGATATAAAAGTAGAAACATTGCCTAAAAGCCCAGATAGAAGCCTGCTTAAATTTGAGACCGTAAAGCTCAATTAACAACGATGCGTTAGACTTATCAATTTAAGCTCCAAGTCACTGTTTGATACGGGGATACCTTAATCTCTCCTGTTCAACATCAATTGGAAGTCGAAAAAATCAGAAACCTGAACTGATGGAAACTAATAGAGCAGTTAAAACAAAATTACTCTAACAGATGGTTACTAGAATATCTTCAGCAATTTCATCAACTAGAGAAATGGGAAAAGCGAAACAAGATGAACGACTATCTCCGCAAAATAGTTATTCGCCCAGATAACCCAGGTACACTCTAGCCTGTCAGCGATCATATAAGGTTCGAGCAGCAACTGTTCTTGGGCCCGGAGGAACTCTCTTTAAGTGGCCGATATTGAAGCTATTACCTCTACCACGATAAAAAAGTTACGGAGGGCAACCAAACATCAACACCAATCTAGGAAAATCCATTGCAAAGTACCCTTGCTTCGATTTCAGATCTTCAACAACCACGCAAGTATGTATTTCACATATACGATGGCGCTACATAGCATTTCAGAAAAATGTGAAAGCTATATGAGTACCCAGAAGAACAACCGAGCTCAAAATGAAGAACTCGGAAGTACGAATACACCGACAAAATACGAATACGTGAAATATTTGGACAAAATCGATACCATATACTACCACAATACGATCCCTAATGATTCCAGCAACAACCACTTCCATCGTTAAATGACCGATTTTTCATTCCATCCTGGGCTATTTGTTGATGAATTGGGAGAGATAATGTAACTATGTAGTTATAACTATGTGTAACTATTGGCTTTAATTAAGTTGAAACTGAATGCCATCAACAAATTACTACGGAGTTGCACCACTTTATTTATAAAATCAGGCCAGATCTGGTAAAACAACAACTGTCTATCACATCTGAAACAACTAAAAATATTATTTTAAGGTGGTGCAATATGAACTATCATGTTTCATGAAGAGAAACTTTGAAGGATGTAGAAGAAGCGTTAATGGGTGTTATCTAAGACGTACACAACAGTCACATAAATAATTTACTATATCTACACCTAATCAGCTGGAAGTTCAACTACAGCAAATTTAACAGCCTCTACCGAAACATTTGGATTTTTCAACACGCCAATTCACATAATGGCATAAGCTCCTCAACTTTAAATTAAGAGTTAAGAGCTTAATAGATGACAAAGTAATTTTTGAATAAAAAATGCCAGTAAAGGGTCAATACTTCCAATTAGTAGTAAAATAATTTTCTTTACTCATTTATATTTATATTTGCCTTATTTGAAAGATAAAAAAACGACATCCAGTATAGATAGATAAAGCCTGTTGTATACTTATCACACGCAGTACCAGTACAAAAAATCAAATTCGACTTCATCCCTCCACTATGTTTCACATCCGCTATAATGTCCCATGAGAATATCCGGTACTCATATACGATTTCTCTTATACCAGAGACACTACCACATACATATACCAGAGGACAATAAATAATTGTGTTGTTCGTGAGATATTCATCTTTTGCGTTGGGTTGCTTGTTCACATCTATTCATCTGGACGATTCCGTTCATTGAAAAGAAAATTTTTATAGATTTTTCTTCTTTTTTTTTTGGGTTCTGAGCGCACAACAAAATGATTTGTATTTGTGAATGGTAGATGATTTTTGTACGTGAATTGACTTTTTTATTATTTGGCCAAAATTAAATGAAATTGAATTTTATTACAACAATATTGTATAGTTTTGTATTTATTTGTAAAATGTCATACTGAATTAATTAGAATTTTCGTTGTTATGTTTTGACATGGAAAAATGATTAATTGAAAATGAAATTCTCGAGTGGATTTTTTTTTCATATTTTGTATTTTATATTATGTGATTGACTGCTGCTTTTACAAATTATAAATCAGCGATGGTATAACTTTCTCGAAATGTGGAACCTTTTTAAGCCTGGACAACAGCAGTTGTAGGCAACACAATTTAAAATTAGCCACAGATTAGTTTTAATTTCTGTTAACTAACGCATTTATTTTAAATAATAATCCGTCTAAAATATTTAGAAACTTAAAATTATAATATTTTGTAATATTTTTTTGGCCAGTGCCCTTATTTATGTTCTATTTTGCTATTAAATGATCTAAGCTTAAGGTAGTCATGTTCCAGAAAATTGCAAAGCTGGGCATCCATACATTTAAGAGAGTTGACATTTGAAAAGAGCTAGGCTGTTTGTCAAGAAAAAACTGTTTGGAAAAAAGTTGCATGCAGTCAATGTAGTTACTCTAGGTCAGACACAACAAGTATCGTGAATGCTACTTCTGGTTTTAACTTACGGTCGATAACTATGCCTTGATTCGATAGAAATTGAGATTGGAATTGAGCATAATATTAGCGCAGTCATTTGAAAGAAGCGGAATCACGTGATTACCACATTATTGCAAAATTGAAAAGACAAAAAGACTTTGGAAATATGAAACGGAAGACTGCAATTTTCAGTTACTCGAATCATTTTTGTGCTTACTTATGCGAAAAATGGACTCACTAATTGAAGCACCTGCGTAGAAAATTAATTGATAGTTAAGCAACAGAAACAGAAGTCTGCACAAAATCTCCGTATCACGTTTTCAGCGGGTTCTTGCATACTTTGCGATGGTGTAACTCATAAATTATTTGAATGCCCCATATTCATTGATGTTTAAACTGATGAGAATTGATAAATTATTTATCGTATAAGTAGCTGCAAAGATTTTAACGAATATTAAGTCTATTTTTCAATCTAAAACCTTTAATGGGCTATCTGAATCTGTTGGATCTCTATCTTTGGCTGACGATTATCGGTTGCGATAACTTTTCAATATCTTTGTAATTCGAAGGATTCCTACCCAATCAAATAATATCGTAGCAGAAAAAACGAAATTTGGTTGAATAATAGCCGGAATGTATGAATGTGTGGAAAATGACGGACCTTCATTCGACCCCTTTTTAGTACAGGCTTAGTGGAATTATTATAGATAAATGTTGGAAACGTTTTTGGGAGCTAGAGGAAGTGCGATCCAACCTGTTTGAATAATGAGATTTACTGGTTTGAACTTTCTGAATGGAACATCCAAACGGATCATTAACTTCACAACCTTCAATAGGGCATACTGAACCATTGCTAGTATTCAAACGAGCACGGTTGAATGACAATTAGTTTTAGGACATCGACTGTGTACATTTCGCGATATGTGCACCATATTTAAAAAACTATAACTTATTGGAGCCAAGGTTATCAAATGTTGTAAGAAGCACTCGACCGTCCATGTCGATGAATAAAAAAACTATATAATTTTTGGAATCAGCTTTGTTTGACTCTCCAAAATATAGCCATAAAATAAAAATGAAAACTGGGCAAAATATTCGTACACAAACGTTTTTCTGTGACGTCTACTTAAAAATTTGAATGAATTTGATTTTGTTGCCAACATATTTCATTATGAAACAACACTCAAATTAAAAAATAAAATGAGTATTTAGGTAAGAAGCATGCTCTGGCCGAACCCATTTATATTTACAATTTCTTCGAACATTAAGGTTTAGATACTTCTCATATGGGCACTTTATATTCAAGTTTGCTCTCTATAACTCTCCATAACCGTCGGTAGTCCCTAAAACACAACTAGTTCTAGGAAGAAATTCAACACTATACAGTTGCCTTTTGTGATCAAACTTAACAAACCTGTAGAAAGTCCTGTAGAGATTTTAATTGGCAATAAATTGGACATTTTCAGATCAATGAGGTTAAATCATAAATGAAGTGGTCTTGTAGAAATGCACTTGGTTTTATGAAGTTAGGAATCTTTATAGCTATGCACTGTCGTATGAGAAGGAAGCAGGTAGGATTCGCTCCTACTTTATTGCTAAAAACAATTTGATTAATATTAAGTTGCAATGGACGGGACATTACCCGCCATTTAAATAAGCTTAATAATGGAAGCTCAAGTATTAATTGAAAAGTGTTTTATGAATGGCGCCATTTATAAGCACTGTTATCTCTAATTTGTCTAAAAATATTATCTTTAGGATTGAAATCAAAATCGACTGGGGTATTTTTAGAAGAATTCCGAAATCCCTGAGTCTAAACAACAGCGTACCACCATGAAAAGTATCGTGTGCAGGTCTTTTAGCAATCTTATAGTAGTTGAAAAAAACGGCTTCAAAAATTAAGAACGACTTTCAAGAAACCAAGAGAAAAACATCTTCTAACGGTTGAAAGCTACAGGAGCTACACAAATCGTAAAATAAATGATTTCAGGTAAGAAGACTGCGTCATCTTTAAAAGCCGAAGCTATATGAGTCAGAAGGCCATTCCTGTGGTACATCAAACAAATCATTGGCCTTATTCTAACTGCAAATTATTTTCAAAGGTCTTAGACTTTTAAGAAAGAGATTTTACAGTAACAGTTCGTTTGAGCCCCTCAGAATTAACAACATCAATCGAGAAGTGATCTCTTTGGTACTTTAATGTACGAGAATGCGGGACGATTGCGTGTAGCGGATTGGAGTCGATAATGGTTTAAAGCCACAATACATCCACAATATTAAGCTCAATTTATTACATTGGATTTCTATCTTCTGGCTTGTTGCAGAGTGTATTAGCAACGCCCACTCAAAATCACTTTACATTTTTTTTATTTCAAATGCCTAGACATCCCGGGTATATTAAGGATAACTCAGGTAAGATTCTGGAAATTACATGCAATAATCAGCGTTCCGGTTGAGGTATAACATAATATCAGTAAGTGCATATTCGCATTTTTACTATGATAGTTAGGCTTCAAAGGGAACATACATTTTTTGCAAGATTATGTCCCATTTAGGATACGGATTGGCCTATCATTATAACTTACTTTATCGCCCCAATCCCAGTAAATATCAAACAACGCTCTCCTCGCCAAACAGCAAAACAAATTCAGACTGCTTGATTTATTGCGGCCGCGCTATGTTGGTATTGTAGATGTTATTACAGAAACTAGTTGCCCACTCTGTGATAACACAAAAGCCAGGGCTGCTCATTATGAATATTTTAAAGCTTTATTTTAAATTATTATTAGAGAATCGAATTAGATAAGGTTTATCTATGTATTAGGCTTATTGTGCAAACCAAATGATCGTATATCGAAATTCGCAATTGAGCTTTGTTGCTTAAGTAATGCAAATCACTGGCTTTTAACCTATTCAAAGCAGTCGTCAAAAAATGAGACCCGGCCGTGGCCAATAAAAATAGCAACCGAATTATATAGAGCTGCTATTTCTTCAGAGATAAGGCATATTTATTTAGCATCAGATTGAGTTCACGATATTCGCCTTGTGGTAAGTAGAGAAAGTAAACCATCTTCACGTTACTTGATGGTAACTTAGGTTAACTAGCATAATAACTTTTTTGGCCATTATTAAAACGCAAACAGTTGGCCATGCTGGTCGGATGAATTCCAAACGAGATTCCGGATTGACGACTAAAGAGTCAGCTATTAAATTTCCCTCTATATCACAATGATTCGATATACTCATATGACCATAATTCTGTTGCTGGAACAGAGGCGGTTCATATTAAAAGTCCATTGTCAGGTGAGCACCGTTGAACCACCAGTACAAATATTATATTCAGATCAAAATCATGCTGTAATTTGTACATATGGTGCAGTGTTATTATAGAACGCATGATGGGCTATTGGTTCTAAATCCCGCCCTAAGCTTGGGTGAGCGTTGTAGCGGAGGACTCAGACAAAAGGTTGTTAAATACTATAAGGACAACAATATGCCCCTTCTCGAGTAAAGCACTAAGAAGGATTTATCAAAGTTAAACTGTGGGAACTGAATATCACTAACCTTTGCAGGGAGTAGAATCGAGAACACAACACCACTAATTACCCTAGATGCGCTTCTCTATATAAACTGTTAAGTTTAGATACAGCGAAATTTTTCCAACTAACAGGCCCGAAAGATAACATAGACAAAACCAACTAATTGTATATAAACATATATTTTTGGCAGTCACACCCACTCGTCAGACAAAAAATAACTGTGGTGAGTTTTGAGTTCAGCTTAGTTGGAGTGACGATGTATTATAAACATTTTGGAGTTGTTCTGAAACTGTAATGATCAAGTCATCAGCATAGCTCTGGTAAAGAAAAACAGATTGTTGTAGTATAACAAGCAATTCATTTTTAATCAAAGAACAAGAGAGCGGGATTTTTTGGAACCTCTTATGAATACTGCAAAATAATTCAGCTTGATAAGTGGTGAGTTCTAGCAGATCTCGACAATCCTCTGAAAAGTTTTAAGAAAAGCTGAGGAAAGACTAATTGGTCGAAATGCTTTAAGATTAGTAATTAGTATAATGCAACCAAGGCCAGAAGCAACTTCTCACCACAAGTGGCAGCTCTATCACAAAAGAGAATATCTGTTGTTTTCTGAACTGCTGAAATTTTTATTTTGGAACCTCTTGCTCAGAAAAAAATAATTTCCACCGGAATAAATTTTTAAAAGTTTTCCTTAATTTAACAAATAGATTCACCTGTGAGGAAATGAAACTCGATATATGGAATTTGGAAATTTTACAATGATCCATTTCTCCAGTGTTTTATAGAGATTTTAAAGTGAGTATTGGATCCAATTTTAGGCGATCACATTTTTTTTAAACTTGGCCATTTCATAACCAATCCTAATGATAGATTTTGGCTTGAAACATAATGCCGCAGCCACACGAATGCAAATACACACCAACATTGGCGTATTTGTCCAAATAACAAATCGTGTAGCCACAAAACAAATGACAAATTCAAATCAAGGTTACATTTGTCCAACATTGGCGCACATTCGCACAATAGGCGGTTTTTCAAAAAGGATAAAGGTAAAAACAAATACTACAAATCGTGTAGACAGTAGAGTTGGTCATTTGTCATATTTAACCAATATTTGCCAAAAATAAAATACACCAACGTTAGTCGATGTTTGAATTCGTGTGGCTGCGGCTTAAGTTTTATAGATAAAGGGCCAATACCTTGTTTAAAATGAGTTTAGAATTCGCTAAGTAAGATTTTGATTTTTGCGGCCAAATAAATAAGTTTCAAATTTTGTCCCATATCTCAAAGACTCTTAAATTAGTAACCAATAAGTCGCCTTTCTAATACACCTGAATACAAAGACTACATGGCAAATGTAGGTAAAATTTGTCGTTTGCATTTTTTGTTTAGTACCAGAATAAAATTAAAATATCGAAAATTTGGGTACTCAAATTTATAAAGATTTAAATATTTTAATATCGATACCAAAATGAAAATGGTTTTCTGAGTACCATAGTCCCTTAAAATAAATTTCTATCGATAATGGAAGCTCGATTTGCTCAGGGCCAATTTCCGCTGTAGATCTTAGGATGTGAAAAATATTAAAAAAAATATAATTTCGGTTTTTATAGAAAAAACTTTTGGCCCTACGCAAGCGGTTTTAGATCCATTATATATTTTAAATAAACTATGTCGAAGATAAATTTCTTATACGCTTAAATGAATTGCAGATTGCAGGTTTATTTTATTTTATAGATAATTAGCCGAGTTTTCTCCAGCATAGTCATATAAAAATTTCATTCAAAATATAGCTTATAGAATAATTCGTGTGTTTCAGAATTCGTTTGGAATGCACAGAACTTTATTTAAATTTTATCTTTCAATCCAAAATTAATCCTAGAAACTAAATTCCATAATGATTGGTTATGAAATGGCAAAGTTAAGTTTAGCATGAACAGTACCTAGAATTTTATCGAAAACACACTTTAGAATCGCTCTACAATACTATTAACCATATTTCATTATAATTCGTTAAGAATTGACGGAGTTACATAGATGGAACATTATAAAATTTAGCACTCCGAGGAATCTTGTGATTGTTTCAAATCTACCACAATCCGTGTGATGTACTGCGAAATGTTAAATTCTGAGATATACTCTGGGGAGCGATGTTACCTCAGAGAAGTTTATGTGGTGATATAACGAAAAATGTATAAATCGTGGTAAGGAGACCATTTATCTGCGAGTTACATACTCAAGTGTGGGTCTAAGGTAAGTAGTGTATCGACCAGCGTTTAACATATAATAAAGTTGAATTTGCTTTATTGATCACACGAGCATATTGCTTTGTAAATTCTAAATCCTCGTTAAGAGTAACACTCAAGTCGTTAGTAGTACCGTTTCTTCTAAGTTGCTTGCCTTTGAGTATGTAAGCGTAGTCAGGAATAGTATTTACTGTTTTCCGGGAAAACGACATCCTCTCAATTCTCCAGCCATGTGTCAGACTGCATTCAGCTCAGGCCGTTGCTGTCGTAGTCGTGCTGATCTTACTTGTATCAGTAAAAATACCATCAACTAGATACTTTATATCTATAGCGCGGGTGTAACTAAAATGGTAACAATACGTCTACCCTTTTTGAAGTCATGCTCTTTCTCACATATAACTGGCATGCAAAACCCGGCTCATACTGATACTGCCAATCTAAAAATAATTTAAATCCGGTATAAAATTATTACCTTAAAATCTGGATGAAATAATTGAGGCTTATATAGGACCTTTACTATGTGCTCTAGAAGGATTATTAAGATAGTTGAAAATGGAGGGATAGTCAGTAGATTTTCGCATAAAATTGATGAATTTAAAGAACTGACGTGGATCCTTAAAAAATTTCAGAGTGAAATTTTAAGAATTTGGTCTTGTATAGTATTACGGATTTCAACATATCAATTTATCTTCCAGTTAAATAAATTTATAATGTCCCGATGGATCCCAGGGTTTAATGTAGATTCGCCATGCTGCGTTCTTCTTATTACGTTATGAGAAAATGATGATGATGCTTGCTGCCACAAGCGTTTAATTTATTTACATTTTTATTAAATTTCTTTTAAAATCAGCAATTTAAGGGTGACAAGCTTAGCCACGAGGTTAGTCGAACCAGACATTTATGAATAAGAGTAAGAATTAAAATTGTAAGGTTTAACTTTCGCCTCGTAATGGTGGAATAATGTTTCAGAATTAGGCAAAAATTTGAATGCGACATAGAAAGCCGCGACCTAAGCTCAAAACAGATCGTAAAACGATCTATTTTAATTTAGTCATAGAGGTTATTTAGGCAGGAAGAATTAAAAAGTGCTATACTTCCAAATAATGTTGATAAGTGTCTAATTAGATTTGGATGGGTGAATTGAATGACAGATACCATCTCTTTCCAGATTAAACGATAATTAACTAAGAGCGTATTTGATTGAATCAGCAAATTTAAATTATCAATCTTTAACATCATTTGGAATGAAATCGGCAATGACACAGCCTTCAAATTCCTAACTAAATTTTTCTGATTATGATTTTGTAAAACTGGCCCAGTTTGAAATATATCAATTCTATAGATAGTAAAGTGCTTTACTACCGGATTCCAGAGTATCGGAACTTTCGATAACGATCATGCTACATTCAGACAATAAGATAAAGTTCTATAATATGTATAATATGACCCCCACCTAATCTACCAAGCCATTTTGGCGTCACTATTTTTGTTAAGCGGTCAGCCTTACCAGCTATAGTTCCGTAGAACTAAATTTAAACATCACTGCCTCCAATCGAGTTTGAGTGTGTGATGAATAGACAATTAGATTTTTTTTTTTTGCTTTTATATTATTGTTGTTGTGTATCTATTAAATTAGATATAATTTGGTAATATTCCCCAATCTCCATTTCACATTGTTTGTTAATTCAGAGCAACAACCAATTTTTCGACTTTACCAATAATTTATCTCGAGCAATATAGAATAAAATTCAATTTAACCGACAAAATGACCCTCCAATTTTCAATTTTTTCTTAAAAATAATAGATCCTCGAAGGTCGTTTTTCATTTGATGACCCATCTATGTATCATTTTGATATTCTATATTTGTTTTAACATTTTGCAAATAACAATACCCATTAGATAGATATATAGAGTTGTATATATTATGTAAGAGACACAAAATAAGAAAAATTATATATTTATTCGTGTTGTGAATTGACAAGTGAATATTATATCCCAAACTCACATCGTATATCTATATATCTTGGATACAGATATACGCAGAATGGGAAATATATCTCGAGATTATCAATCAAAATCAAATATAATCAAAATTTATTGGATAAAAAAAACTAACAAATACAACAATGTTACGACATATTTATCCAACGTTGGGATAAGGGTTTTGGTTTGGAAAACGTGTGGTTGTTGTAGTCCTCGCTGTTGTGTAATTAAAATTACCTATTGGATTGTAATAATTGTTATTGTTTCCATATCCAGTATTGCCATTTTGTCCATTTCCCCAATCACCTGCACCTGGTGGACCCCAACCATTGCCACCACCAGGTGGACCCCAACCATTGCCACCACCAGGTGGACCCCAGTCACCTGCTCCACCTGGAGGTCCCCAACCTCCTCCACCTCCTCCATCTCTATCACCGCCGGGTCTACCCCAATCTCCATCACCATCACCATCACCACGGCCATCATGCCGATGTTTAACCATTTTCAACTCATGTAATGCTGACAACTATATATACGGAAAACAAAATTAGTTTTAATCCATTATTGATATAATATTTACACAATTGTAAAAACTTACCGAGCCTACAATCAAGTAGGAACATACTATTAAACTAATTAAGTACATCATGTCATAAACTCTTCAAATTTGTTACTACCGCAAAATTAGAAATAAACAACAATTTATAGTTAAAATAAACAAATTTGACTTCCGGTAATTTTCACATCTCGCTATGTACACATGTGTGTGAACCGTCAAATACAAAATCGTTTATTAAATTGAAAATTAAAATAATTATGGTAAATTTTGTTTGTAAAAACCACTTACCATATCCTCGTGTGCAACAATGTCTTTATAGTTTTTCTGTATACATTTATGGTGACAAGTTCCGGGTTTTTCTAGATAGACTTAATTAAGCTATTTAATCATATTATGTTCGGAGTTTTGTAGGTCAATTTTGCGAGCGGGGGATTTTCTTTATAATCAGTTACAGTTCGCTTAGTCAAAAATTTCAGTTCAGCTCGGAATTGGAAATCGCAAGATCAAATACATTTTAAAATGAATGGGTCCTCCTTCCAGTTTTTTAAACGCTCGAACAATTTTTTTCTTCTTTTTTTACAAGTGTGTATTGTATGATTTGCATGGGATTCCAATGTTTGTGCGAATAAAATATAAACTGATCATGATCCGTACTGTCAATTTGAATACACCTATATAGTTAGTTATAACTTGAAAGAAGGCCATAAGAGCGAAGTTAGACTAACTGTTGGCTAAACATCGGCGGAAAAATGGCGAACACTATATAGTGTTGTGTGATTGCATTGGATTACGTTTATACTGAATGGATCTAGTCAGTGGCGTATGATCGGTGCAAATAATGAAGTCTCGACCTTTATCAAGATATTTAAAGGGTTTGATCACCAGTTATATTACGAGTGTATCAAATGCAGAGTATTTTTAGATGCTTTTATTTAACTCTGTTAAATAAAAACTCTGTTACTATATGGATCAAATCTTGTAATCGGATTTTCTCCCACTTCTCGAAGAATAATTGTTGGAATAGTCTTGACCAAAGTACTATTCCAGTCGCATTCTGCAACTCACCCAAGCCGAACGACAACTTCTATCTATAATAATGCCAAGATTATAAAGATTATTACCAAGATTATAAAGTACAGTGGGCCAAGCGGCGTTGCTTGCTCTGTTCGAGATCAGTGAGAAGCTACCGAGTATACTACCAATACAATATAATTTCTAGCTACGATTTCGAGATGGTTATTGGGCCTGAAACAACCAAAACGACTGTTTTGGTATGTGTGTATAGGTGGGTAGGTGTGTATAATAAATTATTTTTTAATCAGGTTAGACGGAATTGGCTTTAAACTGTGGTTTCAAATATGTAATTTGAAGAACGATTTTACCACATTTAATAGTTTATTACAGCAGAGCGCTACTAGATATTGGGTCAAATGTTACTCCATTGATCTTGTGAAGGGAAGGTCAATCTTATCCAGGTGTGTAATAACTTATTTTTCAGACAGGTAGGATGGAATTTGCTTCAGACCGCCACCAGATATTGAGTCAAATATTACTCCATGGGCCTTGTGGAGGGCAAAACAACCTGCCCCTGGTGTGTAATAAATATTTTTTTGTCAGGTTGGAATTAAATCCCCCCTCAGATATTGAGGGAAATGTTCTTAATGGATCTCGTAAAAGGAGGTTAGACGGAATTGACTTCGGACGGAAAAGGCTTAAAATAAGTAGTTCAAAAGTCCAGAATTGATAACTGTTTACAGACTCTATAGTGTTATGAATTATTCAAGGTGGTAAAATCGATCTTGAAATTATAGATTTGAAGCGATTAGCGTTTTAGAAGACATTTCCGTGTAACCCGACACAAAAATATTTTATAATACACACCTAAGTTAAGTTAATTTTGCTTCTACAAAGATTATTAATTAACATTTGACTCAATATCTGGTGGCGGTCTGGCGTATAAATTATTAAATGTGAATCCAATTTCGTCTAACCTGACACAAAAATAATTTATTAACCACCTTGAACAGGTTAATTTTCCCTCCACAAGTCCCATACAGTAACATTTGAGCCAATAAAGGATGTCGGTTTGGTGTATGAAATTATCAAAAGTGGTAAAACCGAAATTGTTTGAACTCTACAACATCTGACGCCAATCAGAAATTAAACCTTAGGCAAATTATGAGGATGGGTGTGAACTAACCATTGTAATACTTTGTAACAAATTCTAGCCCAAGAATCACCCTGTTATCATGGCTACATGAAATGTTGCATTTGTTCTAATAAAGTGGTATGAATGTGTAACAAATTATGGTATAGCTTTCATTGTGGCGGGCTAATTTGGTTGGTACAGTGTTTAAGCACTCACTATATGTCCCATAATTACTTACAATTGTGAAAACAATCAAAAATAGAACTTTCATAATAATATTTGAAAATTTGTAAATTATTACTCATCACGAATCGCAAAGATGTGTTCAAAATATTCCTAAAGTAGGGTTTAATGTAAGAAACCAAAAATAATTGTAATATATAAGAATTATGTAGTATACAAAATTTCAACTCGTCCCCTATACTGATGGCACAGAAGTGGTGGAAGTTGTTCTGAATTTTTACTTGATGTAAGAAAAAATCTTGAAGAAGAAAATGGAAAAAAATTGGAATGGAACGAAACCTCCCCCCGGCATGCCAGTATGCCTTACCCAGCAGCCCCGGGATCTGGCTAGGATGCAATGGACCAATCACCCATTAATCTGAAAAACAAATGATTACAGAAACGGAAACTAGAACAAATAATAACTCAAACCGGCAAACAACACAATCAACCCTTGGCTATCGTACACGGACACGAATCGGAACCTGGAATATAAGAACTCTGACTGAAACATCAAGGCTAGCGCAACTGGAGCAAGAAATGAAACGTTACAAAATCGAAATTCTAGGTCTATGCGAAGTAAGATGGAAGAACAGTGGTGAAATGAATACGAGCAACGGAAACTTCTTAATATACTCTGGTCGAGATGATACACATGAGCAAGGTGTAGGCATAATAACAACACCAAAAGCGAAAAAGGCACTAATGGAATGGATACCAGTGAATAGCAGAATAATCATGGCAAGGTTTCAATCGAAAATAAGAAACATTACAATCATACAATGCTATGCACCAACAGAAGAGGCAGATGAGATTACGAAAGATGAATTCTACGAACAACTCCAATCTACCATGGCAAAAACACACCGTAATGATGTGAAAATAATTCAGGGAGATTTCAACGCAAAAATTGGTACGGATAATTCTGACTTGGCAACCATCATGGGAGCAAACGCGCTGAGCACTGTGAGAAATAATATAATGGAGAAAGACTCATCGACTTCTGTATCGCAAACCAGCTATTCATAGGTGGTAGCAAATTTCCGCACAAAGATATCCACAAATACACATGGACCTCGCCAGATGGTAGAACAAGGAACCAAATAGACCATGTGATGATTAACAAGAAATTCCTCTCATCGTTGCAAGACGTAAGATCAATGAGGGGTGCGGACATCCATAGTGACCATCAATTGGTAATCTCACAATTCAAAATCAAACCAGTCGCTATAAAACACAACAACAAGTCTAACAGAAGGAAATTCAACATCGAAAGATTAAAAGATAGCGAAACAAAGCAGACCTTCAATGACATGCTCGAAGGCAAATTGTCAACCATTGATGATGCCACCAACATGGAAGAAAAATGGGAACGAATCGAGGAAACATATGCCGAAACAGCTGCCAACTCGCTCGGATACCAGGATCGCCACCGCAAACCATGGATAACAGACACCACATGGCTGAAAATTGACGAACGGCGAAATCTCAAATTGCAATTGAACCAGCAGAACACGCCAGAAATAAGAAGCAAATACGAAAGCATGGCAAAAGAAGTTAAGAAGTTGGCAAGGGCGGATCGTAGAAGATTTACGGAAAATATCCTCAAGGATGCAGAAGAAGCAGCAGCAATCAGAAACATGCGCGGACTACATCAATGCGTACGGAAGGTCACAGGAAAATATACCAACATACCACCCATAAGGGATCAAAATGGTCAAATACTAACAACAGATGAAGCGCAGTTAAAGAGATGGGCAGAATACTTCGGCGATGGAACATCAACTAGCTCGGAAAACTCCACATTACTCAATAACGCTGGCAACGAAACCATTAACACCCATCCACCAACGGAGCGGGAAGTTGGTAGTGTAATTGAGAAATTGAAGAACAACAAGGCACCCGGAACGGATAACATACCAGCCGAAATATTCAGACACGCTACATCCACAACGGTGAAAACCATAACGCCTCTCCTAACCGAAATATGGAACACGGGTAAAATACCGCGGAAATGGAAAGAAGGCCTGACCATAATGATTCCTAAGAAAGGTGACCTAAGGGAATGCAAAAATTGGCGAGGTATATCGCTGCTTAACACAATAATTAAGGTGTTATCAATGATCATCCTCGATAGAATATCGCCTACAATAAACATGAAACTTAGAAAAGAACAAGCCGGATTCAGACCAGGGAGAAGTTGCACTGACCATATAAATACAGTTCGCATCATCATAGAGCAATCAAATGAATGGAACTCATCACTATACCTGCTCTTCGTGGATTTCGAACGCGCCTTCGACACTATACACAGGAATGCAATATGGAAGACACTCTGCGAAATGGGCATCCCGATCAAAATAATCCAACTCATACAAGAAATGTATCGGGATGCAGGCAACCGAGTACAACACAAAGGCAAGCAAAGTGAAACGTACTACAACAATCATGGAGTACGGCAAGGATGTGTACTCTCACCACTACTGTTCCTAGTAGTATTAGATAGTGTCATGAAAAAAATGGACGGGGAATCACCCAATGGCATTCAATGGGGGCTAACGAACAAACTCAACGACCTAGATTACGCGGACGATATATGCCTGTTAACTCACAAATATTCCGATATGCAGCAGAAAATACGGAAACTATCGGACTTAGCGAACGAAGTTGGTCTAAAAATCAACATCAATAAGACCAAGACAATGAGGCTCAACAGTGCAATAACCACACCGATAAGCATCAACCAACTACAAATAAAAGATGTAAAAGAATTCGTATACCTCGGTTGTACTCTATCAATAACCGGTGGGACAGAACAAGATATCACCAAGCGAATAAATAAAGCCAGGGCAACCTTCATCATGCTACACAAAGTCTGGAACACTTCTGTATTCTCTCGAAACACCAAAATACGGATGTTCAACTCGTGCGTGAAATCAGTGCTTCTATACGGCTGCGAAACGTGGAGACAAACTCGGCAGATCACAAACAAGATACAAGTATTCGTCAACAAGTGCCTCAGACGAATACTAAGGTGCTTCTGGCCTAACAAAATATCCAATACCGAGCTGCATAGGCAAACATATCAAGAGAGCATTGAGACTGATATACGAAGGCGTAAATGGAGATGGATCGGACACACATTAAGGAAATCACAAGACGATATAACTCGAACGGCACTAGAGTGGAACCCACAAGGAAAGAGGAAAGTGGTCTTCCTACTTTCCTCTTTCCTTGTGGGTACCTGTAACGTGGAAGCGAACGGTAATTGCGGAAGCCAAAAACATTGGAAAATCATGGGCTGAAATAAAATCAGTAGCCCCAAATAGAGTCAGATGGAAAAGTCTAGTAGACGCCCTATGCTCCTAAAGTGGAGATACAGGAAAAAAAAAAAAAAAAAAAAAAAAAAAAAGAAAAAATCTTACTTACTCACATGCTCGGAAAAGTTCTTAGATTTTTGTTATTCGAAAGACAATATCTTTGAGTGTTCAATAAAAAAATTATTAAACATTTCAAATTGTTTAATTCGGCTCCTACGGATCAAACAGAAGTAGTCGAATTGGTTCTGAATTAGAAATCGATGTAAGAAATTAATCTCACTAAGAGATCAATTTTTGAGATTTATGTTATTCAAGACAGAATCTTTGAGCGTGTTGAGTGAACTACTTCGATCACCGTATGCGCGAAGTTAAATAAATTCAAATGTTTAAGAATTTTTTAGACACATTCTCTCTCGAATAATAGAAATTCCTTTGATTTCCGAGCATGTGTCCAAGTAAGATTGATTTTTTTTCATCAAATACAAATTCAGTACCACCTTGATCAGCTCCGTGCGATCCAGAAGCAGCCTATAGTTAACTAATTTTAAATTTTTAAGAATTTCTTTGTAACACTCAATGATATTCTTTCTCGAATAACAAAAATCTCAGAGATTTCCAAGCTTGTGGCTATATTGTTTTTTTACACCAAAACTTAATTAAGAATAACTTTGGTCACTTAAATAAATTAAATGAGTTAAATAATTTCAAATGTTTAAGAATTTTTCGATTTCGGGACTCAGAGGTTTCTAAACACGTAGCTAAGTATGATTGGTTTCTTACTAAGTATTATTGGTCAATTACTAGCTCAAAACCAAGAATAACCTTCGAAATCTGGAATATTTCAGTTATGTTGAACCAAATATGAGCATTCCAGAAACGTCTCAAGGAACTTCTAATAGCTATAAGAAATAAAAATACATTAAATAGTATTGTTATGCATTTGTTAAATAACAAAAATCATCAATTAGACATCACCAATTCACGGATTATAAAGAAGGGTAATGCATGCGTATGAATCACCTTTTATATATTACACGAAATTGGCATTCTGAAACAAATCGATGGAGTTATGAACTAAACTGGTATTGTCAAAATAGTTGTTCGACCCGAGACCTTTCAAACGATCTACTATATGTTTTTTTTATGATTCCCGATGGCTGGTCCCCGACCCCCTCAAAGCAGAAATCTTAAAATCTTTCAAATTACAAACAAAACAAAATTAGCAAAAAAATTAAAATGGCATAAGCCGTTCTTGAGATATTACTTTTACAGACATTTAGCCATCTAGAGAGACTAACAATTTTTTTTTGCACTATTAGGGTCAGATACCTTTAAACATATAGAGAAAAATGGGATGGAATCAGGGTCAATTCCTATAAATTTTGAGGAGTTGATATACTTGCTCAATATTGTAATGTGGCACGAAACACGTGGTTCTTGAAATTTTAGTTTGTACATAAAGGGTGTTCCATGTGGTTCTTTTAAGCTCAGAATAAATATTTATTGTGCGGTTGCAAACCGAAGATTTTTTGACAAATGAAAACTGAAAACTATGCCATTTTTAATCATTTGTTCGTTTACAATATAACAACGCGTTTTCTGTAAAAAAAAAAAAAAAAAACATTACATAAACTACGTGATGATTTTGGTTATAGTCCGGTCAATCTAAACATAAAAATGAGAGCGAAGGTACATAAGGTCAAAAAAATGAGTTTTTCGCGATTTTCAGCGAAACGGTAAGTCTTATCATAAAAATATATTAGACAAAAATTGTAGGTCATCATATTAGCTATCAAAAATGTATCAGTGCTTTTTTTTCTACGAGCCATCCTTTCTGGGATATAACGATTCAAAAAGTTGTTCAAGTTGTTATGGGCATAATATGCATGAGTGTGCCACGTATATACATCTCTTATCTAGAGTTGTTATATATGTTGAAATATTTTTCTATCGGTGATTGTAACTTATACTTAAAATATAAAATATACATAACTATAAGAATATCAGGTCAAATGAAACCCAGTCCCTTACTCCATACGCCAGTGTAACTTCAAGGACAACATCTGTCTCTTGTTCTATTGTGTGCGTGGCTAGGGTCTTACACCTGCTATAATAAATGAAATACCGTTAGTTTTGAGCGACACGCTGTAGTGAAATCACGTGTTTATCCTAACCTATGCTATATCGTGCTGTTTTGACTTTTATAACAAAAATGTCTGAATATTGTTTTATTTGTGCTAAACTTTTAACTGAAAGTGAAGTTGTTACTGTTGAACGTGGTATGAAGTCATTAATTAATGCAAGTATCGAAAGAGCAGATGAATTTTCAGAATTTCTCAAAAATCAGAAATCTCTGATAATACATGAAAATTGTCGTAAAAATTATACTCGAAAGTCTTCTATTGCTGCAGCTAATAAAAGACAACGTGAAGAATTAGAAGCCAGTACATCCACAGTAAGTCCTCCTCGTACTAGAAAACGTGTCAGTAAATCAGCTTGTTGTTTTAAAGAACTATGCTTATTTTGTGGCCAGAAATTGAATGAAGAGTATGAAAGAAGAAAATCCTCAGATTTTCGCCGTCGAATTAGCCAAGTAAGTACACTTCAATTTAAAGATTCAATTCTGGAAGTAGCTCGGACTCGTGACGATGCTATAGCAAAAGCTGTTCTTGCTCGAGTTGCATTTGAATATGATTTAGTTGCTGC
This sequence comes from Nephrotoma appendiculata, assembly GCA_947310385.1. Taxonomy (NCBI): domain Eukaryota; kingdom Metazoa; phylum Arthropoda; class Insecta; order Diptera; family Tipulidae; genus Nephrotoma; species Nephrotoma appendiculata. The sequence continues at coordinate 336,143,612 of OX371223.1, forward strand.
TGAAGCTAAGTATCATCGAGATTGCTATAATTCTTTCGTAAAACTTTCCACTGGAACTAAAGTCGGTCGCCCTAAAGACAAAGCTGCGAATCTGGCAATGGAGGAAATATTCACTTACATTGAAAATAGCGATGACTGTCAGTTCACTTTGAACGAATTAAAAAATGTTTGCGAAACTACGACATTATATCATTATTACAGAACGATTAAGCTACGACTCAAACTAAAGTATGGTGAAAAACTTATTACCACTGAGAAATCGGGAGCATCAACATTCATATGCTTGGTGGATAATCATCATGATATTTTGAATCAAGCCTGGTACGAAAAGAAAAAAATGAATCAAAAAGAAGAACGATTCAGAGTCCTAGACGCAGCTGCAGCTATTATTCGCGAAGATATTCAAACCGTAGTGTTTGATAATTCTAATTCTAAGTCGCATGTTTGAAGATTTGAATAATGAAATCCCAGAATCATTGACATATCTTGTAGAACGAGTGATTTTAAAGAATAAACGATCAAATTTAGATCATTTAAAATTAATATGCACAAACATTTGCCATTGTATCATGACTGCTGTTCGACCAAGGTCTTTTAAGTCTAAATTACAACTATAGGCCTCGCAGTTTTTTTTCATCGAAGGTTCGGGTCTAAACGTCTTATACAAATCTTTTCGGCTTTTGGTTTATGCGCATCTTATAATGATACAATAATGTACGAGGCAGCAGCAGTTTTTCATCGTCCTCCTCATGTCCTACCACCACAAAGCGGCACTCTTATTCAATACGTTGCAGACAACGCTGATATTAATGTAAATACGTTAGACGGCAATAACACGCTCCACATAATGGGTATTATTCAAATTGTTACTCAAAAAAATTCAGTTTTACTAGAAGAACCTATGCCACGAATAAAAGAAGCTCTTTCAGCAAAAGATTTCAAGGCAAAAGCTCATGTGCCTATACAGATCTATCAAAATGACGGTGTATAGTAGGGTACAGTAAAATAAATGTTAAAGATTTTGTTTATGGAACTGAAATGGTATCTTTGCTCAAAAAAGCTGATGTAGTATGGTTTTATGGGAAATGGAAAAATGCGTGTTTACCCGGTTGGAATGGTTTTATTGAACGTTTAACAAAAAATCAGATGAATTATTTTAAATCTCAAATTTCATTTTTACCATTTATTCACCAACCAGCCAGCAGCTATAGTACTATCTATACGACCTTACTTTGTGCATTAGAGAACGCAAAACGGTATGGCCACACTGTACACGGTAAATATAAAATCTGGTAAATGACCACTAGATGGTCTGGTATTACTATTTCCAGTTAAAATCTAGTAAAATTCTAGTAAATAAAAAAGGAAATTTTGTTTTCTAGTTAAATTTTAAAGTGAATATACTAGATTTTCAGTCAAAATAAAATTAAAACCAGAATTTTAATAAGTTCTAGTTAGTTTCTAGTTCTAGTGTTTATTATACTGGGACTCTAGTGGTTATCTAGTAAAAAAAATACTAGAAAATTACTAGATCATTTCTGTTTGGTTCTATAATGGAGTGTCTAGTTAATTTCACTAGAAATCAAGTTAATTTGGTTACTAGAATTCCATTAAAAGTTAAATTTACATGAATTCTTGCAAAATTCTAGCAAAATCCAATTCCGCCATATTATTTTGGATTTACATATGATTTCTATTACATTTTACGGGAGTTCTATTAAATATATCTCCATAAAAAATTATCAAATAGCGATAACATTTTACATTACCAGAATCCCAGTAAACATCTAGTAAAATTCGAATATTTTATTATTTTAAATGCTCTGCAGTAAAGTTTATAATTCAAAATGTTCTCACTTTATAACTATGCATCTCATACTACCTCTCTTACAAGAATAATATTTACCTGAATTCTAGTACTATTCCAGTAAAATTTAATCGTTTACTAGAATTTTAAGAGAACTCTAGTGAATGTAAACGGTTTTTATCTTTTTTTTACATTGATATTGTTAATTTTACCTGAAATCCCGTTAATTCTAGTAAAGTTACTGAAATATTGTTTGAATCTGGCAAAATTAACAGTTATTCGAGTTTTTTTCAGTTTTTTTTTTGTATATATTTTTAAATTATCGTAGGAATTCTTCAGTATTAAGCAAAATTTCAATAAGTGACATCAAAATAAAAAAGTAATCTTCATAATTATTATTTGAGTTATTAAGAAAAGTTATTTGTTGTTTGTATTAAAATTAAAATGGATATAATAGAATTATGTAAGCAATTTTCTAAAAGAAAATGAAATTCCAGAAGATGTGATTTCAATTTTATCAGGTATGCCTTTAGAATTTATATTACTTTAGTGATTATTTTCCCGATCTCACCGAAATACTCATGGAGGCTCCCAAACTTCTTTGAATTAAATTATAGTATAATGGTACGTTTATTTTAATGATTACTCGGATACGTACTCCTACCGGAATATTTTTTTAAATAATGTTTAGGTGTTATTGTATGTTTTGTATTGTAAGGAATTGTAATGAAATTTTTGTAAATGCTGAGTGTATACAATTTCCGATTAAGTGTTAACAGCGCTTTTAATTATAATTCAATAAAATTTTAACGTTAATTTAAACATATCAATTAAATAAATTAAAAAATATTAAGCAAATACTATAATACAAAATTGAATACATCGAGTTGGTCACCAATGCCATTCAGGCTTTCTCTGGGAATATGAAATTGGGAAAAATATGTTCATAACATTTTTGTCTAAATTATGTTTTTCTGGCCTACTGTTGGAATTAGCTGAGTGCAAATATTTCCGAAATAAAGTTTATTGGGGAATTTTTGTTCTGGGGTTTTATTGTTCTATAACAATAAAATATAAAACATGAGTCGGTGCCAGCTCCAAATTAATTCCTGCGGACGCGGAGTCTCAAGAATTTATTTTAAATCGCATGTCCAGCATATGCATTTGGCCTAAGGTAATAATAATTGTTATTAGTTTAGTAAAAATATCGGGTTTAAAGACTTTTATGTAAACAACATTTTTAGGTCTATATGTACCGGATATGTATCACGTCAATTATTTTAACATTTTATTTGTGATTTTGACATAAGAGTTTAATTTATTCTTTCATTTTTATTTATGATACAGTTTGAAGAAAGCACCTCCGAAATAATAAAAAATACACGACAATCGCGGCCATATCTAATATATTTCGCCGATGAAGGATTACTGCACCAGGGAATAATTTGGATAATAATCGACGGACAAACTATTAATATTGGGCAGACCATCTTTATTAATGCAATGGACCTACTGTTCAAGGTTGTTTATGTATTCGAAATGAATTATCCGAAAAATGCTATTTATATTTAACAATTTCATCGAGGTGTATTTTTATAAAATAAAAGGAGCAACACCAACACTAAGGGTATCAAAATTGTATACTCAATTGTATAACAAAAGCATAGTTTAATAACTAGTTAGTATGTTATATATCGATCGTTAATAAGTATAAGATATTTGTTAGTTCTGGATACATTTTTTTAATATAATGAATTTTAATAAATATAATTTATTGTTCTTAAAATTACAATGTTTAAAGCAAATTTTAGTTTTTTTATTTTAATTTTCCATATATTTAGAATTGTTTTCGATTTGTTCCTATTGGTACAGGGTTTTGCTTGGAACAAGCATGGCGTTCCTCTTTGTGTTTTATAGTAATGCTATAACTTATCGGTAAACATCTGGTAATCTATTACGCACATTAATTTCCACCACTTTGGGTTTACTCGAATATTTTTCTAACTTTACTTCACGTCAATATAAATAGGTGCTTAAAGGAAAATTTATCGTTGAATGTACAACATACTCTCGATTTTCCAGTTATAAAACAATTAGGTTCCAATTAAAATTTGTAGGCTGAATTAGTTTTAAAATTGGTATTGTCTAGCAATATTAATAGAATATCAATTAGAAACATAATAGAAATCATGTGATTTTACTAGAAAATTGGTAAAATTCTTTAAATTTTACAAGACAATCAACATCAAATACTACTTGATATCGGGTTAAAAAATTTATTTATTTATTAATTTTAATAGAATTTCTGTTGGAAAAATATTGATTTTACTAGAATATAAAAAAATGTCTGTTACTTTTACTGGAATATCAATAAGATGCACAACCTTAACTTACCAGAAATCAGTTTTAAAAGCGGGAAGTACAGTAATATTACTAAAATTTCAGTTAAAAAAATAACTGAAAATCTAGTGATTTTACTAGAAAAACCGGCTATTTCATAATTATACAAGAATTCCGGTTGAGAAATGCAACAAAATATTATACTAGAATTCCGGTTTTACTACATTATTATACTAGTAAAATTTACTTGAATTATGAACTACCAGAAATCTAGTAACATACATTTTACTTGATTCAACTAGATCATCTAGTTTGCTCACATCTAGTGAATTTTTGATTACCGTGTATGCATCGTGACTTTTGACCAGCCCCTGTATGTAAAAGCTCGAGAAATGGTATCAGCCGCACCTGAGGGCTCTGAAGTATTAAAAATCATCATCAGACTACTGATGTCTTTTCTGGGAGCAATTGGGCATATTATGCAAGGAAGCGGCATGAAAGAAGTACTCGCAGAGATCTATGCGGTAAAATCATTAGAAAAAATGCTCAATGGTCATGCTTACGCAAGAGCTGTTCGAGCACATACACTACTTCAGCTTACTTTGGCAATTATAATATTAAAAGAAGTTGAAATTAATGACTTAATGGATGCAGATCTAATCATAAATATCGAGAATATATTAGATAACATTTTTTCATACAATGACATTGAAAATAACGATGAAGTATCTGGAGCTTTACTTCATAAATTGAATCAGAAACTGAAAGAATATGAGGAACGAGGACCAACTGCCAAACTTTGGATTCAATATTTTTCTATGATTTCCATTGCTAAAGAGTTTCTAAGAGCTGAGCGTTGGGGGGATTGGAAAGCTCATTTAAACTGCGTCAAAGAAATGCTTCCTTATTTTCACGCGTCTGGACCTTTTCCTTATGCTAAGTCTGCACATCTTTATTTGCAGGATATGGAACAGTTACAGAATTTGATTGATCCTGAAGTTTACGAAAAATTTACAGAAGGATTTTTCACAGTTAGACGTTCAGACAAATTAAGTTGTGGAACTTCAACGGACATGGTAATTGAGCAGTCTATGATAAATGCTATGAAGACAGATGGAGGTATTGCTCGAGGAAGAAGTACAAAAGAGAGCGTCATAAGTAAATGGGTTTATAGTATGCATGCTATGAATACAGTTTGTGAAAAGTTAGAAGATATCGCTAATGTTAGGATGGATACGACCTAGCAGCATGTTGATGCAAGTGATTCTAGAGTAAAAAAAGATGCTAAAGACATACGAAGACTTTTAGTGTGGTTGTCAACGCATGATCCTTTTCCAGAGGTTGACAAAATTGTTTCCATTGCGAGTGGTGTCGTTGGTGATGATAAAATTAATTGTTATAAAGCTCGTGAAGTTGGACTTGCTTCTATGGCAAAAATTAATAGGACTGACATTCAATAATATCAAATTAAAACGCGCTGACAAAGTGGTTCCTCTTTTAGCTATGACTAGTACCATAAAAGTTCATGAAGAAAAAGTACCTATTGACCCTGTATTATTGTTCCAATGCATGAGTATTACTGCAGCATTTCAAGATGAAATTGTATGTATGTTTTGTTAAAAACACTAAGAATAAGAAACAAGTTCAATTAGCTTCTGTTCCTCCAACCTCAGTTGCTGCTCATTAACATATTCTTCGGGTATATTACCAAGTTCAAGTGTGGCTTGGTTATCAGCTAGACCCTACAGAGTAGGGTTGAAAGTTGGTCGACAATACATTGGAGCCAGTTCAAACTTTACTCCCACCTGCACCGGAAAAACTGCTAAACACCATTTTTTGCAACTGCAAAAAGGGCTGCAGTGCTAAATATGGTTGCAAAAAAGTCGGACTGTTCTGCTCTTTGGCATGTACAAACTGTCAAGGCCGGTCGTGCTCCAATGTTGAATCACTAACAGAAGAGGATTCGTTTGATTCCAACGTGGATACATCACTATTGACGCAATTTACTTGCACGCAGAATGAAGATGAAGAAGAACGAGAACAAGAAGAACGAGAACAAGAACAAGAAGAACGAGAAGAGTTTGACGGTTACAATTCAGACGAATAAAATTCACCACTTTTTTAATTTACATCGCTTTTTATCTTTTACAATATTTACAAATTTCCGTAATTTTGCAATAGTTTTAAATTAAACAGGATCACAACTGACCCGTGGAGTAGGCCTACTGGGGAAACCACGTTAAAAAAAACGCGCTAAGTACACTACCTCATAGGTGGCGTGAAAACGTGTGCATATTATGCCCATAACAACTTGAACAACTTTTTGAATCGTTATATCCCAGAAAGGGTGGCTCGTAGAAAAAAAAGCACTGATACATTTTTGATAGCTAATATGATGACCTACAATTTTTGTCTAAAATATTTTTATGATAAGACTTACCGTTTCGCTGAAAATCGCGAAAAACTCATTTTTTTGACCTTTGACCTCGAGTAAAATCTTTTCCATACACAGGAATGATGGGGAACTTTTAAGTTTTATTTATAATCGCATTTTTAACAATTCTACCAATTTTCAGCTTGATGCGAATTTATGTACCTTCGAATGTCTAGCTTGACCGGACTATTAACAATGGACGTTCTACAGAGCCTCGAATTGGTAAAATTGTTGAACGTTTTAAAGAAACTGGATCAGTTGTAGGTCGTAGGGCATATAAACGCCACCGTCCAGTTCGTACAGATGAAACAGGAAAAGCTGTAAGTAAAAATGTTCGTGAAGAGCCAAGCATCTTTATCGTAGCTGGATTTTTGTGCCAAAAATTGGATACAATTAATTTAGATGATCTTTGGTTTCAAAAAGACAGTGCCACATGTCACACAAATCGTGAAATAATTCCAAGAAATTCTGATGTCAATTGACCACCAAGATCATCATGCGTTGTGACACCGTTAGATAATTTTCTTAGGGATTTAAAAAAAAAGTGTATAGCAATGATCCACAAACTGACGTGAATTGATACCATTGAAATGCTTTTATTGGAAATAATCATCATCAACAACGTTCGAATGTTGGCTTGTAGCAGAAGCCATGGTGGTCACATTGCATAACATAAATGGCGTAGAACCAACTTACACTTTCAATAAAAAAATTTCAATTTCCAACTTCCATCGTGTTTTTTAATATAGTAAAAACTAACAGATGAGACACCTTTTATTTCATCCAAATATAATTCGGGAATTTGTCAGGTTCTCACCAAGCCTTTTGTGTTTCTTGGTTAGAATGTATAATTATTCTATATTGTTGTTTTAGTTGTGGAATGGTCAAAGTGGCCCAAAAGCGTTTAATTTGAAAAAATATATGGTCACGGGCAATTCATAAACCTACCTGAAAAGCATAACGGGATAGATGAGAACCGAGCAAACCTTGATTAAAAAAACGAAGAATTTAGAATTTTGAAAAAAAAAAACGTTGTTTGACGGTGTAAACTTCATATATATGAACTGTTACATATATTTCAAAATCACTTACCAAATTGCTAAGTCGGTTGGATAAGACACGATTTATAAGCACAATAGACCTAAAAGACGCCTTCTGCGAAATACCCCTGGATTCATCGTCAAGGGATAAGACAGCCTTCACTGTGCCGAGTCGCCCACTCTATACTAATTTTCCATCATGCCATTTGGCCCTGTCCAATGCAGTCCAAACTATGTGTCGGTTAACGTACAAGATAATCTCTCACCACATTCATGATTGCGAATAAACGAGTTCTGGAATAAACGACCTGCTAGTGGTATCTGCAACCAGCATTTACCATTATTATCTGAGTTAGCCAGCCATATAAATATAGAAAAGATTCGTTTTACGGGGTGATGGGCGAGGGATCCCTCAGATTAAACCCTGTCGTGACAAGGTTCGAGCCATAGACGAATACCTCGTTCCGAAAACTACGAAGTAGATTCTCAGATTGCTGGGGATGACTGGCTGGTATCTGCGATTTGATTTCATCAACACTAGTATAGCTGCTCCTATCATAGACCTGCTTATAAAGGCAAAGCAAATCAGTGGAATATTCAAGCTCAAGGATCATTTCCGGGGATATCCGTTTACCGTGATCACGGACCACAGTTTAAAGTGGTTGATGGATCAACAAGATCTGATGGGTCGTTTTAAGATTGAGTATATACAAACGGTTATCAAGGATTCACGTCGAAACATTGGATGAAAACGATGATGTCTTACATGCGAAGACCTGGATTCTGCGGCATTCAATAACCAAGAATATATTGACGGATTATGGCTTCAGAAAAAAATTAAACTACAGTTCACAATTATAATGTTCAGAATGGTAAAATATACGTAAACATGGGCACTAATATTATCACTGACCATCCTGGAAACTAGTAATAACAGAGTCGTTAATCAAACATTTAATTGAAACAGCGCATGCTCCACCTTCCACGGGACATCAAGGTATAGAAAAGACAGTAATTTTACTGAAAAAATATTATAGTTGGCCTCTGATGAATCAGCCAGTAAGAGACTTTATAAATGGTTTTGCAATTTGTAAATGTTCCAAGCCGATTAATTATTTAACTCGACTAATAATGGGGAAAATTGACGAAATTTTCTTGATTTACTCAAACGAAAAACGGTTTCACCCATATTTTCATATTCTTGGATCAATATAGCCGATTCTCATTGATATTTCCAATCCGCTTAGCGTCCTTGGCAAATGTTGTTGAGATCCTAGAAAAGAAAGTATTTTTTTTTGAGTTCCTGAAAGCATACTAACCGACAACTGATCTCTTCAAAGATTGGATTAAACATGCTGTTACTGCCAAAAACCCTCGCAAGCCAACACAGTCAAAAGGGTTAACCGGTCAGTTTTGCCGGCTATTAGAGCATATATATAAAAGACGACCACCAACGTTAGGATGAGCACTACGGAAAATGATCCATTCCAGCATAACCTACTCTTCGCATTTTCTCGTATTTGGTCAGCACAAAATCTTACATTGATCAATTTACCAGTTATTGAGAGATTTAAACTATCTTAATGAAATCCAGTCATATGCTCCGAATAATGCCGATATTTTATCCTCAGTAAAAAAATTGTCTTGAGCCTCCTTCGCAAAGCTTATGAACAAAATGCTTCCAATTATATTCTGCCAGCTAGGCACAGAGTATTTAATGCTGGTCAGGAAGTTTTTATACGAAACGTTGTGCAGAGTAATGCATCTAAACAATTTTCAGGAAAGCTAGTATCGTATGAAATTGGTAATAAATCAGGAAAATCAATTGGAATTTGTCATACGAAAGATATACAACACTGAATGATAGATTGTGCACAGTATAAATTTTGTAATGTTAATTTCGAAGTCATATCTTTAATTGTCACCTGAAGAATCACAACTCATGGTTAATTAAATGTCCGGCTTTTGAGACTATCTTCTGGGTGTGAGTCGTCCCCACGATTGTAATCTTTTGGTTGGTTACATATATTTCAAAATCACTTACATTGCTCATCGCAATTCATCTCTCTTCGTATACCTAATAATTTCGTCGCGTACTATAGAACCGTAAATAATTTACTTACAAATAGATTACAAAGTTAAAATTCAAAATTAACTAATATTGTTAGTTAACGGTTACAAATGAGAATATTTCTGTGAAATTAAGGTGGATCAATTGGACAATTGTTTAATTACTGCAATCGTTTACCAAGGTAATACCAATTATACCAATTAAAATGTCTTTCCGTAATGTAGAAACATAAAGATTCGATATAATGTTTAAATGTGTGTTTATTTGATTTTTAGATGGAATTCTACTGGATTCAGTTATATTGGAAAAACTTTTTTTTCGCAACCGAAGATCGGAGTCTTGATTATCATATTAATAGAAATGGCTATTTTATGTCTCAACAGTACTAATCATCGTGTTGTTCATATATAAATAGGTTTTTATACTCTATTGTACTCGTATACTTCGGAGGCACGGTTCATATTTAAGTTAATTATTTTATATAGTTTTAATTCAGAAATATCCATTGGGTATCCAGTAATATTAAATAAAACCTAAAACAAAACAACTGACATCCATAAATATCAACACAAAATTGATAGCCAATTTAGATTTTTGTGCAAGAAAGAGACAGACAATAAGTAACTTCGCCAGCATACTTATTTTAATATTTTAGGTTCCATAAATAAGTATTCGTTTCGAAAATGGCCTTTGCCAGAGTTTTATTATTGTAACAGGTTTTTTTTATCAATATTGTCACGCTTATCTGCATTTCTAATACTTGTAAGGTTTTTTGGATCGCGTTTCGGTTCTATTGTATTGTAATTGTTCTAATGTAGGTAGGTGATAATCCTAACCTATCGTGAAAATGGCGAAAATTGACCCAAAATGCGTTTTCGGCAATAGTTGCTTCATGAGGTTTATTTCATTTTGGTTCAATCTCTTGTGTGGTCCGTGCTACCAAAGCATCGCAATGTTATGTTGTTCACCAGTAACTAAAATTATTGCTTGTCGCGGAAGTCGTACAAGGTTACAAAAGCATCTTACACCAACATTGAGCGTTTTATAAATATTCTAATCCTTACAAATAAACTCAAAGATTTTTAAAGTTTATCTAAAATTAATAAAAATAAAACCGCACACCGATGAAAAGCACTGCATAGTTTCTTCGAGCTTCTCTAACAGATCATATACTCATATACAATCGTACAAATTATAAAGAAAATCAAATTTAATTGAATTTTATGTGCTGAAATTTTTGATAAGAACTAGCAAGTATATATCCAATTAAAAGATATATAAGATTTTACTTCTTCTTCGTATTCCTCTAATATATTTTCTATTTTACAATAATATATCTAAGATATTACAGACAGCCAAAAAAAAAATATTATTTTCTTAAAAAAAAAACTTAAATTTTTCATTTCAATTGAATTAATAATGTATTACGAAAATATATCTAAAAATATAGTAGGGCAAATTTTTCCAAATCTATATATATATATATTATATATATATAAAGGCGGTGACGGGCGGTTGGGGAACTAAGTAGATAACATATTCATTATATTCTTACAAAGATAACTGAAAAACAATAACTACTGTGTATAGTTAACTAAAAACTATTAAACAACAACATTTCATTATAAGCACTGAATAGTTTTGTATAAATACAAGTTTTTAATACGAATATATTTGGGGTGGTATATGGTGAGGCTGATTTTAACTTCTAATTCATAAGAAAGAGGAAAGATAAATGAAATGATAGTTTTTCTTGAAAATTTTCTAAAATTACTTACTATTTATTGTTTAGAATCGTGCGATGGCATGAGAATACTCAGAACGTACATTTATATGAGATGAAAATTTCTGTTTTGTATTCAATTGATGATTTTTTTATTGTTCGCCTTAGGAAATAAGGATATATAAAAATAAGAAGTTAAAATATGGGTGGACATATGTTTTGACAACAATTGATGAGAGATGATTTTTGTGTACACGCATACGCAACGCAACTTCCTCACATGAAATTTTCTTTAAATATTCCGGTCGTGTATATAAAAAACAAATAAAAGTTTTTTAAAATTTTTGACAGGTCGACAATAGATGAGATTGTCACACAAAATTTGGTTTGAAAGATGGTGAATATATAATATTTTATTTGCACTGTATATTTAAATGGATAAATTCTTAATCCCCCCCACATAAATACAATTGATTAACTGAAATTCCATTTTTGATAAATATCCCAACAGAAAAATACTAATTAAGAATTCTTCGTTCAAATGAAATATATTTTCTAATTTATTTTCAACAGACGAAAAATAAACTTAATAAAATTAAATTTTGTTAAATATAAAAAAAATAAAAAACAAAAGAAAATCGAATAAATTTTCCAGTTGAATAAAATTAATATTCTTTTCAATGGTTTAATTTTTTTTTCTGCTAGAATAATAGTAAATGATAATAGATAAGAAATAAAAACACTGTGTGCTTAAGAAAGTGTGTATATATATAGGCAAAGAAGAAAACGGGGAAAATTAAGAAAAATGTATCAATTGAAATTAATTGTTAATAATTAATTTTAATGATTTTGTGGAAAGGAAGTAATTTTCTTAAATTTTTCTTAATTTTATGTCTCCGCATATACAAAAACAAATACACACACCAAGATATCTGCTTCTATTTATATCTGAAATGAATTATTTATTATTTACATAATTGGAACCTTTCGAAAACGAACTGTAAACCGAAAAAGCTTTATAAGGAAATGGTGCTCCACACTTTACAGTGAAAATAAAAATAAAAATTCCAATCCACTTATCTATAAAAATAGAAAAACTAACTTATATTGATGTGAGGGGGGAAAATCTATTTTTGTTGTTCTTATTGTCGTCCTATTTGGTATTCACGATGAATGACAATACATATATAGAAGATATATTTTTCCATTTCAAATGGATTTTTGCAATTCAATGGGAAGTAATATGTCAAAGGCAATAATTTAGTGACATGTTTAGATATTTGATCTTCCTTAAAGTTTTGCAATGTGGTTTTTATATATGCGTGAGATGGATATTATATTTGATTTTTATTTGTTCAGAGATTAGGCCGTATAACGTTTGACAAATTATATTTACGTATTAGAGTGCTCCATACGAATATTTATCGATTAAGCGAACTAGACCATAGTAAGTAAGACGGTTACTAGAACATTTCTCAAAGAAAAGTAATTATTTTGCACAAAAAATGTAGAAGAACGTAACTTGACATTTCGTACAATTTATTTGCTAATAGGTCAGCTTACAGATTTTACGCATAATAAGGAATGAAAGGTGTGGTAAAAACATTTGATTGCACTCATGTGGCTATTGTTTCACCGCCAATATATGATCCAGACCGGCGCGAGTATACATGAGTAATTTAGAAATACAATTTTCAAAATACTATTTTTATTTACATGCATATTATTTTATTTTATTAGATTGTTGACTCAATCACGAAATTTTTATCAGTGAATGCCAAATATGCAGGAAGTGTTCACGATTCACAACGCCAGCTCGAATACATCTAATCCAGCAACACAATTCCTGATATTATAATTGATTAATAGGAGATAGCGGGTATTCTTTAGAACCGTGGCTTTTAACACCGTTCGCGGAACTAAGCAACCAACACGAAGATTGGTTTAATAAAATGCACATACGAGCTAGGAATATAGTAGAACGTGCATTTGGTGTTGTTAAAAATCGTTTTAGGTACCTTAATAAATGCCGTATATTGCATTACTCTGCGGATAGAGCGTCATTTAGAATGAGAATACGCTCTTAGATTTTGGAGTAAACGTTTTGGATGAATAAGAAGCATTTACTTACGACGAAGTCTAAATTATCTCTGTGTTCGTCGTTACTGAGGGTAGTTATTTATCTGAAAGTAGGCGGATTCGAAATGGATACACCAATACTTTATAATTTGGCTAGTTTCATTAAAAAATAATAATTACATTAGTTGATATATATCGTATTTCATTTTAATAAAATACTCAATTTCAGTCATTACAATTAGTCAGTTTAGCAATACAGTTCGAAATAGCTGTGTAAAAAAACTGTTATACGGGCTTTTGCAGGGGCGATCAATCTAAAATCAATTTAGATGGGCTGGCTTACGAAATTTCTACAGTACCTATTATTATTATCTGGTGGAGTCTCTACTTTGCGTGTTGTCACAACCGATATTTGACTTGAGTTCTGTGAATATCCAAATGTATTATATTACATAACAACTACCTAACAAACAAAATACGTTTAATCCCAAAACTGGCACAACAGGGTCTCCATGTAAGTCAACCAAGCCAAATATACTTAATGCCCTATGGTGAAATGCAAACAAATTCTCCTTTGACAATTCACCACCCCCAGTAAGTAGTTGGTCCTCTTTTATTTTCCTGTACGCGATTTTAATGGGTTTCTCCAATGAGTAATAAGAGTATCAAATCAAGATATAAAGCACTATTAAGTTCAGCAAGATTACCAGGTAAAATGAAAGCTACTATTTCCCACTTTTCTGTACAATCCTTTTAAAATATTCAATTTCGCAGCCAATTCTGCCTATTTTTCCTCCATGTGTTTTACATATTTTCTGGCGTATTTTTGCAAGCCAGAAATGGTGATTCTTTTCCAAACAATTTACATAAGCTTCCAATTGCTCGCAGGTTGTACGTGTAGCTCGAACTGGCCTTTGAGTTTCCATCTGAAAGTAAAATATATACAACTAATTATTACTAGAACTATTGCATAAATAAAATTCTAATGTACTATACCCACATTATTCATAGTAAAATACTATTTTATATTTTTATAATACACTGCTTTATGTGAATTCGATTTTTAATAAAATTCGAATTTGAATAACTGGTCGTTCAAAAATTTGAAACAATATGGTGAAAATTTGGGTTTGACAGCTCGACAAAAGTCTTTGTAAACTTTTTTATATATTATTTACACGGCATCCTTAATGGAAAACTTATGACATACAGAACAGATTAAAAAAATTTTAACAAAAAAAATTTAACTCGTTAGGTTATGTTAAAAAATTGAAATGAAAAAAGTTATCAAACTTTTAACTTTTCACTTATGAGAAATACAATGAAGTACACCGTATTGTTAAGAAAGAAACACAAACAAACAAAATAACACCCAATTTAAGAGTAAAAATATTTTTGAAATGGAGGACATACTAATAGAAGTGGTACAAGGTTTTGTCTATTTGTACGACGAGAAGTGGAAACTGTACCGAAACAAATCGGCAACGGAAAACGCTTGGCACGATATAGGGAAAATTTTGCGATTGCCTCCAGAAGATTGCCCAAAAATGTGGAATAAACTCCGAAATTGTTATACTAAGGCAATAAGCGAAAACAAAAATATGCCAAGTGGCTCAGGCGGTGGTACTAAAAAGAAGTTTAAATATGTTGAAAAAATGAGTTTTTTGAAGACATTTATCCAAAAGAGTAACTAAGTTTTGTATGTCGCTTAAAAAACTCAATAAACGAACATTTTACTTTATTTTAGATTTTTTCGAAATGAGGACCCAATTGGGAGCCCAAAAATGACTAAGGAGAAAAAAGAATGGAAAAAACTCCAACAAGGAAGATGATGATTCCCAATACGATGGAGGTTTTAGCTCCAAATGTAAAAAAAAATCCGGTTACAGATATTCAAAATCTGGGTAGTAAATGAAGAGCTTTTTCAGCATGTTTTAGGGAAGATGTTCGTCGAGACTTACAAAGAAAAAAAATTGTCAGACGAGAA
Source organism: Nephrotoma appendiculata (assembly GCA_947310385.1). NCBI lineage: Eukaryota > Metazoa > Arthropoda > Insecta > Diptera > Tipulidae > Nephrotoma > Nephrotoma appendiculata. The sequence continues at coordinate 336,159,093 of OX371223.1, forward strand.
TGGGCAACCTCGGCCATCTCATAAGTCGATCCAAGAGTCAGCTCCAAAATAAAAACTCATTAAAGAAACTAATTTGGAAGACAAACTCTGAGACGCGATCGATGTTATTAAAGAAAGGACTTTAAAAGAACGAACTATTTATCCTGAAGTTGATCACTTGCAAGAGAAAAGTGAGAAAAAAAGACGATTAAATACTCAATTCCCTTAGACGTATCACTTCATGCGACGTAAGTATGGATGTTCCTGGCGACTAGATTTTAAATTCAAAATTTACTAAATAATTTTATGCAAAACTCTCAATGGAAATTTTTTAAATCTTAGTTGGCTGCATTAGTTTGAATGTTTTCTTATTTATTTGTCACGTCAATATTCAAGTGATAGAAATTATCATTTGACGTTATAGTAGTCGAAAGGAAATATGTATAAAGCAGCATACTAATGCTGTGTGCCTCACGATGATTTTTTTGTCTAAATTTCCAACTAACTAAATTAATGGTTAGTTCATACCAATCGTTCATAGATGGCACAAAACAAAACGCATCTGATGTTTAATTAAAATCTGCTAAATAAACTTAAATTTAACATTATACGAAACATTTCTAATCTGTAATTGATAAATCGGAACTAAGTTTGCAGTTTAGAACTAAATATCGGGTAGATTTTGGTTTACAAATATCAGAGACATCTAACAATATCTGGGTGAACTAACGATCAATTTAGTTAGTCGGAAATTTAGCCGAAAAAATCGGCGTCAGGCACACAGCATAAGATTTAAAAAACAGCCAGAACGACTTTATTGAACAATTATTTTGTAAGTTTCAATTTAATGATAAAGTAACCAAGAAGATGAGTAGTCGCACATCACTTGAAGTAATGCGATTAGGGGAATAGGGGTGTAAAAACAATCCTAAAATTAACGACCATTTTATACGAAGAGGAGGAATCGGATTAAAATAATATGAACGTAATACTTTTAAACAATTAAATATTTGCTCTTCCAACGTTGACACCTTTCATTGCCAGCTTAGAATATCATCCTTTCGAAAATAGTTTGTAATTTCTTTATCCGTGGTTTAAATCCATATTGTATTCTTCCTACTCAGTCCACTGCATTTATCTAGTACAAGTGAACATTTACCGTCTGCTTGCTTTTTAAAAGATTTCTTTGGAAGCTTGGGTATAATACAAATATCAAGGACTACGGAGGCTTTTATGATGCTGTCGATAGCTTTTGGCTATGCTCGAATCCGTGAAAATAAAATGTTGAACTGGGAAACCAACACTCCGAAAGCACATTCTATACAGTTTCTGGCTCTTGCTATAATCGGTAATTCAATGCCTTTTTTGATATGGATAGTCCTATTCCACCATAAGGATTTAGCATTTTTGTGTGGAACGGGAATTTATTGCTTTGAGAAATTTGATTTATTTTTAAGAACTCTTTTCGAAAAGCTGACTGTTTAAAAAATCCTCCGTCATGGTTTAATCCATATGCTCTAATGTCAATAAACAAGAATTTGAGGTTTGCATCACATACTGCCATTAAAACAATACTAAAAGTTTTTTTTATAATTGTAGAACTGTGTTCCTACTGACCAAATGGCAAAGCTTTGGCGTTTGGATCGGGAGCTATGTAATGTGCAGATGGTGTTAAATCGGTCCTATAGCCGTACGTCATCGAGTTGGCTGAATAGGTGTAAGGACGGAATAAGCAAAACCGCGAAAAAGTAGGGAGAGCTTTGTGCTCCAAAACTGAAAAGTTCCCGGTGTGACACATATATGGTGCAACAAATTTAAAACCCATATGATTTTTAAAATTTCATGACATTTTTATGATTACGTTTACAAGTTACAGTTGTTTTACTGACGCTATTTTCATTAATTTCAAAACAATGGAAAAAAAGAATTTCGTGTGTTGATTAAAGACTGTTTTTGAGGGGAAATTACCGTTCAAACAAAACAGTGGTTTGATAAGTGTTATCCGGACTCTGTACCAGGAAAATCAGCCATCATTGACTCTGGTATGCTGAATTTAAACGTGGTCGTTTAAAATGAGGTTGTAACTCCAGAAAACATAAACAAATTCATGAAATTGTTTTGAAAGACCGTAAAGTGAAAATGCATGATACAGCTGAAATTGTAAAGATATCAATGCAACATGCCAGTCATATTTTGTACGAACATTTGTTCACAAAGTTGTGTTCGTAGTGGGTACTGCGTTTTCTGTGTTTAAGCGCAATAAAAAGGATTTTTTATGCGGCATCTGACAATGGATGAAACATTGATCCACCACTATACAACAGAGTCAAGAGGCCGGTGAACCTCGTCCGAAGCGACCAAAAGCATAACAGTCGGTTAAAAGCTTTATGGCGTCTGTGATTTTGGGATGCACATGGTATAATATTCGTTGACTAGTATAAAACCAAAACTTTAGATTTCTTTTACATTTTTCTTGGCTGTGACAGTTAAGCAAAGTACAGTTATGATCAGTATTATTATAGGTTTTGCACTCCAAATTCAACATTTTACAAATCGACATCCTTTTTCAAATCAAATCCAACTTTATCCATTACAAATTCACCTTTATTCAAAACACATCCATCATTTTTTAAATCAAATTCACCTTTGTTCTAATCAAATTCACCGTTATTCAAATCATATTCATTCTTATCCAATTCAAATTCAATTGGAGACGTTATAAAACCAACAGAACCTATTTAATTTGGTAAATTTATTGTATTTAAATTTTAGATTCAAAATATAGGTTTTTCACTTCTAATTCAAGTTTTTCATTTCAAATTCAAATAAAATTATTTCAAATTGATTTCTTTTTCATTTCAAATTCAATTTTATTTATTTGAAAATCAATTTTTTTCATTTCAAATTCAATATTTGTAAAAAAAATTGTAATTATTTTTAATTATTTTATTAAAGTTATACAATTAATTAATGCAATGTTTCTTCAACTGCAGCCAATGGCAATTTCATGGTTATATCGACATAATAATTTTTGCAATCGGCTGAGGTAACAGTTGCCACGGATATTTCAATTACACTTATTAAATTTATATTAGTTTGTGAATCAGCCAGCAAGTCCTCTCGCTGACAATTTTGTTTTTGAAAAAACCTTTTCAATGGGTTTCAACAGCGGGGAGTACGGTCACGCATATCTTAAATTTTGTGAATTTTACAATTGTCCAGAACAAAGAATTCATCAAGGATTTTAATAAAAATATTAGCATTAACAGTTGAGTTTGCTATTTGTTTTTACTGTATATGATCCCCTATTAATTCATCGCCGCTATGAGTGAAACATTTCGTCCTCTCACAGTTGGTACTATTATCCACTTATGGATCCACTTTGTCCCTTTATTCGTCCCTTATATCGTCTAAAATTGAATTTTAAATGAAAAAAAAAATTAATTTGAAATAAATAAAATTGAATTTGAAATGAAAACTTAAATTAGCAGTGAAAAACTATAAGATATTTATTTTTTAATCTTTGCAATCTGTTCTGGGGCCAAAGCGCTATCAAGTCTTTCGCGGTTCGAAATTCACGTCCTTCTACCTTATGCAGTTGCCAGCCAAAATAACAAGTTATTAAAGTAAATTAACCTTTACTGTGTAACCAAAATGTTCGATGCTTAAGTCAAACTACCTGTGTCTTGGTAACCTCACCTGGATGTGAATTTGGTATTCGCCTATCGTCCAGAATATCTAAAAATTTCATAGTAATTCTATAGTGCAATTACTATAGTTTCGAGTAATGAAAATGAACTAATATCAATTAATCACTAAACATATATTCGCAATTTGCAACAAAGTAGCTGACATCTGGTGGTCAAAACTTGAATCGCAGTTTTCTATGAAGCAAGGGTGATCAAAACTGTCACAACAATCGATTTGACAATTCTCGTCCCCCTTGCAGACGTAGAAATCAACGCTATCTACATTCGATGAAAATCGCCAATAGATATCAGCGATTTTAGATGACAGTACAATTTTTTCTGGCATAACTGCATAAGACAGGACGTGAATAACGAACCGCGAAACAGTTGGGAGCGCTTTGGCCCCAGAACAGATTGCAAAGATTAAAAAACAAAAAATTAATCAACTTGGTACTTTGCATCTAAAATTTAAATACATATGTACAATAAATTTATTAAATAGGTTCTGTTGGTTATATAACGTCTCCAGTTGAATTTGTGTGAATTTGATTTGGAAAAGAATGAACATGTTTTGAATATAGGTGAATTTTATTTGCAAATTGGTGAAAATGATTTGTAAAAGGATGAATTTGGAGTGCAAAACCTATATATTGTATGGCACATACTCAATTTTTACTATATGTATAGTCACAAGGTAGGGTCAGGTATGCGAGAGATATTAAAATGCCTCTAAATTATATGTGATTCGGCCATATATACATTACATACTCGTATAGTAGTAACATCATAACCAACCTTAAAAATTGCTGTATACATATTCTAATCCATAAAATGTAATCATAAAATAGTTTTTTTTGTATATTCCATTCAACATTTTCTAATTATTTTAATTATCAAAAAATACAACAACAACGAAAATAATTTTAATTTATTATTTCCCAAAAAAAAAATGAAAATAATAAATGAAAATTATATTTTCATTTTTTTTCCAAACTAATTAAGGGTTTGGTCAACAAACATTTTTTTTTTACCACAGAGCAAGATTTCTGATAACAATCTCATTAAATAAAAAAAAACGAAATAAAATGGTAAAAAAATCACTTGGAACCAGAACACAAAATAAAAATGTGCTGAGATTTATGGCATAACGTGACATGACATTATACGATTGTAATATTTTGATTTTAATTTTAATTTATTTTGTAATTTTTTTTTGTGGTCTATATATGAATATTATTATATTAACCCTCAATGGCATGATGTGGCTCGTGTACGGATTGAATAATATTGATAAGATATTAAACAGAAAATTGTACATACTTTGTTCGAGTGTCCAGTACACGGGACTTTTTATTTTTTTGGGCGAATATTAAAAATAATTTGATGGGTGGTTCTTTTTGTTCGGGCTATAAACATAAAAATTTATTATGGCTTTACGGCCATATTTATATACATATATACGAGTATGTGAGGAGGACATATTTATAGTCTGTCGTAAAATATTAAGTAATAAATGCCGGTATGTGTGTGTACGTAATTTGGAAAAATATAATATATATTTTTAATTAGAAATATTGTTTTGCTGAATCTGAGATAAAATTTTATTTTTATTAATTTTATATATATAATATGTGGGCATTATTGGCCATATGATCTGGATCTAGCAGCTGTATTTTATTTGAAATAAATTGAATTGCCTGTATATATAAATTCGACAATATATGATAATTCCAAATGTTACTCCACAAAATACATGAGTGGTAAATTAAATAGAACACTCTCTCAACTATATTGAGGTTATGAGTATCAGCAACGAGCAGCTTCTTGAAGCCCAAAACAACTCAATATTTTCCTACATTTACACCCAAGCTATGATTTTGAATTATCATTCAAGCGAATAAGATAATATTTAAATTTGGTACTAGCTACTGCTGTTTGGTGTGTTTCATCCTTAAAGCCATAAATTTTTGATCGGTTCAGAGGTGTTGAATTATTGATGCTTGAATAATTGGTCTTCTCGTCAGACTGCTGCCACCAACCATAATAATAATGTTTAATACTTCACGCTTTGACGCATTTAGCAAATTACATATAATAGGTAGGGGAAAAAAGTTCGCGACCTCTTTTTCGGTGATGGAATTACATTCATATATCTCAGTAATTATTGATCGTATCGGGCGATTCTTATGTGTGTTTGAAAGGTGACATTTTAGCTTGCACTTTGAGATACAAAACATTAAAATCGATGAAGTGAATAAAAATTACAACATTTTAAACATGGAGATAAATAATGAAAAAATTCGATATCTTTTATAATTTCATTACGACAAAGGTAAAAACGCGGCTCAGGCTTGCGAAAATTTTTGTGTCGATTATGGAGAAGGTGCTTTATCAAAATCAACAGCAAAAAAATGGTTCGCGCACTTTCGTTCTGAAAATATTGATGTCAACCACTGGAAAAGTCGATGAAATCATGCAGAAAATTGAAGAAGACAAGCATATAAGAAGCCATGCAATTGGTAAAGAACTAAATATTGATCACAAAACATTTGAAACAAGTCATTTGAAAATGGCTGGATACAAAAAAGCTTGACGTTTGGGTACCCCATGAATTAATAGTTAAAAATTTAATGAACCGGATTTCTATCTGCGAAACGGTGCTGAAACGGAACGAAATCGAGCCATTTTTAAAGTGAATGATTACTGGTGATTAAAAGGGGATACAATAGGACAACGTTGTCGAAAAAGACCATGATCGAAATGAGGTGAATCTTCCCAAACGGTATCAAAGCAAGGATTGGCGCCAAGGAAGTAATGCTGTGTGTTTGGTGGAATTGGAAAGGAATCGTGCATTATGAGGTGCTGCCAAGAGCCAAACGATTGATTCTAAACTTTACTGTCAGCAACTATATTGCGTTTAGGGCAAGAAATTCAGTTAAAACATACAGAATTGATTAGTGTGTGCAAAAGGTCTGCTAAAATGAGTTGTCTCGATTTTTAGCCTCTAAACCACAGAAGTTCTATAGTGATCGAATCATGACTCAACCAGAAAAATGGCAAAAGGTCATCGATCAAAATGGCACATATTTGGTTTAATAAAGTTCATTTGAAATAAGAAATATATATCTGTTTCAATGTCACCCAAAAAAAGGCCACGAACTTTTTCCAAACCCTATATAATACGCTAACTGGTTTTTGTCCCTCTGTACTTCATGAAGTAGCAAACAGTTACATTTGACTATTCTGTGTGATAGAGCACATAATTAGACATCACGTAGCACATAAATACTTATCCAATATTCTGAAACATTTTTCACATAATAGTTTTCAATTTCAAAACGCTCTCCTGAAAATTTAGTAAAATGAGTTAATCCCTCATGCATTATTGCCACAGAGTTGTTTACTTCTATCTGATCCATTCTCATAAATTCATACACACTTTTATATACGTTTATTCCCAAATTCGTAATAATTTAATTAAATTCCTTGTACTCAATCAAATTGCGTTTCTTCAAGAATTCTTTCCAATTTGAATGATCCATGGTTCGTATCATTCTATCTTCCTTTAGTAAATTAGAGGTATGGTCCACTCGAAGGAGAACTAATGAACACAAAATCCTTCTTCTCTTCCACCTGACATTTTCCAACAAATTCCCTTTCCCATTTGCTCTACAGTATCACTTGAAATATTCAAGGTACATCCTTTACATCCATGCACTCATATTTGGTTACATTCTCCATAATACATCTCCCAACTTCACTACCACAAAATTAAAGATATTCATACAACATTTCTACATGATGCTCTCCTCCTTCCTTATGTCTTGCCAACAAAATGCTTTCCTTATACTGTCGTATGGTAACCAGTCTTTCTTTTTTATTGAAGAAATAAAAATACTCGCATCCACTCGATCTCCATTTACACATCTGTATACATCTCCACATGTGCAAAATAATTATTTCCCATTTTACAAAACTCGGATACTCATCATCGCATACTTGCTAACGAGTTGATGACTCACTTTACTATTTCCAGCGGTAGTAGATTTGGTTGTTTCTAAATCCCTTTGAAGTATTCGTATACCATACATATTTCGTTCAGTATACAGTTTCATTACCAGGTAACGAAATTATGATTCTGTAGCACAAATTACTATCCATCATCATTTTGGAAGAGGACTTCCATTCTCTTTGTTATGTAACACTGCATTTCTGCCTTGTGCTCTATAACCTCTCTCTCAAACCAAATATATGTCGCACATCCTTGTGGTCCTATGTGTCATTTTTTACACATAGTCCCGCCAACTATTCTTTTTCGCTCTAGACGTTCTCAATTTTGCATTTATTCTAAATTCATTTATTTTATATTAACCATGCACCTTATACAGTGAGGCATAAAAGTCTACATACACACCTAAAATTAGCAAAATCAATATAAATGAAACGACTTAAATATTGTAATATTAATTAAATAATATATTTAAACAAAGAAAATTAATATTGGATAAAAAAATAGGAATTTTCAAAAATTCATAAAATGTGTATCATAAAAGTCTACATACAGTAAATAAAACTAAAATGATCATATTCAGACACACTTAAGAACTAAAATGTATATTTAATTTTGGACTCCATAACAGCGCTTAGTCGCCTGTCCATTGATAAAACCAGGTTCTCAGTAACCGCTTGTTACGGATGGCTTAGCAGCCGACCCGCAGATTTCAACTAGTAATGCAGTAGCCTAACACACGGTGATTTTGCCGACTCAAGGTATTGGGTCGTGGGGATTTGAAGGCTTGCACGACTTTGGCCTACACCGTGTTTATAGATAATTTTAAATAAAACGCAAATTAAAATAATAAATAAAAACTGATTGTTCCGCCGAAATCTGTTGAACGAAACTTGAGGAACATAGTAAAAAAATTATTACCGGGTGTGCTCATCAGACGACGACAGGATCTGCCGCTGGATTTTACGCTCGCCCCGAATGGGCGACATATTCACTGGACTCACCACTCCGACTCTGTATATATCCTGCCAAGGGGATGACGGGGAGTGGCAAGTTCAGCCTGTACGTCTCCCCTCCCACCATACCATTAGAAAATTTAGTAATTAATTTAAATAAAATAACTGAAAAGAGAATAATAACCCTAATACAACTGTAATATCGCCGTACAATTTTTATTAACAACAACTAAAAAAAGAGAGAGGAAAACGAAAAAAAATTAGCTTAGTTAGCTAATACAATTTAAAATAAATTGAAATTTATGAATTGAAATTTAATAATGGAAAATAAAAAAAAAATCTTAAATAATCAAAAAAATCAAAAAACAAAAAGGAAAATGGTACCTTTAACCCCTCGGTTGGGCCGGTTTGCCCTCCTATACCCTGATAGTTGAAATGGCGTTGGCTCACCGAAAAACCGTTATCGCCTCGATAGGCCGTCAATGTGAGTAGTTCACAACTGGCCGGATGGCCACCTGTTTGTTCGGCGGTTTTTGCTTTAACTGTAAAATTTTGTTCGGTTGGGCCTCAAAATGGTGGCCGTCCTTTCGCTTTATCCGTAAAAACTTTGCGGCATACCCGCCAATAAATGTATTGGCCTCGACTGGGCCACCGATCACCAAAAAAATACAGTTGCGACGTAGTTGTTTTGTTAACCCTATCTTTTTGAACCCTTTCCTCCAGTTCATACAAGATATGCTCTATTGCATTCAGATCCCATGACTGGAGAGGTGGATGAAGAAGTTTCGGTACATTATATAGAAGCCATGGATTTACTACCGAAATACCAATTTTCCGACACCAACTGCAGCCATAGATCCCCAAACCATTATATTGCCACCGACGTGTTTAACGGTGTGTAGCAAATTTTTTGGACCCATATTTTGGTTATTTTTTCGTCAAATTTTTTTCTTTCCATCAGATCCGAATATATTGAATTTACTTTCGTCAGTGAAATGCGCTTTACATCAAAATTCAGTGTCTTCACTAACGTATTTTTTTGCTGTTTATTTACTAGGCTTACAAATGGTTTTTTCCTTGTCACTCTTCCATTAAACCCTTCGTTTCGTAAAATTGGGATAAACATTCTTACAAGTGTTATTCCGAACCTCAACCAGTATTTTTGGAGCAGTAATCCTCGGATTGGATGGCACATTTTTATTTAAATATTTCATTATAATACAAAGACGAAATATATTTCTCACACAAGACAAATGCAAAGTTAATCTAATAGTGTCGATAGGCGTTTGTAGGTATTTATATAAAAAATATAACGGTACTTTGCAATAATTTGAAAATAAATAGAAACATGCAACTGTATGTAGACTTTTGTAATATAAACTTTATGAAATTTTTGAATTTTCTGATTTTTTTAAAAATTGTTTTGGTCCTATAATGTTTTTTTTTAAATATATTTTATTTAATTAATATTACAATATTTAAGAAGAATTATTAAAGTCGTCCGTGAATTTAATTTGTTTTAAGATTTTTTTTCTTTCGGCTTTTCGGACAAAATATCGTTTTAATGGACACCCATACAATGTTTACGACAATTTTTGTCGCAGAAAACAAAGAGGCCATTTATTAACAATATTTCTACCACAAAAGTAGAAAAATGCACTCCCCTCCCCCACGTTTCAACCCCAGGGCACTTGTGTACACATAATTACAATATTTAGTTTATTTCGATTTTGCAAATTTTAGTGGTGTATGTAGACTTTTGTGCGAGACTGTATTTATTCCCTCACACATACATCAATCACTCTCTTTATTTCATTCTCAAGTAGATTCAACTCATATACGTCTTTCATTATGAGATTCTCATCTATGCGTTAGAAATAAATCCCTCATGCTTTTCACAGGTTTGAGGTCGGCATAAATGGTTAAGTCCATTTAATGTTTATTTACAAATAATTTCCTGTCGACAATGCTGAATGAATTTCTTTGATAGAAATCGTAGAGGTTTCCCAAATTTTTTGAAGAATTGTTGCAGTGTTTGTTGTTTTAGTTGTTGTTTTTGTGTTATTTAGTGTTAGTGCTAACAAAGAAGTTTGTAGCCATTTCACGACTAAGTCTAGTGAAAGTTTTTTTACCTTTCTTCAGATCAATAAAAATTCTTGGATGTCTTGGCTTTCCTGAAAAAAATAATCTAGAACTAAACACGAGGCCATGTCATAATATATACTTTGTTACTGGCCTTCAACGTACCAGATAGAAATTCTACACCACAGTGTCGCATAGAATACATTCCGTCAACGGCCTTTTATTGAGCATAATTTTAGACGAAGATGAATAACTAAAAACTTTTAGTTATTAGATAGAATCAACGAGTCCTACTTTGCGGACAATGCTAAATCAATTCAGTTCATTTAATTTAAACTTTTTTGTTTTTACATAATTTTTAATTTTGATTTCAAGTTTTTATAATATTTAAAATTTTATTTAAATTTCTGGGCTAGAACAAAATTTTGAAATAGAACGAAATTGCTATAATAAATTCTGGGCTGTAATATTCCAGTTTTAGTGTTACTCGACTCTCTGATATTATATCGACTCTCTGGTCTACTCTATGTCGGACCTCCAACAACGGATATTCTTTTAAGCTTTCCTTTTATATATACTGCGCAGGCATAGTCGAAGACCTACCTTGACACTAATAGACACAGGTAGGAAACCTTTTTCGGATGCTACGTTATATACCTGATGATTAGGAAAATATCTAGATATGAACATTTTACAAGAAAAGAGATCACGATCAGCACAACTGACAACCGACACTCTGACGGGGAGCATAACCTAGGAGTGCTAAACCAATTTTATCCGAACCCGTTTTTCACTAATCAGGTTTTATTGCTAACTGAAGTTTCATTCTGAGTACACCTGAACCTCGTTTGAGGTAATCGGGGTTTTATGGAAACAGCACTTAAGAAAACGTGATGTGCTGTAGAATATCTAAATGCGTAAGATATTGGTACGATAATGTAGAATGATAAACATATCAGATCACACGCAATTTTATATCAGCAACTCAAGCACTCGCTACATATACAAATTTTGTCTAGATATTTTGGAAAACTGATATCGACGGAGATTGAGGCAAATTTAATATAGAATTTTTTAGTTTTCTAGTCGTTTTTCTCATAAAAGGGTTATTTAAAAAAGCTGTTATGGAAGCCATCGCTTCCGGTGGCCCAATTGCAGCTAAGTTCACTGCCAATTTATGAAAAAAAATCTATGTAATGAAACCAAGCCCTGACGGTTCTGTGGAGAGGACTCAGGCATTTATTCTGCACAGTGAAACACACAGATACCCAGAGATTTTTTAAAAACAAATTTTATTTTACTTCGGCGATAAAGCTGCGGTAAATCTGCAAAAAACTTGAGGTTGAAAATGTAAATAAATTTTTCAACATTATCGGTTCAGATCAGTTTTCTAAAATTTAAGCGGAAGTGATTTTTGACCACAAACTAGTTTCCAACAAAAAATGCGGCCAAGTGTTTTGCAGATCGATTGATTGATCGGGATGAAACTACTACGTAAGCCTTGGAAGCAACGGAAAATGGCATTATCCATAGAAACATAAACATTATAAATTAAATTTCAAACAAAATTACATTAAAGCATTTTTTAAATTTTACCAGAAACGGTGAGTTTTGATAGAAAAGGAATCTTTATTTCACCAAAATTCGGTATCTGTACAGTCCGGGTGGAATAACTTTTCACAATGAAACTTCCATAGATCAGATTTTTCATAAATTGGAAGATACTTACGTTGTGGTGGAAAATTGTGTACCGGAAGTGACTGGTATCGTAGAAGCTGTTCCAATTTTTGCTATGATGTTCAAAAGTGTAGCATTTACACAAAACGACAAAGAGTTAAAAGATTCAAATAATTTAAATATTAAATTTTGAACAAGGGTTGACCTTGTTGGTTTTCTATTTGGGAAGCGTAATTTTATGCTTTGGAAATGAAGTGTGGAGAAAGAGGAAGCCGTGTGTTGGCTACAACATACACATCCCTCCTTTTTTTGACTTCGTAGAAGAAAATAATAGTATACTGTTACGAATATCTACAAGCTTGTCACTTGGTGGTCGAGTGGTTAAGATATATACCACCAACTGTGATTAACCCAAGGGTCATGAGTTCAAATCTTTTTAAAGTCCATAATTTTATTGAGGCGATTATTATTCATTAATGTCGGATCAAGTATTGCTTCAATACGGATTGTGCTTTGGTTTTTAGAATGACATTGTATTTGGAGAGGAATGTAAAGATAACAAAAGCAGTTGTAAACGGCGGCGAAAATCTTCATGGAAAGTACTAGAATTAAGATCGACATTAATCATCCAGATAGGGGAATGGCATAGAACGTTATGAAGTTAAAATTAAAATAATTTCATAACTACAAATTAAAATTTTATTTACCGTTGCTGATGGACATTACATAAGTATACTCGTACTTTAGTATACAAATGCTAAATGGTCAAACCCAGGGTTCGGTCATAAAACAAGCTCTAAAAAAATTGGTTCTACACAAGTCAAATTTCTTTTTTCTATATTCTTCCACTCGACAACTCTTCGCTGTAGTTCTATCTTGGTGTAAGCGACAACTTTTTAGTTTTGAGATAATTCACTTTGAAGTTGCATCAAAGTTTTAAGTGCTCATAATTTATTAAAATTATTATTTTTTGATTCAAATCGATGAAAATTGTTACACTTTACATTTATGATTTTCTTTTTTCTTTCTATAAGAACCAGTTTTCTCGGTAAACGTGATTTTTTTTTGTATGTTTGGAAACTTTTTAGTGTAAGTCACACAACTAGAAAATTAACCTGGATATACACCAATAAAAGGGAGATACACTAATATAGAATTCACCGAAAAAATTAAAATGGGCCAATAACAAATTGGAGATACATAATTCTCTTAAGGGAAAATCCAGTACGATATTTTATTGAGCACAAATTAGCTCGTTCATAAATTAGATGGCATGTACTACAAAATGGAGGAAATACAAATCCAACTGACGCAGCATTGTAATTTTGAAAATCTTCGATTTTCATTTGCAAAATTACAAGAGTAACTTTTGTAAAATTCATTGCCTTTAAAGTTTTTAAAAGAGTTACTGGGCTGTGAAGTTCTGTATTTCTTAAAAATCGTTCAATGGAGCCATGGACTGCGTCTATCTCCTGCACCTGAGAATGTCCAGGCTCTGAAAATTTTTGTTGTTTTTCAATTATGTGAGGATGTTGTTGAATAAACTTTAGAATGGCTAATGAAGTTATTCGATTCCTATTTTGGGGAATACACAAGTCAGACCATAAAATAATTTTCTTGACTGTTGGATTGTCCGAAACAAAACATTTTAAAACTTTTATTAAGGCTGATGCTAAGTCATTACCTGCTCTACCACTGATCGCTTCATGTCATATTGCACAATATGATACATTTGCCCGAGGTAAGGCAAACACGTACTGTAGATCGTAACACAGAACGGCCGTAAACTCGCTCTGTTTTTGCCATCTTATTGTTGTGCTCGTGTTTTTGATGATTAATAATTTCTTCAGCAGTAGGTAGTACAGCGACCTTATGTGCTACGCACCGATCGCACTGATCCTTTTTTGGTTTATACAAGGCTAAATTGAACTCTTCGCGCTTTGAACACTTTCGAATATATATTCAATTTAACAGGATCTGTTGCGTTGCTTAAGTACAAACCGTACATTCGACTTATAGTCAAATTACCATCCAGGTTTTATCGTTTACTGGTCGCTCCACAATAATGGGATTTCATTGTAGGAAAACTTTTGATGTGGTCTCGTACCTAATTAAGTTTTTCTTCACAAATTTTGGATTTAACATGTTTACCTTGTACTCTTGGGGTGGCTGTCCCGACATCAGTTGCTTTGGTTTTGTGGAAATGGTAAATCCTGTTTTGACTTACATCAAGCGTCGTCAGGAAGAACACCTTGCATATTCGTATCATGATTTTGTTTTTTTCGAAAAAGTACAAGAATGTGTCTTGCCTTCTAGATCTTTCAGTTTTGGTTCTCTTGCGTTCTTTTGGGATTCGCTTGGTAAATTTAGAATAAAAGCTTGATTTACTTTCGGAATTTAGACTCCAAAACATGTCATGAACTTTTTGTCGATCATGGTCACTAAAAATTGTTGAACATTTAAAAACGCATCCGGCAGTACATCCTTCAGTAATACGTCGTGATCTCTTGACATTGCCTTTTGCGTCTTCATACTCTCGCCCCTGATTTCGCAGATTTTTCTTTATATTTTTTCTCCACATTAAGGGATTGCGCTGCTTCTTTCGGGTCAATACTTTTTCGGTTACATCGCTATCTAATCTTTCGTTGACAGTGTCATTTAAATTATGTTATATGATCTGAAACATTTGTCATGTTGTTAGTTGATGAAGGCAATGCAAGTAGTATGATACTTCTTAGATTTGGCTATATATTTAATTCAATTAAAGTGTTTTAATTAAATTTTAATGTTAATTTAGACCAATATAAAATTTATTTTAAGTTTAATACTTACTTTTTCTGTTGTATACTTTGGTAGAATTTGGGATGTCATCGTCTGAAGAACATTCCATTGGGCGAAAATCCGGATCTATATCTAAATCATCGAATATATTGTCCGAACAGGAACCACTTAAATTTATTTCATTTAAAACCCTTAAATATAATTACTTACAAATTATTACTACTTAAACATAATTACAACACACTTACCTATAGACTTCCGATGCTATAGACCGAGATGATTGTTCCTCAATGTTATTCATTTTTGTACGTGAGTTATTTAATTTTATTTTAAAATTTAAAAAAACGTCCTTTCACATACGCGTACGAAGCTAGACTAAATCATTAATCAAATTGCGAAAATGTTTCCTATTTATATAAAAATATCACGTGATGTAAAACAAAAAAATTTCATTGGTTGATATTTGGAGTTACGCCATTTTTAGACAATGGAGCTACACCAAAATGGAAAATTGTCTGGACTTAGAACAAAGTAGAATTATACAAAAAAAATGTTAAAAATACGTTTAAAAATGTTCTAATACGTACATTTTACAGTCGAACAGGACATACAACATTAATGTTCATTATGTTTCATTTTAGCACTTGTGTGGACTTAAACTAAAATGTGCACTGTGTAATTCAAAAACTATGGCACTTAGAACGATTTTGACAACATTTTTGAAAAGAGCGGAAAAAATTACATAGGGCACCGTTGAAAACCAAAAAAACGTCATTTTGGACTTACACCAAGATACTATTTACTGCGGCGACGAACTATTTATTACACCTCGAAATATTATTCATCTGTGTCCACTAAAAGGCTCATAAAGCATCATTCGATCCAATATCTAGTGTCAGTTTTGTGAAATAAATTGTTAAAAATGGTAAAATCCATCTTAATCGCATATTTGAAGATAATTCAGGGCTTTTGATGTTTGTAGAACAAAATTTTTTATTGAAGTTCCGACCGACAACTGTTGCAGTTATTGCTTGGTATGCATATGAACGATCGCAAGGAACGACCTTTTCGGATGTTTACACTAAAGCTCATTTTATTCTATTTCATTAAATATTTTTTAAACATATTTTTAGAAAACTTGTTTTGATTTCACTAGTTTGAGGGTATCTTTAGTACAATAAAGTCTCAATTACAAATCGACTGCACCATTTAGGGAAGCTTCCAACCCATATTTATAGTGTAAACGTAAATGAGAATCATCCTCTAAAACTGTTCTAGATCTATTCTACCTTTCTGGTCAGTCAATTCAGGCCATACTCCACATTTTAAATTAATTACTTTGTTGAAACTTTTTATCTGACAGTTTTTATTCTTATTCTTCAACGGGAATTTATTTCGGTCTCGATATTCTACAGGGCAAATGAATTGATTTTCGAAAATTCCAACAAATAATTAAAAACCTGATCTCAGTCAAAATCTTAGCATTTTCATTTGGTCTTTTTACAGCTCTTTTAATAAATTGACCTAATCTAATAACGAACCGCAACAATTTCCACACTCGAGAAATTTACATCAATAATTAATTATGGAAAACATAACCACCAAAAACAAAGAGATTCTTCCTAAGAAATTTTCTAATATGTATATAGAAAAACCAAAAACCAATAACACCTAATAAAAATTTTAACCAAACAATACCAATTACAACAACAATAAATTTTAAAGGATAGGAAAAAATCTTAAATATTTTATTAAGATTTTCTACTTTATCCTGTGTATCCTTATTTGTTGTAGTTGTTGGAAATTAATTGGAAATTATGTTAAATGCCAATTTAACAATATATTTATATCCTGACATGTCTAAAGAAAGTAATCAGGAATTGATACGGCGAGGGAAATAATTACCATAAATCATGATATACAACCCCAATTTATTTCCATCTGTGTAGGTGGTATCTGTTTGTACCATACGATATTGAAAAAGGATAAATACAGCAACAAAGTGTAAAAGAAAATCTATTAATTTATTTATTTAGAAGAAAATTTTCATACGTTTTTCTTTTTTTTTTTTTGTTGTTGCCATTTTTGAGGTTAAAATTGGATTATAGAAAAGCAAACGAAAAATGCTCATACGTATATAACGAGTAGATGAGAGGAAAATTTCAAAACAATATACAAAAGTTTTTCCCTTTTGTAACTTTCTTTTATTTTTTTGTTTTTTTTATTCTGTTTGGGGAAAATTAAGTGAGGTTAAATAGGATAGAACAAATAAGTGAACAAAAAAAAATTTAATATGTGCTATATTTGAGGTTAAGTTCTTTTCATATGTATACAGAAAAGTTTTCTTATTTGTATTTTTAAATTTTTAATGAAATTTTGGTTTTGATCTTTTTTAATGTTTCTCCTTTTCTGAAATCAATCAAAAATATTTTAAAATTTTCTGAAAAAAGATTTTTATTAAGGAGAGCATGTGTGCCATGTATATACAGATATATAAGATATTCCCTTGTTATTCCTTTTATTTTCTCTATATCGTCTTCTTGTTACTTTCGGGTTTATAAAATTATTGCTGGGTGTTATTGGTGTTGTTAGTAAAGTTTTCCTTAAGTGTTTATTATAAGAAGAATTAATTAATTATTTACTTGATTGATTAATTGTTGTTATATTTTGATTTTTTGTTGCTTTTAGTAATTTTTTAAGAAATTTAAAGTGGTTGATTTTAATCTTTCGTATTTAATCTGTTTATATTAGTTATAAGTCTTTCAGCGTGTACTGTTTCTGGAAATTTTGTTGGATGCCCATAAAGAGATTTGGCAGCCTTAACAATATTTCTCCAGTACGGTCTGCAAGAAGAGGACACCAAACACTTTTATTGAAGTAGAATTATATCTACGGAAACTACATGTTGTTAACATACCACCAATTCTAGATAATAAAATCTCCTTCTTCTTATGTGCTGTTGAATTGTTGTTAACATACACCTTGCTGCACTCAATACGTTATTTCGAAGATCTCCTTAAGTTTACCTACGACTAACACCATGCATTCTATTCCATTTATTAAAATTCTCTACTTAGTAATCAATTTTGATGGGTTACCCAAATACAACAAAATCTAGGGCAATCCTACTCTGGATGCTATCGTACCTCTGCTGGAACCCTAAAAATAGGTAATGAACAGAGATGGCCTATTTAAAAGATTTCTCCAGCAACATTCTCAGTATAAAACCTGATCAGTTGTGAAGCTTTCTGGACTACAATGACAATCGGCCACAATTAGCGTATCTCCTTTCTCATGTAGTGGACATGTGCAGGACCGTTTTCCACTATTTAGGAATGGTTTTTGTTGACCAAATTTACCATTCAAGAAGCATGGTGTAAAATAGATAGTCGCCTTCGTGTTTTAACAGGTAAACTCATTTCGACATTGATGTTAAACTGGTGAAAAAATCGTCGCTAATTTGTGGGTAGTGCATGTTTCTTTTAATAAATCGAAGCGTTTTGAAAAATAGTTTCTTCATGTTTTTAGGTCGGTCCTTTTATTCATCTAAAGATCTCAGGAGTCGGTGGTAATCTGTATCGATCTATAATGTTCACAATCAGTTAGAAAATCTCCCTGTGGTCTTGTATTTTGAGATAGATTTTGATGACAGCAGTTCTTCTCTGGATACGATATTTTAATAATCTTCCACTGATGCTTGATTTGCTGGTTTAAGAAAACTCTTGAAATGGATTTGCAGAAGCTGCTGAATGGATTACACTTATTTTTAAAGTATCTGGCTCGGAATCGCTATACTGGGTAAAATACACAGTAAACTTGGTTAGATCTGAAGAAATCGTTATAGAATACAAATATTTCTCGATTTTTTTTAGAATTCTAATACTTTATTCAGGAACTATAGTGCATCCTTTCACGTACCCTCTCATTGATCGAGAAATTGTGGACATTTTTAAAGAGAACATACGGTGCGATTTTATTTTACTGGCAGATTCATTAATGCCATTTCTGATCTGCTAAGCATTTGCACTAACGTAGACGATGTATGGAAAAATACAAATTATGTTCCTGAACGACCACGATTCAGACCTAATCAGCTTGCTCAAACAAACACAATTTGTAGTGGAACAGAATATAACGAGCATTAATTTGAGGAACCTGAAAACATGATTATTCAAACTATTTAAGTATTTCAACATTCCAACAGACCTTATCAATTAAACATGTTTAGTAAATCTAATCCTAAATTTGGAATTGTCGGACACCGGGCCATGTTTGCAGTGGCATTGCGATATTTCGTTAAAAAATGTCTGCTTTGACTATGGTAGAGCGATTTTCAAATGCTAGGCCTTGGTCGCACTTCTCTTCTTACACATACCGTTAACCTACCGTGGATGCAGCTCCGATCAAATAAAAATATTATTATTTTTTCTCACCTGCAAAAAAACTAATGTATGGAAAAATTGATCGGATACCGATCTTTGATGTCATCGAAAAAAGCTCTAGTCGTTG
The DNA here is from genome assembly GCA_947310385.1 of Nephrotoma appendiculata. Lineage (NCBI taxonomy): Eukaryota > Metazoa > Arthropoda > Insecta > Diptera > Tipulidae > Nephrotoma > Nephrotoma appendiculata. Next base: position 336,178,775 of record OX371223.1, read on the forward strand.
GAGCTTTCCGACGACTCTATTTGCCAAGAGATATGGATCATGGAAATTGTGGCTCGATGGGTGCAAGCTTAATAGCTTTACTAAAAAAACGCACTTCCTTTGCCTTTGGTAGACCTTTCGTTGAGACGATTCGATTAAAGAGAGTATAAATCCAAAGAAAAAACTGCCTTCGTCATTCCCGGGCGACCGCTCGCTAATTTTATTTATTTATTTAAATAGTACAATCTTATCAAATGATAATTTATTACTAATGATAATAACGCACTTATTTGAAACTAATAACTGGAGCGAGTGTGGGTTTACAAGAAATCAATATTCTGCCCCCAATAATGAAACTTTATTTATTAGATGGCCAAGGCGTCTCAGTTCTTGTGTTATGTCAAGAAGTTGTATTGCTTCACTGTTGGTATGTTGCAACAACCTTCTTTCATGTTTGATGGCAAATTCCTGGATCACTTGATCAATACATTTAGCATTTAGATCTTTGTGTAATTCTTCGTTGGCAACGTAGCGGTAAGCATTCGTTATTGTACGTAGAAATTTGTTTTGACAACGTTGAATAATTAAACGATTTGATTGTTTAGTACAGCCCTGGGGCTGGATACCATACGTCCAAATTGGTTATCGATTTGTAGATCAGGCGTTTACAGTATAGGCTAAGCTAAGAATGTCTTCCTATTAGCCAGTACATCTCACGTTGTTTCATTTTCATTTGCTCAGCTTTTTGTCTAAGTGATATTTCCAGTTGAATCTAGAATCGAGATGCAATCCTAAATATTTTGCAGATTCAGCTTGGGGAATTTGTACCACATTGAGAAATGTATGGATGTTGCTATTTTTGTGCAGCAACGTGTATGTTACATGTACTGATTTCAGCTCGTTAAGCTTTATTTTTCAATCCCTGGTCCATTGGGTGATTTTATCGAGTGCGTGCTGTAAGTATTCTACTTCTTGGTTCTGCGATTCGCTTGATGCCAATACTGCGGTATCATCAGCAAAAGTTCCAATGAAGGTTGTTTTCGTTGCCGGTATATCAGAAGTATAAAGTAGATATAGGATGGGTCCTAATACGCTACCCTGGGGCACTTCTGCCATGGCTGCGGTTAAAAGTTGGAGTATGATTCTTCATGTGATACTCTAAATATTCGTTTGGAGAGATACGACTCGAGCAATTGGCAGTAATGTTTTAGCACTAATTTACTCATCTTGTAGATAAGACCCTCATGCCACACTCTATTTTTTTTCTTATGACTAATGTACTCAGAGTCATTAAGACCGGTGTGTGATCGGAAGTAAGGTCGTCAATGCCTTCGACTTGAATGTAATTTGAGGCTATTCCTTTCGAAATATAAAAGTCAATCAAATCAGGAACTTTGTTTATGTCTGTAGGCCAATAGGTAGGTTTAGGCGATGAGTGATATTCACAACCTGACATTTCTATTGCAGTTAGGAGTTCTTTTCCTTTTTCTGGTGTTATGAGTCGAGATCCTCACGCAGTATGTTTGACGTTGGGTCACCTCCTATAATAAACCTTAGTCCAAGTTTATTAAAAATGTTGACATATTGATTTCTTACGATATTATGGCTTATTGGGCAGTAGCATAAATGGTTCCTTAATTTCTTCTTGTTGGAAATGTAGGATATTTTGATTGATTAAGATTGTTGTCCCTCCTCGAGCATGACCACTAGGCTGCAATGTCCAATATAGGCTCTATATTCTGTAATTTTGATAAAATTTTCTCCGTAAAGTGCGTCTCTGATATTAAAGCTATATTTGTGTTATTGATAATACTTCTAATTCTTGAGCTGTTGCATTAAGCCCGTTAGCATTCCAGGCAATTATATGTAGGAACGTTACAGTCATTTACATTTTATGTTTTAGCGGTTTGTTTGGTGGCTTGGAATTATCTTCCAGTTTATCCACCCTGTTAGTAAGCTGGCTGAAATTTTTTCTCATTTCTGCCTGAAATTCAGGGAGCATTTTCATTATATTACTATAATGGTTGGCTCGTTGGGCAAAGGCTTCTGCCTGCTTACTTGATTGGAATTGTTATTTGAGATTTTGGTCACCTGGGCGTTGGAAACCACCTCTGTAATAGTATCATATTGTTGGTTTGGCTTTTGCTGTAGGCGCTCTGCTACTGTTATTTTTCTCGGTAGTTGAGCATTTAGTTTTTTCAGATACACCAGGCATCCTTTATGGCTATAACATTTCGCGGTTTTTGACATTATTTTGTTTGATGATTCTCTGCACATTTCACACAATTCGCTTGCCTATTGCAGAAGTTTTTCGTGTGTCCTAAGTGTTGGCAATTTGTACACTGAGGTATACCTATTACCTTTTTAGGTGGTTCAATAGACACCTTGCAAAATAGCAGGTTCTTATTTTTGTATATGTCCTTATTGTTTTCCCCCTGCAACAGGTATACGTAAAACAATGGGAAGTGTCTAATAATTTTTTCATTATTAATTGTCGACTTTTTATGAACGTTAATAATGTTGGTTACTTTATGACCATGGTCCTCGACGACTCTGTACCATCTTTCACTTTTGAACTGATAAATATGGTATTCCATCTTATATAGTGTACTATCCTTGTTATTGGATTCAGTGTCTTTTATATCGCTAAGTAGTTTTTTAATTTTACGGTAGTCATTTTCAGACTGCGTTGTTATTTTGATGTCGTTATTGGATATTGCTTTACACTGAACAGGTTTCTCTGTCACTGTCGATAATTGAGTTCTGAGTGTATTAAAATCTCTAACGTTGCTGACATTGATTGGTGGTGGTAAGGGCTCCTTTTTGTGTGCTTGTTGCGGTTGTTTTGGAATTTCGTTATCTTGCGGTAGAGATACCCTTGGTGATGGCGTATTGGAGAGCCTCCTCTTTTTATTTATATTTAGTTTATTTTGTCTAGGTTGGGTTTCGTTCTCAAGTTTCTCTTCATCAGTAAAGTAGTCATTGGTTAGAATTTGTAGGCTCTGACTTCTACCATTAGTAGACGTAGAAGGTTTATTTTGCCTCTCTAGTGTTTCGATTCTGTTTTGTAAGTTTACTAAAATATCTTGGTATTTATTACATTGTAACTCATATTGCTGGCATTTTGTCCTTAGTTAATTATTCTGACGCTCTAGCGAGGCTAATTTTGATGTCATTTCATTGCCGTCTTGAGTGCATGAGTTCTAATGGAGATATGGGGCTTATGCTTTTATTTGCTCTAGTAGCTAAGCTTGCCACTACTAAAGCATTGCGGTTGCTGGATATCGACGACTGGAAGCCCGCTCGCTCACTTTCCGAAGTCGCCTGTACTGGTCATCCTAATCCCTGCACCGTAGCATTTTTCTTCTTCTGATCTGCCATGGTTGGTTTATTGTTCGGGGTTCCTTCCCCTAGCCAGTTTTTGTCCGCGGATGGTATTTTATTTCCCATCTACCCTCCGGCAAGCCGGTTAAGGAGCATTTCCCTATCCACCACCTGGGGGCGCGCCCTGATGGAAGCTTGGCATCTCCACACGGGAAATATCAACTAATAAGTATGGTTCATCCAAACTACTTACCAGACTAAGGGTAGTTACTATCTGAACGTCTATATAATGTGGGCCAAAAACGGTATCACAAGTACGGCGATTCCTTGTAATGGCGGGGTTGTATATCGAGGATTTTGCGAAACTATGCGAAATTGTCTTCACGCCCTACCAATCTTTTAAAAATTGGTAAGCGCTTACTTTAGAGTGACGCCCGCGCTCAAACTGCTTTTGACAAACTAAAATCCGCTGTTCTGTTTAAATAGGATATTGAATGGTTAGATCGATCTATCTCCTTTATGTCTCGCCAGAGACACAACATGGCTCAGCGACATTATTCCGTCACTAAATTGTTGAAGGTCTACAATTCATGGTCATTATAGACCACGTCGGCTTGTGTCCTTAACCCTTTCGCTACGGATTTATAATTTCCACTGAATTTCAATTTTTTGCTGTTATATGTTGATCTACTATCTATCTGAACATAATCACTTTAACACATTTGGGGAGAACCTCATATGGTATAGGTAGGGGGTATGGTACATATTTACCAATCGTATTTTGATGTGGTACACTATTGTACCAGGAGTGCTGTAAGTATAGAAAACTCACAAAAACCACCAGTTTACCATATAAAAATACGATTGGTTCAAATATGTACCATACCCCCCTACCTATACAATGAGGTTCCCCCCAAATGTGTTAAAGTGATTATGTTCGTAGATCAACATATTGCACCAAAAAATTGAGATTGAGTGGAAATTATAAATCCGTAACGAAAGGTATTTTTAATTTATAAAAATATTTGTTTCACCATCGAGTTTGGTACTAAACTGAATTGCACCACGATGAGAAAAAATGAGACGTAATTCCCGTAAACTACCGTTACATTTTTCTGATACAAATAGATAGTGGTACAAATTTGTATCAGCCGTATCTAAGAATATGGTACAATTGTGTACCATTCCGTATCGAAAGGGTTAAAGGATAATCACGGAAAATTAGCTAGCTGGTGGAGTCTTATGCTCCAAAGTTTCTTGAATTTAAGTACAGGAAAATAATCAAAATATGGTGTCCGAAGCCCTTTCTATAGTGTTCCAAAATAATTTGAGTTCTTCTCATTCTGCCTCCTATAAAAATATATTGCTTTCTTGCAAATCTTAAAACATCGACATGCCAATGTAATCTATACGAGTAATCGATGGTAAAATTTACATTGGTCTTACTCCTAAAACTGCGAATAATCGTGATTCTGATTTTATGAATGAAAATTAGTGGTTTCAAACGATTTGCGTCTACTGCGTTTCTTAAAGGTACATTCGTCACCTACGGGTGATCATTCTGGTATATTTAAAGCTTCTGAACTAATAAAGCTTCTTATCACTTCGAGAACCTTGGTTTTTTGGGACCGTTATTTACACCTTGTCATTGAAGACCTTGAGCTACAGACATCTTGGGATAACAGAAACTTCAACCACTGGTTTTACTGCCGTGAGTTTCTGAAAACCTTCCATTTTGGCCTATTGTCGCAGGATGATCTTTCAAAATTGGCAATTGGTACCAATACCTTTATAAAATTTCAATAAATGCCACCTTGCGAACCAAAAATGAAGTGACTGCCCTTCAGCCAATACTGTCAGAATTAGTACTGTAATATAATAATACATAATTTGTCTTAAACCGCAGAATCACTAGGAGGAAAAATTTTAACAATTTAATTATAACATATTTCTTCACATAAGTACTTAGGGATATGGTAATAATCTTCACACACTTCAGCTTTGAGAAAGGATACCTTATACACCGCAACGTTAAGATATTGTTAATGATCACACATTAAGAATATTATAGTGCGTACACACAGCTCCAAAGTACACATATAAGCCCGCATACATATAACAAACATCAACAATCGTAATAATAATAACAATAATTTTTCATCTTCTATGTACGCAAAAACAAAAAAAAGGAAAATTTTCTCATATTTTACATTTCCAAAAGTGAAAATTAAGAAAAACTTTTTTTTTTTTCTGTATTCCCGTTTTATATTTTTATCATTTCAAAACAAACAAATATTGTTATGATAATAACAATAATTATTATTAATATTGTTATTATTACATTGAAAGGGTTCCATTGATACTATTCGTAGAGGTGTTACCATATTTAACTGCACCCTGGAGTATTACATTTTCATCTTGCGTTTTACAAAAAACAATTTTTTATTTTTATTTTTTGAAAAACTTTGTGTATTACATTTTGGAGGCGCTAAACTTTTCGTTCGTTTTGGGATGTCTCATTCCATTTTATGATCGGAACGGAGGTGGCAGTGATGGTGGTATATAGTATATACATAGTGATGGAAATCATCAATGCCTCTTTCCGCCTGCTCTATAATTATTATTATCATAAACAAACAACCCTATTTCCGTTGCTTGTGTGTCGAGAAACAGGAAAAAGTTTTTCCAAATTTTCAACACTTTGGCTTAAAACTAATACTTGTTATTCTTTTTTTTTTTTTTTTTTTTGAAAATACAACAATTTCTACTTACTTGCGGAGTCATAACGTATTGAATATTAGAGGGTAGTTTGTTTTATTGAGAGCTACTGGTGATAATTCGAGTTCGTGAATCTTGTTGATAATTAAAATTACGTGTAAATTTTTGGAAAATTTAGTTTACATATTGATGGTACGACAACTATGGTATATAACTTGCTTTTTCGATATGTGTGACATCTGTTATGTGTTCTCCAAAATGTTTAGATTTCAGGCAAAACATTTTTCCGCTTGTTCCGATATTTTGAAGCGCCAGATATCTAAAATTTAGAATATTTTCAGTCACCCAGAATAGCCCAAACTACCTCTAATTTTTGTTTATAACTAAACGTCATTACCGCCAAGTATTCTATCATTGTGCAGTTTCATGTACTGATTCTGAATCTTACAATACTGTTCCTAAGATTTTAACATACAAAGTTTTATCGATATTTACTCTTCATCCTAAATTGCACGATACACTGATCTACTTGTTCTAAATTTGTCTCTTCTATCATATTGGTTTGATCCATGTTTCTCCGTACTGCATACTTGTCTGTCTTGCCAAATCTTTTCTCTAATATTTTCCATATTTTCCACCGATTTTGATGTTGTCTTCTTCATGATTTGGGATATTGGGAAATTAAGTGTACGTAAAATGTTCATCTTTTGTTACTGACAGTTTCAGATATAGTGACGGATACTTCTCGCTTGTGTAATGGGGTGATGGGGATCGCAAACTCACTGGGAATGATGCAAAAAATGTTATATCTGTACGGTTCAATCCTGAAAAATCTCTGTCGTAGGTCAACCAGGTTTCATCTACGGTCACGTACTATTTGAATATGACATCGTTTTGATTCGTCTCTTCACAATCCGGCACTTCTCTAACTCAACTTCAGCGTATGCCTCCTAAGTACGTTCTCGGTCGCGAACTTTAGGATCGCTTTCTTTTTACCGATCTACTTTACTGTCGGACTCACCCTAATCAAATATCACATGTACTGGAATCTTTCACTGGACCTTCCAAATCATCTTTTTTCCACTCGATTAGCCAACTTGCCCTTCGAGTCCTCTTGCAGCAGTGCACTCTCTTCTTCAGGTTTCAGACTTGGCTTGGTTTTTTCTTTGCCTCTGCTTTTCTCGCCAGTATTCCTGTGGTGTTCCTTGGGAGCCAGGCTGTCTCTAAAACCGATCCTAACTTCAATCATCAGTGTCCTAACCTCCCGCATTTGAAGCATATTGTTTGACTTTTGAAGTAACCTGGCTGAACACTTGATTTTTGTATTTCTCTGTGACTCCAATAGATTTATGTTAGTTGTCTCGTGGTAAGCTTGGCACTTCAAAATTTCGTTATCTCCCTTTCTAAGCCTAGCTGGCTCTTCCCATGAAGAAGAAGCTTGCTTTGGAGTTGAATCTTGCTTAAATCTCTGACGTGTGATTGATCCTATCTTAGGTCCAACTCTGTAGCTTTTCATCGAAGAGGCAATACAATCTGTCAAACGATCGTCCAATTCTTTTTCAGGGTTTTCATCTGGTTCTGCTGATCTAATTTAGCTTTTTGTTTCATTCTTAGCTCAGAAATTTGGTCAATTTGGGTACTCTGTTATTTACGAAGATCAGCAAATTACTATGCTGTCATTCACATGATGATTGATGGATTCGTACTGGATTTTGCAAATAAAACACTCAGCATTTAAGTTACAAATTCTATTTACGCCAACACCTATAACTTCTCCCACAATGCACTATTTCATTATTTATCACTGATCATTAATTTCACATTTACTCTTTACTTTTAAATTTCACTCTGTTCATTGTTTAAATTACAACTGTAATTGTCATGTCAATCTGCTATCGCCCATATTCCTGTTTGTCGCTTTTCGAGAGTATTTCATTCATTGTATCTGGTAATGTGTGCGCAAATATAAATCACGTGTGTAAGGATCAGCGCCGCATGTAACTGCGATCGCCATTTTCAAATTCGCTTCCATAGGGAACGCTATTCTAAAATCCAATTCACAATCAGTGTTGAAGGAATACTTGATCCGGCAACATCGATGCATGTTGGGACTGTTGGGATTGTAACACTTATCAAACACTCGACCACTAATTGTTATAACTGATGTGAAGAACAGAATTCCGATATCTAAATTTTTAGATAAAGTTTTACTGTATTTGCCTTTGTTATCAGCAGACATCAAAAAATTCATTCAAAAGAATTTCATTTGTCACAAACTAGATGAACAAAAATTTATATTATTCACGAAAAAATCAAAATCGAAATATTGTGAATATTTTTGCTTCACGACTTTATGATTTCCATTTTCTCGTGAACAAATAAACACAAGAATTTTGTTTTTCGTAAATGAATGTTTTAAAAAATGATGAATATTATCTATTCAGTTAACGGACGAAAAATATAAAAAAAAGCGGATCCGCTCGAAACGCGATATTTCAAAACGCGATATTTCGAAACGAGATATGACAAAACGAGAAATGGTACAAAACGCGATATTCCAAAATGCGATATTTCAAAACGCGATATGGTACAAAACGCGATATGGTACAAAACACGATATTTCAAAACACGATATTTCAAAACGCGATCTGGTACAAAACGCGATATTTCAAAACGCAATATTTCAAAACGTGACATGGTACGAAACGTGACATGGTACAGATAAATGTGCATTGCGAAGCGACAGGAGCGCAGCGACCTGCCTGATATAATAACGGGCTGTACTCCCGTTTCTATTGATTTTAAAATTCTATAAACTGAAGTTTTTTTTTCTTGACTAAGGAGCGAAGTGCTTACTTGTTATAACCTGATCCTATACTCCCGCTAATATCGGTTTTTAAATTCCTATAAACTGAAATTAAATTTCCCCTTTTCCAGAATGTACATTGCGAAGCGACCGGGGCCGACCCGCCTGATATAACCCAATCCTAAACTCCGACTCCTATCAATTTTTAAATTTCTATAAACTGAAATTTAATTTCCCCATCACCCGCCTGATATAACCCGATCCTAAACTCCCTCTCCTATCGATTTTTTGATTCTTATAAACTGAAATTAAATTTCCCCTTTTCCAGAATGTACATTATGAAGCGACGGGAGCGCAGCGATTCGCCTGATATAACCGGTCCTATACTCCCGCTTTTATCGATTTTTAAATTCCTATAAACTGATTTTTTTAACTAAGGAGCGGAGCGACTGGAGCGCAGCGACCCGCCTGGTATAATCCGTTGCTGTACTCCCGAACTGCTGAAGGTTTTCTTTCTAACTAAGGAGCGAAGTGCTCACCTGATATAACCCGATCCTATACTCCCGCTAATATCGGTTTTTAAATTCTTTAAACTGAAATTAAATTTCTCCTGATATAACCCGATCCTAAACTGCCACTCCTATCGATTTTTAAATTCCTTTAAACTAAAATTAAATTACACTATGTGGATTATAAATAAATTGAAATAAAATAATTGAAATAACAGTAAATTTTTTTATTTGTATAAAAGTTGGGATTTGGGGCGGTAGCCCTCAATCTTAAGGTATAAAATGATTTAAAATAATCATAAAAGTAGTTGTGCTTCAATAATTCAATAAAATAACATCGCGTTTAAAAATATTGCGTTTTGAAATATCACGTTTTGAAATATCGCATTTTGTACCATCTCGCGTGTTGAAATATCGCGTTTTGAAATATCGCGTTTTGTACCATATCGCGTTTTGTACCATATCGCATTTTGAAATATCGCGTTTTGAAATATCGCGTTTTGAAAAATCGAACTTAAGAATTATACAATTCTTTCCGGAACCATTCTCATGTTTTGTGAGAAATAACCTGGAATGTAAATAACTGGAGAAATTTACTTTACATGATGGTCGAGTTTGGGATGCCAATACGTAACGGGATGCTAATCCGTTACTAATCCGTTAGAAGAGCTTAATTTTGATATCGACGAGTATCAAAACTTGATACCCTATCATGTGATTTTTTAGAGTGTTGACAAAATTTTGCTCCTAGAAGAAGCAAACGATTATAGGGGAATAATTTTCAAGTTGTTTAATATGGAGTGATCAAATTTTTGCTTGGGATTTAATTTACGTCCAAGTGTTTCGTTTGATATTCTCTTTATTTAAAGAACTACGATGATTTATTGTCAAAAAATGAATTATGAAAAAAGTCCTTGCAATAATAATACTACAAAATGTCTTAATTATATTGCATAAATGCGGTATGTGTATCTAAAAAACTATAATACAGTAAACCCTCGATTTAACGGATTCTGATTTAACGGACGCTAGATTTAACAGACCTCGATTTAACGGACCCTCTCTATTTAACGGACAATTTTTTATTTTCCATTTTTCGGTTGCCGATTATGATGGGATTGGGTATAAAAATGGGAAATTGGGTTCTTAAAGATTTATGGAAGATGTTTGTTGAATATGGTCACCTTGGACGGAACTCAGGCAGTTTTTAACCGATTACGATGGGATTGGATTTGTTTAATGGCAAGATTCATTAATGATTTCTAGAAGAAGTTTCTTAGTATGGTCACCTAGAATACGGCTATTACTTAACCGATAATCATGAAATTCGGCACGTTGGATAAATATGGGATTATAAAATGATAAACTGCTGTACTCGTCAGAGGATTTATGCCCTTGCATTGCAAATGCCTCTAGTTTTAATTTCCGCTTGGTTCGAAAGGTTCTGCAGATCTCAAGGTCTTAGAAAGTACGTATATGTATATATATTTTTTATTTATTTTACTAAACAGATCAAGTTGAATGATATTTCTTTTTTTCTGGTTATTCAATAACTTCAATATTCAATTTACAAAACAATAATAACATTATTATTTTCCATTATTTTTGAGCACTTTTATCATTAGATTTAATTTTAAATTTAAAAAAATTGAGCATTACTCATTCTTTATGTGATAATTTTTTATTTCGTACTAGTTTCGAGATTTCTCTCTTCGTCAGCTATATTGATAAATTGTTGATAAGCAGCCGTCTTTCTTAAAGGTAGCGGCTCATGATGTTAACATGTTCATGGTAAGGCTGGATGTCTTAACATCTATCACCAGTACGTGATCCACTCATGGAATTAGTGGGTTGAGCGGCAGGTCATATACCTACTCTCACAAAAAATCACGTGATGAACCCTACAAAAAGGGCTCTGATAAATTTATAATATTCTTATCAACTCTCTCTCTATCTCCCTCTCTCTCTCTCTGGCGCTATATTCCATCAAGGGATTTGGTTACCTCAAATCAAGTTTCATAATCATATTTTCATTTCGGACAATGAGTGATTAATTCATTGATCCAGCCGTGAAATTTTTCCTTGCCACCATCGGGAATCGAAGCCGGGACCTCCGGTCTCTGGAGCAAGCACGCTAACCACTTTGCCACCAGGGCGTGACGATCCATTCTTAACAACAACGACCTTAAATACTGTTCCGGGAACATGGAATATGATGCCTTCTAAGGCCTTGAGATATCCAATCCCATCATAATCGGTTAAGAATTGGTCGAGTTCCGTTCCAGGTGCCCTAGTTCCAGAACTTCTTCCCAAAATTATTTAAGAATCCCATTTCCATCCAACATATTCAATCTCATCATATGTGTTTAAGAAATGAACGAGTTCTGTCCTAGGTGGCCATATTTTTTAACAAGTGCAAAACCTATAAAAAATTAAATATAAAAACATTCGGATTTAACGGACAATCGGATTAAACGGACTCCTCAATTAGTCCGTTAAGTTGAAGTTTTAGTGTAATTGTTTGGAAATAATTTATGGGAGATTTGTAGCGAATATAATAGAATTTAAATTGTAAAACAAATGTTAGAAACAAAACTTTTTGCCATTTTCAAAAAAATTTGAATTTAACCCCTTGGACGTAAAATGAAGCATAAGTGCCAATTGAATGGAAACATGTCAGTTCCTTTAAATATTTTGTGGGTTATATTTTAGTAGTTGTGTGCCTATTTCTTCTGAATAAAATGTTGATCCGCACTCAGTAATTCACAGCGTATCATAAATGCATTCCCCTTTTCAGGCGACTTGTTCCTCAGAGCCAACCAAGGAATTACCGCTTTGGAATTAGCATCCCAAATGGGATCACCCTATCTATGTATTATGAATAAATATGTTACTATAATAATGTTTAATTAGGTTTTTATTGATTTTAAAAATGTACTGGGGGGGAGTTGTTATTTTAGTATAAAATAAAATAAATTCAGCAATCCTGATAAAAATCTAACATTTAATAAAAATTCTAACTAAAATCAATTTTATTTAATAAAAACTTTAATCATTATACAAAATAACGGAAATTCTGTATTTTTTTTTTATTAAAATACAATTTTAATTAATATTACAGTAATAGAAACACTACACTAATTGAAAAACTACATACATACCGGAGTATGCACAAAATTTATCTATCTCGATCTAATGAAACAAACCAAAAATACAAAATAATTTTTTTAACAAAATATTTCCATAAAAAGAAAAGATTCACCAAAAATCAAAATCGTCAATTTCGTGAATAAAATATCTTCATCACATTCACTCTTTTATTTTTCTTTGAACGTTGGTTCGTCACGGATTATCATTTTATTAATTTGTGTAATTCTTGTTTTGTATCGAGAATATCTACTAGATCATATTTTTTCGTCATATTTTTTTTCGAATGAAGAAAAAACTTTGTTGTAGAAGAATATTCATGTGAATAGAAAATAGAAAAATTTATTTTCGAGAATATTTTTGATTCTTCATGTTTGTGAATTTGTTAATTCGTGAATTTTTATGCACATTCATAAATGAAGATTCTTTGATGTCTGGTTATCAGTACATCAAAGCGGGTCTCCTGACTACTTTAATTTTCTTTTCTTCACATCGAATTTTATCTCTAGAGTCCTTATCTCTCCTCTAAGACTTATTATGTGAAGCTCCTGTTAGGTTTTAATAGTTCAAGAGAATAGGTGAATGATTCAGTATTATTTTTCTGTATCACCCACACTCTACGTTTACCTGGTATTGGGTTGGCAATATTTTCTGTTCTTCTTCTGTTATGTAACAAGATTCTCATGGTGTACATCGCCGATCTCTTGGGTTTCTCCTTTAAGCAGGATAATCCGTGCTAGAGAATACCATAAACAGCATTAGGCCTGTTAAATAATACACTCAGAAATATTTCATTTAAGGCCGGTTCATGGATTTTAATTGTACTTTACTGAACCTCGAATTCAACCAATCAAAATGCTTTAATTTGATTATTAAATTCTCGTACTGTTTTAATACTATTAGTATTTGGCTTCATGTTCAAAAATTCACAGATCAAAAATGCGTGGTACACTGTCGTCACTAGTGTGCTCGTCTCTAGCCTATATCTTGTACTTGATAAAAGCTATGAAAACTATTTTGAAAATTAGAAGAAGATTCGAATCACTCGAAAAATACCCTGTACTGTTTACTTTCCAGTTCAAAATATCATTTCATTTCGTTGCAAGATTTTCGTCTTAGATGGATACTTGTCCTATCATTGACACCTGAAGATCCAACATTATGGATGTATTTATATTAGTAAATTGGCTTGCTGTTTAATTTACATTGAAATCGATTTAGCTTTACGAATTACAGAGAAATTATTACGAATAGAAGGCAAATAAACAAACCCGGCATCTAACTAATCGACGAAGATGGCTGATGGAACTTTAACCTTTACGCTTGGTCTCCACAAAGTGCAAAGAAAAGCGGGACATGTGCAGTAATAATGCCGGTTTTTCAACAACAACTACTTTAACATACCATGGAATGCTTGGTGAGCTTAAGAAATCAAATTGCGCAGAACAATTCTTTGTCCAAGAATCAGAAATCTTTAGATCAATTGCGAGTTTTTATGGTGCCGTTTATTTGTGAATGGTGCCCTTTACTTGAGAATGGTTGGAATTAGAACCATATCAAGATGACTGCCTAAGCCGACACATGGTTTCTGTCCCTCTAAAAGAGGACTAAAGAAATCTAGGTTTGGTGTGGTTTAGAGTCAGCCTGAGGGTTGCAGATACAAAAGACCTTTCATGTGGTTTCATGTGCGAAACTTTCTTTTAACTTGAAGTTTGTCAAGTTATAGAAGACAACGGCTGACTACAGACCTGCTACATCTGTGTTAAACAACGAGTCGCTGGTTCTATAATCAACTACGAGTATTGTTCTGAGATACTAAAAGTATATATAAACGATAAACTGGATTTATCGGAAGCTCTGGTACAATCCGCCCGTTTACGGTGTTCTACATCAATCAGAAAGTTTGTCGATGAGTAACGAAGCTAGGGAAACACTTTTGACCGATTTGCGGATGTAATTTAGGGCAGTGAGGTAACTTAATAGAGACCAGAAAAACAGGTTACGACAAAAGATTTGATATAATTGTGGGGTGAGGGCTGGCACATTACATCACATAATACGTGCGCTTCTTTTCAAATGAAATGCAGAACAGATTTATGTATTGTCTTAATTCAAGAACCTTGAAAGTGGCGATGCGCACGTGGAAGCTAAGGTTTAGCAAGGGTAGTGTAATAGACAAAATGATTCCGAAGATCATTCCTTTCTCATCACTGTTTTCTTTTATATAAAAGTGAATATAAAATCTACTACATCTAAATTTTAAACAGGAGAAAGTTTTTCTATGGAATACACTAGCGGTACCGGTTAAATAGCTCGGTAGAATAACTCCTATGTATATATCAAAACAGGAGCTTCATGACATAATAAAGTTGCTGATGTGCGAGTCCCCACACCTGGCTTGCATATCCCACTTCACTAAAACACTTCTATATATGAGCTTATAACTCTTTGTATAGGTATTTTCTATAGGAAGAACTACTTGGATTACCATGATGATCTTTTCCACTTTGTAATCTACTTATAACTACTCCTACTTCCTCTACTGTGGGATAAGGGAGAAATACATCCTAGCCTAGTAGAGCATTTGCCATTCTGAGAGAACATCAGTCACGTTTGTTATCAGTTTTTGATTCAACTTTTTGATGGCTGTGGATAGAAGTCTTTAGTAATATTTCCAGCGTTTACAAAACAGTCTGTCAGTTTCTGTTTTTTGCTTGCAAGTAGAATTTTTAGATGCATTGTTACAGGATGGCTACTGCCAACCTGCAGATTTCACTAAGTGCATGCAGAGGCCTCCAAGGTGATTTTTGCTGGCTACGTTCTCAGGGAGAAGTGCTAAGGTTGTGGGGTTTGAGGCTTGCAACTGCTCCTGGCTTACACCGTGATCATACAAAAAG
Organism: Nephrotoma appendiculata; assembly: GCA_947310385.1. Lineage (NCBI taxonomy): Eukaryota > Metazoa > Arthropoda > Insecta > Diptera > Tipulidae > Nephrotoma > Nephrotoma appendiculata. Next base: position 336,194,155 of record OX371223.1, read on the forward strand.
TTAGGGGGAACGCAAATAATAATAATACCCGAGCTCCGCCAAAATTCGTCGGCCGGAACCTGAGGAACGAACCGCAGAAAATTTTAAATAAAAATACAAAAAAATCATAAAGGTAGAGAGGTGCCCCGGTGCGCGTATCCGCCCGAACTCGCACGGTGGTAAACATTGGTTTCGAACCCGGAGGCGGGCACCAAGGGACCGCTTACTCTACGTCGACACAGGATGGGAATTCCCCTCTCATCACACCCAACCCGGAAAATTAATAATTCTTTTTTTATTTAATTTGGACAATAAAACACAAAACATAACTTCCCCCGAGGAAAAGAAAAGAGAAAGGGAGCGAACGATAGAAAGAGAAACGAGAAAGAGAGAGAGACGAGGAAGCAATGCGCATCGAGCGCGCGACCGCTATTCGGCGCTCGATTACAAAAATGTTTATATAAAAATTTAGAATAAAAAAAATTTAAATAAAGAAAAAAATATCAAAAATGAAATAAAAACAAACCAAAAAAAAAAAAAAAATTGTACCTTAACTACAAAACTGTTGAGGCCTTGCGCATCCGTCCTGCCTCAGGGTCACCACCTCGGACCGTTGCGGCTTGATACCGTTACTATGAAACATCACACCAATAAAATACCAATGGCCGGTTGGCCACCCGTATTGTTGCGGGGCCTTTCCCCGATACCAAGAAAATAATGAGGTGCCGGTTGGCAACCCGTTACGTTGGGCGTGGTCCCGCCGAAAATCTTTGACCTCGACTGAATTTTGAGTGGCCTCAACTGGCCACACATATGTGCCGTTTCGACGCTCTTCGTCGCCTTATTATTGCCGCCGCTGTACCGCCCGGCACAGGTGCTTCTCCTTTACGGTGTCTCGCCTTGTTATCGCCGCCGCTGTACCGCCCGACACAGGTGCTTCTCCTTTACGGTGTCTCGCCTCGTCGATTATTGTGACCCCCGGATAAAATTGTCCACCGGTAAAGTGCCTATGGCATCAAAAATTCCACACTCGTTGACTATCACTATCACTCTTTGAAATTATGATACAAATAAAAATGCGGCGCCCGTTAATTACTCGCAGCACACGTTGATTTTGCTGTACCCGTTAATTTTTTTTCTGCTACCCTATTCAGTACGGTTGCAAGCATCCTAAAATGCACTTCTCCGGCTACTGCCCGCCAATAATAAATCAGGGATCGAATTTCCCTATTACGTAGCACTACGTAGTATCGTTTTATTCTTCCACTTCAAAAAACAATAATTTTTCCAAACAAAAAAAACACTATTCACAAAATAAATTTTTGTAATTGCAGCGTTATAATAAATCCGCCCTTTCTCATAGGCAACAGCGCAAAAAAAAACGGCGCTTTACACACACAGTATAATAATTTTCCTTTTTCGAAATTCAAGCAAAAACGAAATCACTATTTTAAATGTTTTTATATTTCTTTTCTATTTTTATAATTTATATATTATTTTTTTTAATCTTTTAAATATATATAGAACTGCGCGTGTACAATAATCATGTTTTCACATCGCGTTTCAAAAACTCGAATTTTTTCCTTTTATAAACAAAAAAATTTCTATCAAAATTAAAACTTGACTTATCAAAATCCAAAACTCTAATGGCTCAAATAAAATTCTCGGCCGAATACGACTCGCAAAGATTCCAGAACAATTGTCTTTCTTCTCTGTTTCTCGTTTACATCAATTCGCATTGATGTAAACGAGACGCATATAAGAAAAACATTCTTATGAAATGTATTGCTTTACACACACACTCGATGCGCATTGCTCTCTCTCTCTCCCTTTCTCGTTCAGCTACCAACAAAACAAAAAAAAACACACAAGAATCCACCCACCAATTACCGCGTATAAACGACAAATTTACCCCCCGGACGCAAATCAACCGGACGCAAACCAACCGAGGGGAATATAACACAAACAATTTACCAAAGGTGGGGGTGTAATCAATAAAATGAAATTTGGTATTGTTGACGACAAGTCGTAACAGCATTTTCACATAAATTTGCGTTTCATGTATCCGAGGAATTCGGATGCGGCTTTCCTGACGCTGCGACCCAAATCTGGACCGCGCCATTCGTCGCACCAGTAATTACTTGATCCTTGCGGTCCTCTTCCAATTGTATTTTCCGTTGCCGCAGTTATAGCTGATTGGAAAGCGTGGCACTACTCCTGAATGTTTGATTGGCGCTCGTGGTTTTTCATTGTGCCGGTCTAAATTTTCTCTAACAGCTGACTAGTATAGCTCTGTACGGATCCTCCTAATTTTAATGCACCCAGTTTACAGATTCTTTGCTTGATTATTGACTGTGGATGAAGCCCTTGCATATGAAAATCACTGTATATTATCGCTGTCAATATTGGATTTTCAATACGAAATATGTATAAAGTACGTACTTGGTGCGACAGAGCCGATGATAGCTGTGCAGACCTATGTGATGTGTGTTTAGCGTTCCAACCGATTTTTGCATTAAAGTCACCCACCATCATTTTGATGTCACGTTGCGGGATGTTACTGATAATGTCTTCCAGCACTATAAAAAAAAAAATCTTTCACACCAACTGGGTTGTCTTTTGTTTGCGCGTCTGCATTTACAATTGTGATATTAAATTTTATAGTACGTTATCTTACCGTTCATATCCATATGTTGGCAGAATTGATAATATCCTGCTGCACTCATCGGTGAGCGAGAAAGCCGACTTCAAAATCTCCTCTATTCTGAGCTGCGGTAGTAGAGAGTGTAATAATTGGTCGCGCAGCATGGATCTCACTCCAAGACCAAGCACATCTAGTGTATAAATTTATGATGCAAAGCAAAAATACCTATGCAAAGAGTTGTATTCTCAAAAAGTGTCTTAAGATAAACCATTTTAAGTTTGTTTTCCAGTGTTCCCCTAGTTTATCTCTATAAAGTAGCATATTGAGAAAATTAAGCTTTAAGTAAAGTTTATATTTTTCTTTCTCTTTTCTCTCTCTCTCTCTCCTCTCTCTCTTTTCTCTCTCTCTCTCTCCTCTCTCTCTTTTCTCTCTCTCTCTCTCTCTCATAACGACGCCCCATCTTAATTTGAGAACATTCTTTCGTTATTGAGTAAGACTTGAGAGAACATTGAAAATTATCATACTAATTTTACTAACGTCTGCACAAACAATTAGCGATTACAATGTATATGGTTAGATAGATAGACGAGTTTTGTAAGAAAAGCAAAAAGCACACTATTATTGCGATGTATTTCCATAACGGGAAAATTATGGAAAATATGGAGGAAAAACGAATATTCGTATATGATATGAAATGTGAAAGCCACATATGTGATTGTTTCTGATGATTACTATTATTACTATTACTACTACTACTATTATTGTTATTATAATGATTGTGTTGATTAAGTTGATGATGATTTGAATAATAGAAGAATTTTAGATATTTTAGGGGTTAAAAATTATAATAGTTTACATGTTATGTATTCGTAGTTTTGTATTGGCAAAAATATGTGCGCTCGCTACACTACACTTCTAACGTATTGTCGTACATTTTGTAATGAAGTGTTTGGTGTTATCATCATCATGCCAAACCAAAAGTATGAATTGAACAAAATTATTTTGATTAAATTAAAATAATCTATATGGGTGTACGAGTTGGTAAGATGGTATTGATTTGAATAGAAATTATGTTTAGTCGTATGATATGTGGATGTGTTAGATAGATTGTGTAGATAGTTTGGATTTGAAAACGAAAAATTTATTCATGTAAATTGAAATTGAAATAAATTTTTGGCGTCAATTTTATATAAATGTTAATAATTTGCAAGTTATAGTGGGTGGTAAAATATTGAACAGAAATACTGCTTAGATGTTACCCTAACTAAGGAGGTTTACCTTATCTGTTTCTTTTCTTCTCCAAGTTTATGGCAATGCCTTTCTGGGGAACATCTTATACCTTTGATAATCTAATTATAAAAATCTATATGAAGTATTTTTATAAAACTGTCTGTTGTTTTTGCTGTTCGTGTGCAAACCTCATGGGCCGACCCATCTTCCGTGCCAGTATTGGCTGGCATGGAGCTATGCAATGTGCATATGGTCTTAGATGGATTTATAGCCGTACGTCCTCGATTTGGCTGAATAGGCGTAAAGTGAGAACGGAATAAGCAAAATCGTTAAAGAGTAGGGAGAGCCTTGTGCCCCAAAACAGATTGATTTTCATTTTGTGAAGGAGATTAATATTCCGCCGGAAGTGAACCAAAAAACTGTAAATTTAATTTACAACAATATTGGTTCATATAAGTTTATCAAAATTTAAGGGGGGGGGGGGGGGGGGGGGCGGGAAGGGAATGACCATTTTTGACGAAAAACTATTTTTTAACTGAAATTTGGCCTAATATTACAGCACTGGTGGATAGACTAATGAGGGTAAAGAATTATTAGAATTATTTGTAGAATATAGCTTTCGGAGTTTGGTTAAATATGTTGCAAATCGGTCATAAGCATCTTAAAAATGGCTGTTTCTCTCTCTCTCTCTCTGGCCTTCACAACCCATGAAGGGATTTCGCCGCCTGCACTAAGGCCCTCCATCCATCTCGATCCACCGCTCTCGTCCTCCAGTTTCGATATCCTAATGTTCGTAGATCTTGTTCGATGTCGTCGCGCCAGCGTAGTCGGGGTCTTCCTCTACGACGTACTCCGGCTGGTTGTTGGTGGAACACTTTATTTATCATCCGTTGTTGTGGAGACCTTGTAACGTGGCCGAGCCATCTCTTTCGATTGGATTTGATGAATCCGATAATATCGCTGCCTCCGAGGAGTTGCTTTATTTCGTGATTCATACGAATCCGATATTCGTTGTTCGCAACTTTAATTGGACCAAAGATTGAACGGGCAACCCTCCTTTCGAAGGTAGATAATAATCTTCAATCGTTAGTGGTCATGGTCCAGCTCTCGCTTCCGAAAGCCAGCACAGGTCTTATAAGTGCTTTATAAAGTGCGAGCTTGCACGACTGCGATAGATGTTTCGATCGCAATAATTTTGATTTGGCGTAGAAAACTCGTTGTCCGGCAGCGATTCGGGCTTTTATTTCTGCCTGCATATCATTCGATGATGTTATAACTGACCCGAGGTATTTAAAGTTTTCGACGCTATCAAAGTTGTGGTCGCCAATTCCGAGATTTGCCGTAGAGATGTTCCTAGGTGTTACTAAATATTTGGTTTTACTGCTGTTCACCTTCAAACCAAGTCTTCTTGCGCAGCGATCGAGCGGTACGAAACTGTCTTTGATATCGCTAGGTCTTCGGCCAAGAAGCACGATATCATCTGCATATCCAAGAATTTGGCCTGACTTATTAAATATACAGCGCGAGGTTTCGATGTTGTTTTTCCTTACTACGTACTCAAGCGCCAGATTGAACAGCAAAGGCGCGATTGCATCACCCTGTCGAACACCAGATGTTATTTCAAAGGGGTCTGACACAGATCCTTCAATTACGATTCTACATACAGATCCGGATGTTGTTAATTTACACAGAGAAACGAGTTTCTCTGGGATTCCCAGGCATATGAGCGCGGCCCATAGGTTGTCACGGTTTATACTGTCATACGCCTGTCTGAAGTCTATATATAGCTGATGTATGGTTATGTTGTACTCCCAACATTTTTCCAATATCATCCTCATGGTGAAACACTGGTCAGTGGTCGATCGGTTGGGACGAAAACCACACTGATAGTCGCCAATGATGTTTTCGGCGAAAGGGATGAGTCTGGCAAGTACAACATTAGCCAACACTTTGTAAGCAGTGTTCAATAGAGCTATGCCACGAAAGTTTTCACATTTAAGACGGTCGCCTTTTTTATGCAACGGACATATGAGTGCGGTCTTCCGGAGTGCGGTCTTAAAAATGGCTGTTACGTGGTTTAAAATCTTTTTGACATTGAATTGTATTCGGGCCAACACATTTGGATAGTAAAAAAACTCAATGGCATGGGCATGTTAACTACAAGTAAAAAAGGACTCGCTAAAAATCTAAACCGTGCATTCAATATAACAAGTTTATGGAAGTTGCTGATGCAACAAATGAAACTGGATACTATATTACCTACCGAATCACGCACCTTTTATGGGTTCGACTATAACTACAAAATTGAGGATAATTTTCGATGGGTCTGCCAAAAGTGCAAAAAAAATTGCTTAAACACATACAAGGAGCTTTAAAAGTAAGACATTGTACGATGTAATCATATGGTCAGACTCAACCATTAGAATGTGTTGAGTTATAGGTGAGCTAAGCAAATTTAAAACATATGTGGTGAACAGAATTCCTGCAGTCAAATCAATAATGCCCACAAAATGGGACCACGTGAAATTAGGTGACAACCCAGCTTATACAGCTTCGCGCTGTATACCACGCTGTGATACCACGCATTCACGCTATATCATTAACCCATTCATCTACTCACACATCTACAGTATTCCACCTGCACATTCCAAGCTCTATGTTAACCTGTACATTGACGTGGACAGAGGGTCGGCGCTGAATGCACCAGTGCACTCCATCACAGGGTCTTAGTTGTGTTTATTAATATCACCGATTGTAATCGATGATGAAAATTCCTACAATACAGTCAAACCTGTTTTTGTGCGGTAAATAAGGACCGCATATAAAAAGTTTTAGTGCGCTAATTAAGAAAATTACTTAATTAGCGCAGACTATTAGCTTATTAGATTAATTACATTTAATTATGTTCTAATTTGATTGAAAGAACTTAAGTAGATTTTACCGAATAAACTTTTTCACACCACATAAAAAAATCGCACAAAAAAGACCGCACAAAAACAGGTTTAACTGTATTTAAAACGGATCATTGGGGAAGCAATACTCATGTTTGAAGAGCTCTATATAGTAGCCACCCAAATAAAAGTGTGCCTAAATTCTTGACCGCTAACTCCACTTATCAGTGATTCTACAGATTTGTCAGCATTATCACCGGGGCATTTTTTGATAGGAAATTTTCCCAAGGCACTGCCAGCCGCCATATAGAGCACATATAATAGTAAAAACAAGGGTGCAAGTTGTAGAAAAATGTTTCAGGACTTCTGGAAAAGATGCTCGTCAGAATGCCTTCACCAACTACAACAACAAACTAAATGAAAATATAGACAACCGAGTGGCAGTTAGGATGAATTATCGAAACTCACGCATGAAGCGATAACGTTCGGTAAGCTACAGTAAAAAAGCTTGAACTATACCTTGTGAAAGCAACCTTGTATCGCGGCCAATTGTGAAATTCTGTAAACTACCAATTGAGGGAAATTTAAAGGATCTAATGCTCATGACAGCCAGTCAGAATTAAGATGAGCTGCCATCACTAAAAGTTTCTGATAGAATTCGGAGGTAGCAACCTCATAGACCAGTAAATACAAAGGCAACTTGAATCGTCTGATGGTAGTTTCATTGTCCACATGTTGTTTCTTGGGATTTGCCCAATCCAACATACAAATCATCGTCCTCTATTATTAACGGGAAATAAGGAACGACACAGTAGGCGTGTTGCAAGGGAATATTAAACTCAATTTGAAGTCATCAACAACGATCAGCATCAATTGGAGGCACTGATAAGGAATAATACCACCATAATAGACCACATAGTCAAGATAATAAAAAATAATTCAATTCTCACAATTGAATCATTAAACAAACTGATTAAAGACCATGGCAGGCTGAAGACTGAAATAGAAAAATTGGTTTACACACGAAAAACAAATTTGCTTTATATTAACGTTTACCAATAAGCTGATATTAATATTCAATAATTTGGAAGACACAACAAACCTTACTTTATGTAATATGTAGATATTGCTCACAAAAATATATTGTATCCTTCCCTACTCGCGCCATCCCAATTAGAACAGGAGCTTTTATTCATTAGAAGGGCATGGCATTCCATATTTTCTTCACGTAATTCAAAGCATGGTCGAGTTTTGCACCCGTCTACACACTGTTAGCAATTTTATGCTCCAATCCCTAATATTGAACACAATAACACTCAGTCTTACAACAACATCAGGTCAGGATATCTGGCAGTAAATGTTCAACGAAAACAGTTTGCGTTACCGACAAAAAAGAATGGAAGAAGTATTAACTATTCCAAGAAAACAGATTTCTATGTGGAGTATCGTAAATATATAGTGGTTATACTTGTTACATTATTTGCCGTAGGCACTTGGCGAAACACACATGTGGGTTCATGCCTACATATAAAATTCAAGGGCAAGTGTACCACTTAGCTGGGAGCTTGCTACCACTTCGACCCGATGATCACAAATTTCTGCAAAAATATTTTATTGCAGATCCAGATACGCGGTGCATCTACGCGGTGTTCAAGTGTTACACAGCCAATTGATAGAGATTTGATTAGATCTCTCCAAGATATGTTACATTCTCATAATTGCTACATACAGTCTTTCAAAACTGCGATTGAGAGTGTTCCAGCAGATACTCCTGACTTTAATGTCGTAATCCATGCAAATAAAGTTCCTGTTGGAGAACACAGAAAACGATACAATGCGCCTTCCACGAGTAAAGTAGCATTGGTGATAGCTGGATAGCAATTTGACATTTACAAGAGATATTGTATTGCATAGTCGTGATGATAATTTGCAAAAAATTTCAGAGTTACACAGATCTTATGATAGCTTACAATATCCGTTGATGCTATGTCGTGGAGAAAATGGTTATGCCATTAATATTTCTCAAGTTGACCCAATCGGAGGTACACCTCTGCGTAAAACAGTGCCATGTATGAACTACTATTGCTACCGTATAATGACAAGACGTAACAATTTCAACACTTTGCTTAGATATGGAATGTTAACAAACCAATACTTGGTAGATCAATATGCGAAAATTGAATCTGAGAGAGTGGCCTACATCCGTAATAATCAAACTAAATTGAGAGCCGAAAATTACGTTCATCTTCAGGATGCTTTACAGGCGAATGAACACCGCAACGGCATTGGGCAGTTGGTTATACTACCTTACTTACGTCAGAAATTACGGCAAACCTGATTTATTTATAACTGCAACATGTAACCCAAATTGGCCGGAAATCAAAGAAAATATTAACACCAATTTAACTCCACAAGACAGATACGATATAGTTAACAGAGTCTTACATTTAAAAGTACAGAAAGTCCTGCACCTCATTAACAAGTCTCATATATTCGGACCGCCGCGCTGTCATATGTACACAATAGAATGGCAGAAACGTGGCTTGCCACATGTTCATCTGCTGGTGTGGTTAGTGAACAAAATTAGACCAAACCAAATTGACGGGGTTATTTCAGCTGAATTACCGGATAAAGATGAAGATCCTATCCTGTACGAAATCGTAAAGAAACATATGGTGCACGGCCCTTGCGGGACTTTAAACCCGAATTCTCCATGTACGCGAGATTCTAAATGCAGCAAAAAATTTCCGAAGTCGTTCCAAACTCAAACAAGTACTATAGCGATGACGGATATCCCAAATATCGTCGACGATCGCCAGAACAGGGTGGGAAAAATGCTACCGTCCGAAACCATGATAATGATAACCGATAGATCGTTCCCTATAATCCGCTCCTTTTGAAAATTTTTGATGCCCACATCAACGTAGAGTTGTGCAATTCAATAAAGTCAATCAAATATGTTACTAAGTACATTAATAAAGGTTAAGCCATTTTCAGCATACAATCACCAAATGAAGTGGAAAAATATCAGTCTGGACGTTACATCTGCAGCTCTGAAGCTGTATGGAGGATTTTATCATTCGAAGTGCACGACCGGGCTCCTACAATTGTCCACCTTGCAGTTCATTTAGAAAATGGACAAAGAGTATATTTCACTGAGAACAATATACAAGAAGTTGTTAATAACCCGCGGGATACAACATTGACAGCATTTTTCAAGTTATGTGCTCAAGATCATTTCGCGAAAACACTGACATATGACAGAGTTCCAAGTAACTATACATGAAACCAGAGTTCTAAAACTTTTCAACGGCGAAAACAAGGTACTGCGGTTGATGGTTTCCCCGGAGTAAAAAAAACGGATGCTCTTGGCAGAGTCTACGTGATTCATCCCAACAACAGCGAATGCTTTTATCTGAGAATGCTACTGCATATTGTAAAAGGCCCGACATCTTTTGCACACCTAAGAACTGTACAAGGTGTTGTTTACAATACTTATATCAAGCAGCATGCAAAGCTATGGGGCTCTTGGAAGACGATTCTCACTGGGAAAACACATTATCAGAGGCAGCTGTTTGTAGTTCAGCTATATCATTAAGATATATATTTTCCGCCATAGTAGCGTTTTGTCAAGTAACTGATTCTGTTAATCTATGGAATAAATTTCAATAAAATATGGCCAGTGATATTCTGATTCGGCGACGGCGAGAGTAAAACTCAGATGATGTACAATATGATCAAAACATATTTGACGAAGCATTATTTGAATTGAACAAAGTAGTGCAATTACTTTTGGGTAAATCGATCAAGGATTTTGGGCTGCCGATGCCAGCTAATACTACTAACTCAGATTTAACTAACAGTGCCGAATACACAACAGAAACATCATACGATCAAACGAGACTTTTACAAAATAGCGCTCAAGATGAGCCACGGTTAAACATCGATCAGAAAAAAGTATTCACTGCATTACTATCAACAATTGATAACAATGAAGGGAAATTGTTTTTCCTTGATGCCCCAGGAGGTACAGCAAAAACAATTTTAATCAATTTGCTTTTAAAAAAAGTGAGATCTACCGGAAAAATTGCGTTAGTGTTGCGCCATCCGGCATTGCCGCTACGCTTTTGTAAGGAGGCCGATAGCCGAACCGCACACTCTACATTCAAGCTCCCGCTGAAAATCGCCACATATGATAATAACAGCGTCTGTAGGGTTTCTAAACAGAGTAATACAGGAAAATTGATGCGTGACTGCTCATTAATAGTCTGGGATGAAGCTACCATGTCAAACAAGACGTCTGTGGAAGCACTGGATAGGACAATGCGCGATTTGCGCAACAAAAATTCACCTATGGGTGGATATACAATTCTATTCTCAGGAGATTTCCGTCAAATCCTACCAGTTGTGACTCGAGGAACACGTGCTGACGAAATAAATGCTTCCCTAAAAAGATCCAACCTTTGGCCACATGTCAATAAATTAGAGCTTAAAACTAATATGAGGGTTTCGTCATCTTCACGTGAGAACAGCCTATTTCCAGAGATGCTGCTAAAAGTTGGCAATGGAGAGTTAACACAAAGTGAGGGAAGGATTAACTAAAGGGGAATTGTTTTACTCCAAATTTAACGAGTGCGGGCCACGGGCAGTAATGAATCAATCAAAACTACTGGATCGATTTTAATCATTTTTTCAGTGAGTGACATAGGCTATATATTTTATACCCGGGCGAAGCCGGAGCGGGCAAAAAAGGGGAGAAGTTTAGCAGATAGGGCAAAAGTCATCGGCTGAGTAACAAAAATAAAGGGCAGGATCCGTAATTGGTGAGAACCGCATTTCTTTCTGTTCGTTACGGATATTTTGGTTAAGAAATATAAATTTTCAAATTTCGCAAGATTCTAAGGTGTCTTAATGTCTGCCTTTGGATTGTATACATATGTATAATACGTCTTAATTGTTTAAGCTAGCTGTATGATCTTCTAAAAATAAATGTTTATGGAAAGTTGATTGATTGCAACCAGATAAATGTTATTTAGCTCTAACTCCAAAATTGCGCCCACCATGTCTAATATAGAAGAAACTACAGTCATGCAATTAACCCTATAAACACCAAATGGAATCTAAAAATCAGTAGATACTCCTGATGATGACCTAACAAGTCGAAATCGTTCGAGTGATTTTTTAAACTTTTTTAAAAACAACAATTTTTTTTGAAATATATTCAAAAATTTAATTTTTTCGAAATAAAAAACACAATGTTAAGAATCAGTGGTTATATACCGTTCACAATGAAACAACGGTCGATGTGATATGCGACGAGGAAATCAAATCATTCCACATTCAAGGTTCAGGGCTCGTGCAAACCATTATTACAATCGGTCCATCTTCTATTCGTATAGCAAAACAATTATTAGACCAGTCAATACACTAACTGCATCTAGCCACTTCAAGATACAATAAAATTAGAGCAATATATAACAAAACTTAGAGAAATGGAGATTATATATGTAGATGAAGTAGAGAGTAATGTTGTCTATGATGCACCATGTGATACACATAATTTTATGAGTGCTCGACCTTGTGGAGGGCATGTCAACCTTATACAGGTGTGTAATAAATTACAAAGATAATTTATTACACACCTGTATAAGGTTGATCTGCTCGCCTCAAGGCCCAAGGAGTAACATTTGACTCAATATCTGGTGGCGGTCTGGTGTAATAAATTGTTGAAGGTGATAAAATTGAACTTTAAATTAGACGTTTGAACCCTTTACCATTTGGAGCCATTTCCGTGTAACCTATACAAAGATAATTTATTACGCACCTGTATAAGGTTGGTCTGCCCTCCACAATGTCTATTTGACTCAATTTCTGGTGGCGGTCTGTTGTAGTAATTTATTAATATTTATTATATCGATTTTTTTGGCATAAATAATCGTTTGGGGTGAAATTTACCCTTAGTCAAGATTTAGGGTTGATCTTGTACTATTTAATCGATGTAGTTAATTTGTAATAAATTCTGGTGCACGAACCATCTCGATATCACAGCTACATCAAAAGTTACAATTTGGGCGCTGTAGGTTTAATTACTAGCTAAACCGACCACTCGTTCCTCGAAAACGGTAACTGTAATAAAATCGGGAGATGTTGTAATAAATTGTAATAAATGTGTAACAAATTATAGTACAGGTTTCATTGAGGCGGGCTAATTTGGTCGGTGCAGGTTTAGAGCACTAGTTTTATGGATCCTTTTAACCGTAGGTGTCATTTAGTGCATCAATAATACGTAAGACAAAGGCAAACTAGTTCTCGCCCATCACCCTCTCCACTTCAACGAGCAGAAGCATTACCATATCAGTTGCATATGTTGAGTGTAATTTGGGCATTTTATAGTCCAATTGCAATAGAAGTGATGAAATGTGTGGGTTTTACATTTTACAGCTATCCCTGTATTGTTATACAAATTTAGACATGTTGTACATTTGGGCATTTACTGGACATCAAAAGTCCATTTAATCGATAATAGCAACCTATCAGCTTATGCTAATAAATTTATCAAAAGGCGACTGCCTATTGAACGTGAAGGAACCATCAGGATCCGCGTAGATGAACAAATTAGTATTAAAGGTTAATATTACAAGTTACATGAAAGGGAACCCATACCACCCTGTGTTTGTAAAGTTGATGATGATGGTGATGTTGATGTTCCCAAATGTTGAGGTATTTTTTCCAATCAAGAACGGTGATGGAAAATGGTGAAGAAAAGATGTAACGATGGAGTTGAAATTTGAAGATGATCCAGTAAAAGAAATAAAACTACACTATTGAACACTTAACGTTATTGTTAATAAAAGCCAAAGTAATTTATTTTTATATATAAAGGAACTAACACACTGTATATTTTTTAGGTTTTAATGTTAACTTGTCGCTAATTTGTAATCGAATGACTGAGATTAAATTTTACAATATATATTTTTCATATTATACGTTAACCCCCAACTGTCATGTTTGAATTCTAATTAATGTAGATTGTAAGTTTGAATATAAAAATATACTACTAATAATTATAAATAAAGTACTAGTACGATATACTACATAACTAATTATATTATAAAACGCACCCATCGTGCTACTATACTCTAGTACTACAACATGACATAATGAAAATAATGGCAGTTAAGTCCACAAGTTGTGTTTACAAAGTGAATTTTACAGGAATGTCAAAAGATAAGTATAAATTATATAAAATAAATGTTTTGACAATATAAAATTATTAATTATTTCCTTAATTTTAGATACATATTATTTGGTTCAATTTAACAAAGTTGGTAAGTGTGATGTGAATATAAATAATTTTTATCTTTTGGTTTTAATTTAAGGTACAGCTGATGATGCAGATGTGATGCTCGATGATGATGATAATACCGTTGTAGAACTTCGCATTGGATGTGTATAACTGTGAACCCGTTTTGCTTATACAAATATTCAATAAATAATGTTTGCCTCAAACCAGCTGTATTATTTGTTAGTTTCGCCAACATACTCCCGCGCCTTAAGAAATTTAATTTCTTAATGAAAACTACTGATTACTGCTGTTTTGGTTAACTCTACTGGATCTTCAAAATTCACGTCGATTATAGAACTCGCCGGATTTACTGCGGCGGGAGTCCAAACTCGATATAAAAAAATTAAAATCATTAATTTGAATCAAAGTTGCGTTGAAAAACAGGTTTATTTTCATATAATTCTGTTTTTACGATTCGCAAACCATTCGTAATGTTTTAGCTGCGGATTTCGAACGAATGTTTTTGTTTGATTTGTGTAAAAATAAAACCAGTTTTACATGCAACCTTGATCGAAATTCATGATTTTAATTTTTTTTTATATGGAGTTTAGACTCCCGCCGCAGTAAATCTGGCGAGTTCTATAATCGACGTGATTATTGTGTTGATTTGTGGTTTTGTATACACTGGAGTTTTGCTTATCAGCTGTATACTGGATGTTGATATTTGTGATTGCTGGAATTTTTGTGTACGATAATTTGTGTTGTTATTGAGGATATATTGTGTTAGCTGATTTCCTGGGTAGTTATAATATGATGGACCTCGGCCGCATAATACTTTAATTCAATTGTGTTGTGAAGTGGTGTGACGTATCGTGTAACCGTATCGTGTTGGTCGTTTAGTTGTATATACGACTCGTGCAACTGATTCTGTGTGTTGTGATAGCACGGTTCAAATGGAATTGTGTAAATGCCAGAGTAGTTGGTACGGCATTTTGATGACATAAGTGCGCGGATGTTCTCAAGTTGGATTGACAGTTGTGCTGGATCCATGTCTTCTTCAGGAAGTGTACAGCTAATGTGAAATTTTGCTATGTGCTTAGTGTCTGAAGTGATAAAAAGTGATACAGTAAACTTCTGCAATAGAAAAATACACATTAATAGATTGTCAAAATGGTCGATTAATTGTGATATTAGGTGTTGCAGTGTTTTACGAAGCTCTCTAAAGTTGATTTGGTTTTCACAACAAATTTTGTTTAGGATGTTGCGATGTG
Organism: Nephrotoma appendiculata; assembly: GCA_947310385.1. NCBI lineage: Eukaryota > Metazoa > Arthropoda > Insecta > Diptera > Tipulidae > Nephrotoma > Nephrotoma appendiculata. The sequence continues at coordinate 336,209,455 of OX371223.1, forward strand.
TAGTGAAACATAATCGTGTTAATTGGTGTAATTTTATTTTACGATTGCGTTTAGCCTTGCGATGAACTGCTTCGATGAGTAGGCGTTGGAATTTTATCGCATACGATTGCTTCACTGGAATTTTGGTTTCCTTCCATCGAGATTTTCGTCGAATTTCTGCATACTGGTTTCGTTCAATGGTTGTTCGGCTGGTTTTCCCGTTCTGTTGTGTAAGTATACCGTGAACTTTGGTAACTGGATCCCGTAGCGTTAATTGAGTTGGTTGGAATATGTCTTCATTTTCATATTTATCGGAATGCGTGATGAAATAATGTCGTTGTTGCTCGTGATTTGTAATTTGTATGTGGTCATCCATTAAATTGCATATTTGGAACGATGAAATAAAACTGTTGATTGAGCTGGACAATTTATCTGGAAACAGTAATCTGAATACTTCACATCTGGTTGGTAATTTTGAGTGAACATCTATGATGTTAGATCTGCAAATCTTACTGCAATTCGGTTTCCAATGGTAAGTAGTATGAGATGTTCGTCTGGTTGATAATTTCTGATTCTTTTCTGGAACTGATGGTTGAATATGATTGACAGCGGTTGTCGGTGGCTGCAAATCTGTCTTGACTTTACTGTTGAGATAGGTAGAATCCTTCGATACATTTGAATTTTTATCATCGGGTGGCTGCTTTAATAAATTATTGGTGATGTCTCTAATACACTGTGTTGGTTGATTGGATAAATCATCGTTTTGATGTTGATTCGAGGATTCGGTGGTTGCGTGCATGATGAGAATCGGCTGCGTTTGGTTTTCAAGATTTCCTGCGACTAACCAACCAAATTTTGAAGATTGAAGTGGTGGAACATCCTTGATTATTAGCTTTTCTGGATTCAAAATTTCAAAGAACACGTCAGCCCCAAGAAGAACATCGATTTTATTTGGTTGGAAAAATTGAGAATCGGCCAAATTCAAGTTATTAATTAATGTTGATGGATATTTGATTGGATTGGTTGGCAATAAATTAGCGATTTTGTTTATAATATGAGCCGTGATTGATAACTTATAAACTGGATCAAAACGTGAGCTAATGGTCATATTGATTTTTTCGTTTGTGTGTCCAGCCGATGTGGATGCTAAACCGTAAATAGATAATGATGACGGATATCGTGTTAGGTTTAGGCTTTGAGCACAAGATTCTGTGACAAAGGATGTTTGCGATCCTGAATCCAAAAGTGCTCTGAATGGCTGGAGTTTTCCGGTACGTGATATTATGTGGATTATAGCTGTTGGTAGTACCGTGGTTGTTGTTGATAAGTGTGTGTGATATACTTGGCTGGTTGTTTGGCTATTGTCGATTTGGTTTTGTTCAATAGTGGGTGGTGGCTTAGTGGATGAATGTGATGATTGGTCATGCGAATTTTGATTGAATAAGGCATGATGGGTCGAAGTTGTTTGACTGGAAATTTGGGAAGCATCATTTTCAGGTTGATGAAGAAGGGTGTGATGTCGGTTATTGCAGATTAGGCACGATGCTCTGTTAAAACACTTTACACTGGTATGTCCCTTCTTTAAACAATTACGGCATAAATTGTTGTCTGCTACGAGTTTCATTCTTAATTCCATAGTTCGATTTTTAAAGTCGGGACATTTAAACAAGGGGTGTTGTTGCTTACATGCTATGCACTCGTAATTATTATAAGAACTATTAGCAACGAGAAATGTTTTTGCACTTGGTTTGGATGTTGATTTCTTCGTCGTGACATCGCAAATTTCAAGTGCATCGCACCTTTTATTTAAAAACGCAATTAACTCGTTAACTGTGGGAAAATCCGTTCCAACTGAATCGTTGGCCCACATCTGTTTAGACTCGTAGTCTATTTTGCCCAGTAAAATATGTATAAGCCAAGGATCCCGTGACTCGGCCCTTGGTCCTAATGCCCTTAAGCCGCGAATTATTTCGTCAGCTGTATCGCAAACTTTCCTTAACTCCTTCCCGTTGGAGTAAGTACAAGGTCTTTGTTCCATGAACTTATGGATTAATGAAGCAATTATTGGGGTTAGTTTATTATAGCGGTTGCAAAGTTTCTCCCATGCCTCAATGTAATTTTTTTCTGTTATGGAAATATGCCTTATCAACGCAGAAGCTTCCCCTTCAAGTACACTGTTCAATATTTGCAATTTTTGAACTTTGCTAATTTTTGGATTATCGTGTACAGTTGTTTTAAACAAATCGTGGAATGAGGCCCAATAATTGTAATCGCCAGAAAATTTTGCTATATCAATTTTAGGTAGTCGCACGTGGTGCGAAGTATTCATCTCTTCATACAAGGTTTTCTGTTGGTACATAAATTGTTCAAGAGTAGCGTTTAAATCGGGCGTTCTACTTGGTTCAGCTTGTCCCAGCTTAGCACCAGCACGCATTAACAATTCACGAGCTTTCAAATAGATTTCCTCAACCTTATAAAGTATTGAAACATACTTAGGAAAATCAAACAATTGTATTTCGAGCTCATTGAAAATTTGATATCTATCTTCAAGAATTTCTCGGCGAGATGTCACGGCTTCAAGCGTAGTGGATTCATTTATTGTTTCAGTAAAACGCAAAATGTTTTTTATTGAACCAAGCGCCCGATCACGCAACAATGTTAATTTTTCAGCCATCTTGAGATATTTTAGCACTTCACTTTATTATCCACGAGGTTTTAAATAAAAAATTAAAACGCACGATATATTTGTATAGAAATATCCACGCGGATTTTATCTATCTTCACAAAGCACGGTTATAAAAAATGAAAAATTTTACCTTAGTAAAACTGGATTCCCGGGTTTCGGCACCAAAAAATGTTTGTAAAGTTGATGATGATGGTGATGTTGATGTTCCCAAATGTTGAGGTATTTTTTCCAATCAAGAACGGTGATGGAAAATGGTGAAGAAAAGATGTAACGATGGAGTTGAAATTTGAAGATGATCCAGTAAAAGAAATAAAACTACACTATTGAACACTTAACGTTATTGTTAATAAAAGCCAAAGTAATTTATTTTTATATATAAAGGAACTAACACACTGTATATTTTTTAGGTTTTAATGTTAACTTGTCGCTAATTTGTAATCGAATGACTGAGATTAAATTTTACAATATATATTTTTCATATTATACGTTAACCCCCAACTGTCATGTTTGAATTCTAATTAATGTAGATTGTAAGTTTGAATATAAAAATATACTACTAATAATTATAAATAAAGTACTAGTACGATATACTACATAACTAATTATATTATAAAACGCACCCATCGTGCTACTATACTCTAGTACTACAACATGACATAATGAAAATAATGGCAGTTAAGTCAACAAGTTGTGTTTACAAAGTGAATTTTACAGGAATGTCAAAAAGGTAAGTATAAATTATATAAAATAAATGTTTTGACAATATAAAATTATTAATTATTTCCTTAATTTTAGATACATATTATTTGGTTCAATTTAACAAAGTTGGTAAGTGTGATGTGAAAATAAATAATTTTTATCTTTTGGTTTTAATTTTAGGTACAGTTGATGATGCAGATGTGATGCTCGATGATGATGATAATACCGTTGTAGAACTTCGCATTGGATGTGTATAACTGTGAACCCGTTTTGCTTATACAAATATTCAATAAATAATGTTTGCCTCAAACCAGCTGTATTATTTGTTAGTTTCGCCAACACCCTGGGGCATGACAAATTTTGTTTTATATATTATGATCGATTACCCATACAAATTTGTATTGTACAGAGTAAATACAGTGAAATTTCATGACCGTGCGGCTTTTGAGTTACAAACTAGTATTCGTGAAACATTTCGCGGTAACAGTCTTAAGGAAGATTTTTTGACAACTATTTTAGTTCGTATTCAGTTTTCGAGTTACTAACAGAAAAAAATATAAATGCAGCAGGAACTATTTGGGTCAAATGTTTTAATTCTCTGCGCTTCCCATCTGACTAACAAATGCAGAAGAAAGGGAAACTATCCGCAGAACTTATATTTAGCACATATGGGTGTATTGTCGTTGTATGCAATGGCAATATAACCGGGCTGTTCTATTACAGCCTGAATTAGTTCATAAATAGACCTCTAGTATACCAATGCCATACCGGGCCGAATCTCTTTGGATGTTACATAGAAACTAGACATCATACGGACCTAAACCATCATTCTTGAAATCAGTGGAATTTTCCCCAATCGGAACACAATTTGCTTTGAAATACGCTTTAGCTGTTTTGCTTTCGCAAAGCCGCTTAGCTTTAATATTAAAGGCCAATTTTGGTTTTAGCAATATTTGTTTGTAAATTTCTAGTAACGGAAAATAATTGTTCATCATAGTTGGCTTTTATGTCAGTAATAATTGTAATCCGAATCGGTTTTATGAAAATCTTTTTTTTTTTAGTTTTATTTAAAGCCAACTCTATTTTAATTACTACTGATAAATACGCCAACTATGATGAACAATTATTTTCGTTACTGGAAATTCATAAACAAATATTGCTGAAACCAAAATTGGCCTCTAATAAATATTAAAGCTAAGCGGGTTTTGCGAAAGCAACGCAGCTTATATTATTCGAATTTTTCAGCGGCTACTTTAATCATCATCAAATTTATTTTCTTTTTTTAAATTAAGAAACATAATTCTTTCACCATTTCTCTGTCTCTGGCATATCCCATCAAGGGATTTGGCCGCCTCACATGAGGTTTCATAATCAAATTTTCAGTTCGAATAATGAGTGATTAATTCATTGGTCCAAAATCAGCCGTGAAATATTTTCCTTGTCACCACCGGGAATCGAACCCGGGACTACTAAGAGGAAAATTCCGACTGGCCAGATTGATTCGAAATTATTCCCATAGTGGGAGACAAATATTAGTACACTTGAAAACAAATTTGAAAATGATTGAAGTAGCCGGCGAAAAATTCGAATATTATAGAGAATTTCAAAGCAAATTGTACTCCGATTGGGGGAATTTTCACCAATTTCAAAAATACGGCCCAAGGCTATTTTTAATGATCCCCTTACAAAACTAGAGCTTATAAATTTGACCCAGTATCACCTTGCATGTTTTTAGAGCACAACGAATACTAGCTCAATGTTATTTTAGAAAATCGATACTGCTTTGACTAAAATCAAGCATTCTAAAACGGAATTTTTTTTGACATTTGTGACACATCTGTTATGTCAATTATAATTTTTTGAGTCATTACCGAGAAAAGACGACTTTCCTACACAGTGCTAAATCAATTCAGTTCTCTTAATGTAAATTTTTATTATTTTTACATAATTTTTAATTGAGATTTCATTATTTTAAAATTTAAAATTTTAATTAAATTTTTGGGCTAGATCAAAATTTCGAGATTGAAAGAAATTACTATATTAAATTCCTCTAGTAGCCCAGGCCACTTAGGTTCCCGCTGCTCAGTCGGACACAGCGAAAACGGTGTGAATTTTTGAGGTACCTGGATAACGGCCTAGATCACCGTACATTAATTTGGAAAAAGAAATAAGGACAGACTGCATAAGATATGCCATCAAACTTGGGAATTAAAAATTGAAAAATTGGGCAGATCGGACCCAAGATTGGTGGTCTTAAATCATCATGAGTAACGGGCAAATAACCCGTGGTTATTTATTTAAGTTTTTAAGGCATCATAATCCCTAAAGACCTATCCTATTAAAAAAACAAAATAATAGAAAAAAATTGCGAACACGATTTTCTGCAGCCTATGGCCCTGCTACCAATTCAGTTGGAGGAGAACCTTGGCAGAAACGGAGTGTCTCGCCTATTGGGTTACCTACGATGCTCCCGCTCTTAGCTTTTGCTTAGAGCAACCAAGGGACCTGGCCACTGATTGATATACAATCGCAGGCCTACCACAACACTATAGTAGGCTGACGGACTCACAAACACAGCAATTAAACACAAAAAAATAATGTTGCTTCTGCAACACAAATAAGTTTATTTTTCCAAGATAAAAGTAGACATAACTTCAAAAAATTTGACTATCTTATAAAACTAAGACTCAAAACAAAAACATAAATCGTAACATAAATCGTTATTTGGATGCACAGTCTACCCATCTTACCCTTCACAACTTTGATCACCCTTTGTTCGCTACTGGTCGCCTACAATACAATGGGTATTCGTCATTGCATGTGATAGTGTCGGCAATCTGGTCTCATGGGTATCACATGAAACACCTGCCATCGATCATACAGGGTGAGTCGTTGTTGAAAACTACGCAAGGTCCATGGATATTCTGCACCTAATTTCGGATTAACAGCTTCATCCAGGATTTTGGTTTAAATGATGGAATCAATTTCCCCCCGATCTGATTTTTTAGAGGAACCATACCGAAATGTGCGCATGAAGCATACCAAATTTCTGCCATTCAACTGAATACATTCAAATATTATCTTGGCGATACAAACGCTGCTTTATGATGAAATTCATCCATTAATGTTTAACTTTACCTTATAGTCCAAACTCATTGCCCCCTAACACGACAAATTATAAGTTCATATTAGTTCATATTACCTTTAAACATTCGAATTATGTGATGAGAATGTAGGAATGTACGAGAATGTAGATTTGTTGGCACAAGCTGGTTTGCGCTCTGTTTTTTGTAAGGCCGGAATCTGTCATTGCTTTATAATGTAATAATAGTAACCTTACATTGGGGTTGGACCTTCTTTATAGCCATAGTATATTTTTAATTTATTCTCGAACTTTATAGTGAATAACTCCCCCCTATCAGACATGTTTTAAACTCCCATTCGACTTGTATGAATTCGGGCCAATCAGTTGGCTATAGCTAAATAAAATTTAATTTAGTTTTAGAAATTTTGTTTTACATTCAGATTTTAAAACAACTTTGTGTTTACACTGAAAGTGACGAATCATAATTGATAATTGGCCACATGCCTTTAGCCACAAATACGCTCATGCTCGAGTACGAAATTTTAATATGAATGCAACAGACGATATAACGGGAACATTTAGTTAAAAATCAATGTCTGTATTCAGTCCGTGTATTGATTTTAATGCGTCGAGATCGTTTTCGGAAGTGATACGAAAACGTAAGAAAAATTCGTTTTCCGGTCGGTTTTAAATAAACAGTTTAGTGTTGTGTTTATGAAATCTTAAAGTGATTAATTATTAAATATTTATTTAAGTGATTCGTGTAGTGCAATATAAAATCAAGTTTTTCTTGTGCTTTAATACAAATATGTCCATGTGTGTGTATTTTTTATTGTGCTTGTGTTTTATTTCTTGTGTGTGTGGTAATGTGTAAAGAACGATGGTGCGATGCAAACTTACGGTAAGTGTATTTTTTATAATTATTGCATGTTTGCTTTTGATTTACTGTTAGGTATAAAATAAAGCTCTTCTAGGATCGATTTAATATTGGTTTAAATATTTTGTAAAGCCAGTTTTTTTTCCTTTGAGGTTTTTCAGAAATAATTTATCTAAAATTTGGATATAGAAAGAAAAACACCCACACAAGGCGATGAGAAATTACGCCCAATGGCAAATACCCCAAAAATAAAATGAAACGGTGCCTCGGAAATGGTACGGGATTTAATTATTACGCTTTACTATTTGAGTCCACTTTTCCATTTCTTGTGGAGAATTATTTTCATTTAACTTTTGGGTGTTTTTGATTTTGGACTTAATTTAATTTTGAATATACAAAATAACAATTTATACAGTAATCTTTAAACATCTTCATATCACATTTGTAATTTTAATCTTCAAAGGAGTATTCATTTAATCAGGTCCACACGAACTATGTCATTCCAAATCTCGTTCTATATTAAAAACGAAAAAAAATGTATTCAATATTCCCCAAAAATTTTAAAACACGATTTGTCGATATGTTATTGTCAATATAGTGTAGGTACTTAATTTTGGTGTAGAGTAGACAATGTCGAAACTTTCGTAGAGTATTTAGAATTTTCGTAGACAATGTAGATTATTACTATTTAGTTTTGTTGTTTTCCCACTGATTTCACTGATTTTTCAGTACGAAATTGCCAACTGGAACTGACAGTTTTACCCTTCAAATTGCGAATTTTCAATATTGTGAAAGTTATAATTAAATTTTTACAAAACGAAAATGTGAAATTTGTATTTATTTAATAATTGAAGTCCTTCTACTTCATTTTCAAATTTTTTATTTGCAATTCCATATGTACTTTTCATCAACAAACTCTAGCGTTACATATTATAGTGCATTACTGGGCAAATGGGTACTTTTTTCTCTTAACAGAGAAATTTAAATTTTTACCGCACTTTGTAGTTGTCACCATTTCCTTTAGAAGATGATAAACATGTATTTTGTAAAAAAAAATTATGAAATTGTCAACGGCACCTGCAAAAAATAGAAATACTAGCAGGCAAACTAGGATATATGGACTTATCCTCACGTTTAGAATATCGCATGTGCTTTCCTATTTCTGGAAAGTGGCTGCTACCAACGTCCCATAGGACAAGATTTCTTTGTTGCTTACCTCTAACATCTGTTTCGCTGTGCGTGGACGAAGTGTGCCAAATTACTGAGGTCATACTGGCAAAACAATTTATAAAACAACAAATATATTTTTTGGGGGATTATGGCCCTAGAATTAAAGCATAGCAGTTTCATGAAATGCATGGTTTTCCCGGTTAGGGAATAGGGTTATTCCATGGAACTCATATCTCAATCAAGATGCTTGATAGTAACGTAATAACACGCAAATCGGCGTATACTAAAAAATGTTCAATTTATATGTGACGGATATCTCAATGTTTTTAGCATACATGCTCGCTTCGTCAGCTCAGCGCATGGCGGTTTCATTTGGAATAGTTCGACTGCAAAAGAAATGATTATTTCGACTTTGAAAATGATTGTTCTAATGTTTGTCGTCTGGATACATATCTGTACCTCGGAGGCATACGACACCATGTGAAAATAAAATTTTTAGAGGTATATATGAGTTTATGCCCAGAAAGTGTCTTTTATCTCTAGTGAAAACTGCACATGGTGTTATTTCAAACATGTGAATTTCCGTAAAGACTTTAAGGAATACATAGTGATATTCCTCTACAATAGCATTAAACATAATCAAATACTATATGGACAACTATGTATTTGGTTCAAAAACTTTCTCGGCAGGTGGTTTGTCCCAAACGAAAGTCTCAGGCGTGAATTCTTGAAACCTGTGGATATTTCAGTCTGCGGATTATAATTTGCTTTAAAATTCTTTAAATTATTATAATTTTTCGACGTCTGCTTCACTACTAAACAAAATTCGGTGGGTATTTCCGACTGGGTAAATCAATGCGGATTTATTCCCCCAAATAATAGAAAACTTGCAAGCAAATTTGAAAAAACGCAGACTGAAATATCCACAGATTTCAAGAATTCGCGCACTGTTGACCGCTCGATAAAATTTAATTGCAATAAAATACTGTATTTATGTCAGATTGATGTCACATATGTAATGTATAGTATCTAGTGGTACAAGGAAAATGTCAAATAACAACTCGTAAAGTCGAAATCAAAAGAAATTGATTATTGAAAGCGACGTCACACATTATAACCAACTCACCTATTTGAAAGGCTAAATGAATAAGAAAATGCCGAAAGCCTAGACAGATCTGATCTGGCACAATAATTTATAGACTCGAGATGTACATTTTTTTGGTAAAGCCAAAAGTTTTCGACTTGGCGTAATCAGCAATAATTATTACATAATAATATTATTATTACATATAAGCTTGGCTTAAACACAGTATACACTCTGCGGAGTACTTTCCATCTGACCATGCGGTTCAGAGAAAGGATATATGTAATGTTGTCTAATCTAATGAGACGTAGTACACAAAATCGGTCATTGAAACGTAGTACGTCCCTGTACGATGATTCAATGACCACTATACTGTTAAAGTTAGCCGATATTTCCCATCCGAAAGTAAAAAAAATAATCGATAATGCAGATAGTGTCTTTGCTATCTCAGCCGAAAATATAGTATGAAATGTAAAATATTAATATGCATCAGCCGATAGTTATCAACCGACATTTTTCAGCCCCCATATCTCAGCCGATATTTTTCAGCCGAAAGTATTTTTTTATACCAACAATATTTGTTTTCTACAAAAAAAAAAACAAAAAATATCAACTGAAACGGTTAAAAATAAAACACAAAACTATATTTTTAATAGCATTATAGATTGTTTAGAAAATTCATTTTCCAATAGGGAAACTTGTATATTAATATATCGCACACACAAAATTTGAAAATTTCTAAATATTGACCATTTAAAGTGTCATGGTTGGAAATAGATTCAAATCAAAGGTCTTAGTGATGTTCACACCTGGAAAAAATTTCAGGTCAATTTCCATGTGGGGAGCTCGGGAAAACTCGATTGAATATATCGCACACACAAAATTTGAAAATTTCTAATGGTCAATATTAAGAAATTTTCAAATTTTATGTGTGCGATATATTCAACCGAGTTTTCCCGAGTTCCCCACATGGAAATTGACCTGAAATTTTTTCCAGGTGTGAACATCACTAAGACCTTTGATTTGAATCTATCTCCAACTATGACACTTTAAATGGTCAATATTTAGAAATTTTCAAATTTTGTGTGTGCGATATATTCAATCGAGTTTTCTTGAGCTCCCCACATGAAAATTGAAATTTTCAATTGGGTTGCCAATTGTGATGACTTATCAAATCGATGTTTTGAGTGCTTAAAAATGCAGTTGTTTGAGCCGATGTGTGAGAGCTCGCATTGTCGTGGTGAAGAGTGATCCGTCTTCGGCAGTTGGTTTTCCTGATTTCTTGGAAGATAACTGGCAAACAAATGGTTGTGTACCACTCAGAATTGACTGTTCTGCGTTGTTCTAGTGGTACGGTTGCGACATGTCCTTTTTTCCGAAAAAACATGCGATTATTTGCTTGCAAGTGCTTCGTGCGCGAACAACATTTGTTGGATTCGGCTCATCTTGAAACACCCATACATCACCTGTTACTATGTCATAGACGTGTTTTGAAGCACCGCGATCGTATTTTTTGAGCTTTTCTTTCGACCATTCGACACGAGCCTTTTTTTGAGCGATTGACACATTGTGTGGGATCCAACGCGAACAAATTTTTTTGACATTCAAATGTTTATGCAATATTGAATGTATGCTGGTCCCACTAATGTCTAAGGTTGTCTCAATCTAACGATAGGTCACTTGACGATCTTGCAATATCAGTTCGCGCACAGCATCAATGGTTTCCGGAACAATAACTGATTCTGGACGACCTTCACGAAATTCGTCTTGGAGTGAACTACGACCTCGATTGAATTCACCATACCATCGATAAACACTGGTCCTTGATGGAGCTTCATCGCCAAAAATTGAATTAAGTTCATCCATGCACTCTTGCTGCCTTAATCCATGTCGAAAGTTGTAAAAAATAATCGCACGAAAATGTTCACGATTTAATTCCATTTTTTCGCCGAGATGTTGAGTAAATGAGTATACTGTAAACAACACAAATAGCGCTCGAATGTCAAAACGTTCTGAGTACGTATAATCTCAAAAATGTCAAACACTATGGGTTGTCCAATCCTGAATTATAAAAGACAACCCTCGTATTTATGATCTAATTTTATGGCGTTACGTCGAAGGTTATGCCGATAGGTAATTTTTAAATGTTAAGATTTGTGTTGGTAATCGCATTGGATAGAATTCCTTTACAACGTGTCTATCACACCAGCTGGAACCAAGCTAACTATGGCACAAGTAGCACGATGCATTGCGAATCATCCTGCACTATATGCTATTCAGCTGGAACCTTATAATTCGAACTAGAACCTTATAAAGCCAGACAGAACTATATAACAGCCAAACCAACTATGACACTAGTACCATGATGCATTGTGCACTATAAAATTATTTAGCGGGAACCGTATAAATCCAACACTATATGATTTTTCTGTAAAAAACTTTATAATTCAAGCCTAAACTGTAACGGTTACATGGTAGGGGTTGATGGATAAACGTTGATAACGAACAGTAGCGCGGGTTTGATCCAGCACTCGCCAACAAATAAAGTAGCTTACATTCCAATTTGTCGTTGCTGGATATTGCAATTATATGGATGCAATTTTGTTTATTGTCCAACAGATAATAAAACAATAAAATTGTTAATTTTTATTTTTATTTCTATGATCTTTAAAACCAAATGAGCATACATCATAAGTGCAGACGTTGTGTAGCATACATCTAGGCAAAAAAATAATTAAAATCGCTAAAAGCTTTTCACGATCATCATGAGGGGGATGCGATGTCGTTGAGAAGGTATTTCGGAAATGGAAGATGCAGTTTTCGGACATGAGTGAGCCAAAGCCAAGTTGTTTGGACATTTTGGGTAAAACTAGCGAGTTGCTTCTTGTGCGAGTATAACAGTTTTTAAGAAGTGTCATGAACAGATAGAATTTTTGGTGGTTCGTTGAGTTTGAAGTCGTGTGTTATTTGAATCGCATTGTTAGTGAAGTGCTGGTGATAAGACACGAGAGGAATTTGTTTGGTGTAGTCCGCGTTATCAATGCCATAAAGAAACACACGCTGATATTGATGACAACTGAACCAACGGGGAATCGACGGGAGCGGCGCTGGATTTATATTGCTCCTGCTGAAAAATTACATGATGCACAATGCATCGTACTGCTTGTGTCATAATTGAATTGGTCATAGTTAGTTTGGCTGTAGCAGGTATAATTCCGGCTGGAATTATAAGGTTTCTACTGAAAAATTATATAGTGATCGATTTAGAAGGTTCTGGCTGCTTTTTTTATTGTGCATAATAATGCACATTGCATCGTGCTACATGTGTCATAGTTGGTTTGGCCGTTATATTGTTCTGGCTGGTTTTATCACGTTACAAGGTTCAGGCTGGAAACGCATATAGTGCACAATAATGCACAATCCATTGTGTTACTTGTGCCTTACTTAGTTTGGCTGTAGAAGTTACGGTTCCAGCTGAAATTATATAGGGCGGGATTTATAAGATTCTGGATGAAAAATTATATAGTGCAGAATGCATCGTGCTATTTATGTCATAGTTGAATGGGCTATTATATGGTTTTGGATGGCTATATCACTTTATGGTTGGAATTATAAGGTTCTGGCTGGAAAACATATAGTGCACAATGATGAACAATCCATTGTGCAACCTGTGCCACAGTTAGTTGGGCTGTTGAGGGTATGGTTTCGACTGGAATTATAAGGTTATTACCGATGGTAAACAGTGCTGGATTTATAAGGTTCTGGTCAAAAAATTATATGATGCACAATGCATTGTGCTACTTGTGTCATTGTTGGTTTGGCTGTTATATGGTTCTGGGTATCTTTATTGCGTTCTGGTTGGAATTATAAGGTTCCATCTCGAAAATTACATAGTTCACAATGATGCAAAATCCATTGTGCTTCTTGTGTCATAGTTGGCTTAGATGTTATATGGTTCTGGGTGGATTTATCAGGTTTCGGTTCAGGCTAAAAGTAATATAGTGCATAATGATGCACAATGCATCGTACTATTTGTGCCGTAGTGTGTTTGGTTCCAGCTGATATGGTTCCGACTGGCGTGACGGGCACGAATAGACAGTGTACTACAGATGTTTTGAGTGAGTGAAAAGGTTAAGAAATTATAACTAAATTGCTATGAGTTTTAAATTACACAAAAATTTGATAACTCCAAATTATAAGTTGGGTGTCGATCGAGTAAGCTGAATACGATCTTTAGTATAGAAGACATGAAGTTATCCGGAGATATTCTTCCAAATTTTTTGTAATATAAGAAAGACTGTACAAAATTAATAATGTAAGAGTTCATACCCACACTCAGTATATAATAAATCATTTCCATATTCATATTTTCAAAATTATAAGCACAAAGAGATACCATCTTCAGTTAAATGGTAACACCCAAACCTCCCCAAACATTTTCAATTCAATTCGCATTTTCTATTAAATTAAAACAAGAAATTTCTATTTAGTTTTTCACGATTGAATTTCATTTAATAATCATATACCAAATTATTTTAAAAATAATATTTATTTAGAGAAGTTTTCCATATTTTCTATTTCCCTAATAATAAATTTATGTTTTCCGTTCGAAAAAGAAAATATTTTTCCTCGCGTCAAATCATTCAGCAACAGCAGGAGCTGCGATATACGAACGTTTACACACACACACACGTACAATAGTTTTTAGAATTTCGAAATAATAATAATCATAATAATTTTTAAGGGATGCTGTTGATTTGATTAAAAAATTCTTTATTATTTTCTTATTTAAAATTAAAAATAATAACGGTACAACAAAAAAATAAATAGTTTTGGATAAATTTAATGAATGAATAATAATATAATAGTTTTTTTTGTTGTTGTTGTTGGCTGCGGATGGGTGTTATTTTAAAACAGACAAATATTTTCTCATTATTTAAAGGTGTATACGAGTGGGTGGGTTGAGGATGAAATCGACGAGTCGAAAGTTTATTTATTATTATCACTATTACTTTTATATTTTTAGTGGTTATGTATTTTATTGCTCGGAAATTTAATTTCCACCATGATCTCGTACCGAAATGTATATTTAATGTTTACAACCCCTATCGCACATCTTCCGATACAAAATAAAAACAAACATAAAACAACCGTTTTATGAATTATTAATATCTGATAGCATTTATAAAAGGTGTTGATAGGATATGAATTCTGATTAATAAAAAAAAAAACTTTTCACAATTTTCCATTTCCTTGTACAGAAAATTCGGTGTGCACACAAAAAACTTTCCACCAACTGAATCTTTATATTTTTATAAAATCTCTTAGGAATGGTTAATCTCGTAAAATTTTATGATTATATATCTACCAAAAGTTTTATTTTTTAGTTTTTTAATCAAGTTTCTTAAATTTTTTTGCACAGACTGTATGGGTGTGGGTGGAAGGGGTGGACTGCGGAAGCACAACGTTACAAAGAAAAAATCACTGTTCACATTTTTTACAAAAACAAACTATATTTGAATTTATCACTAAAGCGGTCTATCACGAATATCAATATTTGGAAATGGTGTTTGTTGGCCCGGTGCGGTAATGGGTGGAAATGGTAGCAATGATGATAATGTGGAAGGTCGCGCTGTTGGGAAACCATTTGAAGGTGTACTACCTGGATTTGTTGCAGGTGGTGCGGTTCTCGTGCAAGCTGCGAATAAAATAAATATTCTATTAGTACGTAATCTCTATGATTTGAAGATGTTGGAACTTTCAGCCTATACCACACGAAGTATGTATAGTAGTTAGTAAATAAGTAGTAATTTAGAAATGTAACGAACCCATAAATCGAATAATGTTTTTACTTACATCCTCTTCCTCGACCACGGTGTTTTGCATCCACGGTCAGTTTTTCCGTTTTAACGCCTACATCACGTTCGCTATTTAATCGAGAAGTTCCACACATCTGATCGATATTATTTATTAATTTAATTATGACCTTTCATGGTAAACACACAACTTACAATAGTTCCGATGAAGGTGACAAGAAAAAATAGAGTAAATAGTAATTTCATGGTTGATGCGTAATTTATTGGGCGGATGTTTATTTTTGGATGTAATTTAAGTTTGGTGGATTTGAGTAAACTGTGTCAGTTTTTTAGTTTTGATCGCATATTTATATAGTTTTGGTGACAATTGGGCAACAATTTTGGTTTGTTTTAATCCGTAAATGGATTTGTATGAGTATTTACAGTGGCACCTCATATATATAATTTTATAAATATAATTTTATTTAAATTTTCCAAAAAAAAAATTCAGGAAGGGGTTGAATGAATTAAATTAGTGATATGCTCGAATCGGAGAGATTCGGCCCAGGATCAAGGGGATAATTTTTAAATGTTTCCAAACCATTCATCCAACTGGATTTTAATTTGGCATAGGTATTTTATATCAAAATTAACAGGATTTCTGATGTAAACTTTGCTTAGGCAATTTATATCTAGGTCTAGGTGCTTCATATAATTTATTCCTAGCTTCCGAGTTAGAATCCCGATAGAGGCAGGATGCAAAAATGAATTTTCATCAACAGATTACGATCTGTGATTACCCCCTGGAGCACAACTATGACCCACTGTTGGTGTGGAGAACGTATGGTCAAAACTACGCAAGCTGAGGACATGAAAAGCGAAATGAAAAAGAGTTGGGAGTGCTTCGGCTCCACGACCGATTGCAAAGATAAAATAATAATAATAAAAAAAAGTTTTCAGTTGTGAACCAAATGTAAAACAAATAAGTTAAAATAAACTTAGATTAAATAATAATTAAATACAATTATTTAACTCGCGCGCGAGCAGGGACCCTTCGATCAATAACTTTTTCGAGTACTTTAACAAATTATTTTGTTCTTGTCTCACACTTCACTATGTCGATAAAAGGGATAGGAAAACTTGAGTACAAAATGGTTTCTTTGTGTCGTTGATACTAAATAAGCATATCCTCGATAGAAACGAGTCAAGAAGCTTAGAGGCTCAGGTCACTTAAAAATGTTTTGCAAAGGTTATTGAGCATGAAATTGGCATTCGCCAGAAGCCCTACAATGTGTTAAGCTGCAAAATGTTCAGTACTGAGTCCAACATTGCTTGGGTAATATTATTTACCTAGGCCCTAACCAATGGATACAGTATATGTTTTCCATACATCCACCAGGAAAAGTCATGTGAGTTTCGTGGTTTACAATATTTTTTCGAGTAAATGAAATAATCAAACAAAAAATCGCATAAACAACACGTTTCATACTCAGTAAACTATATAGACTGTGAACTTCTCATTTTAATCTGGAAAAAATACAACAATTGACGCAAACAATATGTAAATGTGCAAAAACGAAGTTGAGAAAAAATAAAATAATTACTGGAAGATGGAATATCCAATATCTGGAATCAATGATATTCTATTAAATTAAGGAGAGAATAAATTTTTCACAATTGAGGAACTAGAAAGTGACTTCCATCAGATTCCACTAAAAGCCATGGAAAGTACACTAGTTGGCCGCGTACCGTTGACGGGTTTCCAGTTAGGAAAGCGTTGCTATGTGTATATTGGCGATAACATTTTGAGAATATGGAACAGGTGTGAAAAACACTACAATAGTAAAATTTAGCTTGATAAATATGAATATTTGCAGGATCAATGATGGTCCAAAAACCAGCAAGAAAACAAGAAAAGTCATAACCGATTTTCCTTTACACATTACAATTGATGGTTTTAGATCATTACTCGGAATGGTTGGGTTCTATCGAAGATCCAGTAGAGATTATGCAAAAATTGCAAAACCCTTGGCTTTGCTTTTAAGAAGGGAAGATAATCACAAGTTCAAAGCACTCTTTAGGACTACACACTAATTTAAAACACAAAGAAATAACTGCAAAACAAAAATAACATCCCCGTAAAATTTCCTAGACGGACCCAAGAAGGTCTTTAATGACCACCAACCACTCACATATACGCTCTAATAGTAATAAAAACAATAAATCAAAAAAGAAACGATGGAAGGCATTTTAGAAAAAAAAATGTGTTTATCAAGTCTCACTATAAAAACAGTCTCAAATCACATAAAGTCAAATGATAATTAGATTTGATCGGTAGGACATGAAATTTGATAGCTGGAAATTAAGATCATGAAGGAGACTATTGCTGTGTTTTTTTTATTAGCGCCCGATAGCTGTATCCGGAGCAGCCAATTTTCTATGTGAAAACTTATATTTAGCGCGCTATTATTGCATTTAATTAATTTATTTAAATCTAAACTAAGATTTTTCATTCAACTTTTTAATTAAAAATCGATAAAAAAATATCTCGGCTCACTTATTTATCGGGAGCCGCTATCGGGAGCGCTATCCATTTCAATGGGAAATTTGAAAAGGCTTTTAATTTTGTAAACCCCTGAAACCATTAGAAACTAAATCTTACAATAAAAAATTAAAACGCAGCTAAATGAATTTTTGTTTATAACGTCATGTCAAAATAAATGTCAATTAATATATTTCAGGTGATAAATGTTTGTTTTATTGATGAATTTAGTTTTAATTTTTATAGTACAGCGACACCAGTGAATAATAGCTGCAGTTTCAATAGAAAATTGGCATTTGGCTCCGGATAGTGCTCCAATATTAAAACACAGCATATATATACGAAAAAATATTGCACTCATAATTGCATCATCTAGAACTGCGGAAATTCTTTTGGATGGTGGTCAAGCAACCCATTAAACACTGAAATTACCGTTCAATATTCAGTTCACTTCAATATTCAACATTCACTGAGGCATCAAAATGCAATTTCGACAAAATTATTTATTAGCGTATACAAAAAAGCTTTGGAAGCGCTTCATAATGATAATTCACTAAAAGATTTGAGAGGAAATAAACAACCCTTCTTTAATGCGTGTCTAAAATCTCAATTATAAATTTATTTTATGTATTTTAAGAATATTTATTAATCCTTATAGTGATAATAAATTTGAATATTTAAAAAGATCGATTTTACATTTACCATTACATTTTTTATTTTACGTTGATCTTATATACTATAGTTACTCTACATTTTGACTCCTCCTTTCTGTGTTTTTTATTATTAGATCGTAAATTCGGACTTGGTGTCAAATTGTTATTGTATTTTTCGTTATATATTCTAAGTTGTTCGAGTCTGTCTAATTGATGTCCTTTTCTATAATTCTGTGTAATATTGTTAAGTTTGTATTTGTGATTTTCGTTTGTGATAGTTAGTGCAAAATCGTTGATATGTTCCTTGAGCATTTTTGGAAAGATTCTACCTGTCGGTCCGATATAAAATGTTGGACATTTGCTACATCGTGGCTTGATTTTGTTCTTTTGTTCTAATTTCTGTTTTATTTCAAATAGTGAAAAATAAATACAAAAAAGAATTTAAAACCACAAGTGAAATAAAGCAGCAATTAGAACAAAATCAAGCCACTATTACTAAAGCCGATAAAGGCAACACAATAGTCACAATGAAAACCTGGGAATACGGCAGCACTCAGTATAAGAGGATTACCAAAAGTACATAAAGAAGGTATACCAATGAGACCTATAATAAACTTCACACCGGCAACAACATATAGGATAGCAAAACATTTAAATAAAATAAAACTAATAAAAATACCTTATAACGCAAAACTTGCCTCCTTTGACGGAACTAACATCTTCAAGAGCATACCGATAGATGAAACAATAGAAATAACCAAAATCGTAATAACAGAAAACAGTGTAAAAATAATAGACATACAAGAAATAATAAACCTAATAACAGAAATTACAAATCAAAACTATTTCGCACATAACAACGACGTTTACAAACTAAATGAGGGCCTACCAGTAGGTAGTCCACTATCAGATACATTAGCAGAAATATATATGACTCATTTTGTAAAACGGCATATTAATAGTAAAAACAACAAATACAAATATAATAAAATATACTGGTATCAACGACATTGTCATTATCGACGAAAAACATATTCCATTATGAAAATGGCTGTTGGGAAAAATATTAGAGGTGCAGCTGGGACCAGATGGCCACATTCGCATTGTCTCAATCAAAACAGCAAGTGGCATTTTTCAACGTCTGATACACAAAATATGTGTCTTACCCGTGTACCAGCATGAAACTAACATGCCGCAAGATGCGCTTCACACTCATAAATCACAGAATACAGTCCACTATCGAAAGCACACACAAGATGCACCACAATACACATTCATGAAGGTCCAAATTCCACAAGTTCAACATTAGCAAATGACAAAAAATATTGTAACATCCAAGTTTCTTTATTGAACCAAAAGGTTCAAGGCGGGGGGATGTTGAGTTCACTTCTACAATAACAGGAGCAAGATTGGTGTTCACGGATTGGCTCACGGCGAATCCTAAAATAAAAGAGATGAAACCATAAAGAATCATCAATACGTAGCGAAACTGGGTTTTATACTTGTCTAAAACTGTAACAGCAGATCATCAAATCGGTCATTGCCATTGCTCTGTGTTGTCTTCCTACCCGTAATGATAGTTAACTAAAAAAATTATAAGTATATTTAATCTTAATTTAATTACTTGCATTATTAAAAAACCTAATATTTTGATTTGTTTAAACTAATTTGCTTGACGTTTCTACGTTTGCAGAGTATAGAGACATAGTAGTAACTATAGATAGAATAAAAAAAAACGTAAGATTTGTTGATATGTAAAACGTTTATACTCCTTACTATTGTTCTTTCACTCCAGATTTTAGGAAATACATCAAAAAAATATTACATGAAATATATGAATGAACTTAACATTTTAAGTAATCTATAGCCGAAAAGTCAAATTGGAATAATAATTGTTTGTCTTCGTTTCTTACGTTATTTCTGTTATTTTTCTTTTATTCCACCTATAGTTGGTCCATAATGCTGTGTGTCTCACGTCGATTTTATTGTCTAAATTTCCAACTAACTAAATTGATGCTTAGTTCATACCAATCGTTCAAATATGGCACAAAACAAACCGCATTTTATGTTTAATTAAAATCTGCCATATAAACTTAAATTTAACATTCTACAAAACATTTCTAATCGGTAATTGATCAGAACTAAGACTGTGTGTCTAACACGATTTTTTTTGAATAAATTATAGACGAAACTTTTCGAATTTGATTGTGATAAACGAAAAGTCTCCTCCCAAGGTGTTTGTGTAGATCTGTGATGAGCCGGTGATGATGTGATGAAATTCCGGATGATGAAATGTTGAAAAGACTGCCAGATGTTGTTGATGAAATTGCAGCACGGAATATAGCAGAATATTACTGATGAAGCCAACACTATTGGTACAGTTACGAAATTGATGATGAACTTGAAGAAAATTAGTATAACAAACACTATCGATGATTCCAGATTAACAACTGTTTTATTATTAAATATAAATAGGTTCTAAGACACTGTGGTTTTTCGGTTTGCCAATTATAATTATAAATCGCCGCCCCGGTGGCAAAGTGGTTAGCATGCTTGCTCCAGCAACCGGAGGTACTGGGTTCGATTCCCGGTGGTGACAAGGAAAAATTTCATGGCTGGTTTAGGATCAATGAATTAATCACTCATTATCCGAAATGAAAATATGATTATGAAACCTCATGTGAGGCGGCCAAATCCCTTGATGGGATATAGTGCCAGAGAGAGAGAGAATTATAAATGTTGATTGCTCAAAGGTTCTCAAAAAAGTGAACGAGTTTTATTTATTTTAGTTCTTACTAGAAAAATGGCATATTCTTGTACACTAAATTAATTAATTACAATTTTAAGCTGAACTTAGTTAAGATATTCAAATTTCCAAATATAAAGTACTAACGAGTTTAACTTTACTATGCGCAACCAATTCTAGTACAAATTTTGGTTTACGTAGAGTACTCAAAGTGACATATTCGTGTTGACAAAGTGTTTACAATTGGATTCCTAATTTATATAAAGATAAGTATATAAAATATTATTTCTAATTTAAATTTGATAATTAATTACATAAATTTTACTTTCAGATTTATAACAAAGATTCCGGTACAAAAATATTGATTAAAATTATATAATGAAACTGGTAAGTATATAATAACATATTTAATTTTTGTTTCTTAAGTTTAATTTTAGGTTGAAACTGGAGAACAGCTGATGAGATCAGTTATAATGATTTGTGTGTAATAAAGTTTAAATCAAAGTTCAAGTGACTTCAATTTTAGTTGTCATTTTATTGTAAATTGTCCGTATGAGATTTATTTGTTATTATGTGTTTAAAATATATAATATAATATATATAAACACATAATGGTAAAGAGACATTACAGTAATAGATGTAAGTATAAAATATAAATAAACCGAATTCTAATCGCTTTGTATTAAAAATATAAATTTGGGGTTATGTTTTAATACAAATTATTTATTGTTTGAATAAAATTAACAATTCATTTTAATTAATATCATTACCTGTTGCTTATATTACTTTAAAGGGGCATATGACGAAACCGTCAGATTCATTGAAGCGCGGATAAAATTTGAACATATTTTTGTGGGAAAATATTTTGATTTAAGGTACAGTTGGGAGTAAGTAAATTTATTGCTGATTACGTACTTTTATAAATAATGTTACACATATTCACTTTTGTAGGTCAGTGGGTTCGGAAGCAAACATTGACGAGGATTGGTATAAATTAAAAAAAAATGGGCCAATATTATGACCAAATACAAGGTACATTCATAATTTTTGTATATTTCTTAAATATTTTTTTATAACAATATTTTTTTTTATAGTCAATCATTGAACCTCCTACTGGTCAAGTAACCGAGGATGACGGGCCGGGTCCTTTGACTTGGCCATATTTTGAGATGATCCACGATTTCGTTTCGAGTCGTCATAACATTAAGCCACCAACGTTGCTAGATTCCGCGCCTTCTACTGAAATCGGTAAAGGAACATGTGAGGACTCGCCATCTCATAGCGAGGAATCTTCTTTGACTTCTTCCTCGCATAGTGCGGTTTTTTCCTCGCGTAGTGCGGCTTCTTCCTCGCGTAGTGCGGCTTCTTCCTCGCGTAGTGCGGCTTTTTCCTCGCGGAAGTGTATTGATCCTCGCGCGAATTGATCCTCTGGCTGGGATATATTTAAGTTTTAGAAAATGTTGACGGAGAAAATAAAAAGCAAAGAACTAACCACAGTTAAGGTTTGCGAAACTGAGAACAAATCAGAACGATCTGAGGAGCGCCTTCAATAAACATAAAGTATGGGGAAGGCATATTTCTCATCGATATTAATTTTCCAGAAAGCTTTGAGGGCCCGAATAATTTTAGCTTTGAGGGTATCATTAGTTAAAAATGGAGGGGTGAATATGTTGCGATCAACACCTGACTTTCTTTTACTTTGAAAGAATACATAGACCGCGAACACACCATACTTTTGCTGAAACTCAATCACAAACATTTTTCTTCATTATGAAGTAAGATTCCGAAAAACAGAGCAGTCTGGACTATAAGCCAAATTTTAGTGCAACAAAGTTCTTTTTATCAAAACTCGTTATTTTCTTTTAAATTTAAAAAGTTATTTGAATAAATTTTGTTTTCACTTTAATTTACAATCTCTTTGTTTTGATCGTTTTTTCGTAAATGTTATGTACGGATCAAATTTTTTCAAAAATCGAAAAGGCCAAAAATCAATGTATCGAAAAAGTCCGTGTGGTTTGGGCTCAGAAACACACATTTTGTTGAAAAACTGATTTTGTCAAATACTTATTTTATCATTATTTCCGCGTAAATTTTGGAAAATTGGTCTCGGCTGGTCTTGGGCCGGTATTATTGCAAAATTAGTTTGAAATCGTTTAGCTCATAATCGTTTTTCTTTTAAATGATATACTTTTCAGTTCAACTGACCCTTTCGATAGATCGTTTTTGTCCAAAATTCACTGGAATATCCCAACTTGTGGAAAAACTTGAGGTATGAAATTTTAACCCATTCAATCCATCCGTTTAGGAAGTACAGGACCGACTGTAAGTTGAAAAACAGTTTTTTGTCAAAAAACCTCATATGCGCTTAAATTTTGGAAAAATAATCTGGACCGGTACTGTTGTAAATTTAATTTAGAATCTTGTACTTTATAATCGTTTATTTCGTAAATGAAATGAGGCTGACACTTCCAGTGAACCGATATCAGCCAAAAATCATTGGTATGTGCCCTAATTTATGAAAGAAAGAAAATCTGAAGTATGAAGTTTCATTCCGATCACCTTAATACACCTGAAAGATAATCCACTTACTACGAAATATTATTTCTCAATAGCATTTTTCAATATTTAGGTGCTATCTTTCTTTAGTTTCTCATCAGAAATTGTCTTAGGAAGTATCCGTAGAGTTGCAGTCGCTCATTCGGTAAGTAAAGGTTGCTACAGAGCCTGATATTTGTTTATTTAAACGGTAAATAAAAATACTTTTTACGTAGTAGGCACTTGGCGAAACACACTTAGACTTAATAAACACATTTTTTATTATTAATCACTTGTTTTTTGTTTCTCAGTTATTTTGAATAATTTTCAAAAAGTTTAAAAAACCACTCGATCGATTTCGACTTGTTAGGTCATCATCATGTACAGTAGATACTCCTGATGATGACCTAACAAGTCGAAATCGATCGAGTGGTTTTTTTAAACTTTTTGAAAATTATTCAAAATAACTGCGAAACAAAAAACAAGTGATTAATAATAAAAAATGTGTTTATTAAGGGTAAATAAAAAATTTGGTCTGCCACTCAGTCGCTATGAAAGATCATTATAGTAAACTTTTGTGAGACCACTTAAAACGGGTTTTTCTTTTGATAAAAAAAAAATCCGGTATAAAGTTTCGGTAACTGAAACTTATTATGGAGGAAGTAAAAAGGACAGGAATAGAAGGTGTTCTATCTATCTAATTAATGTGTCTCTTCAATCGAAAACCACTGATTTTAAATTGATCGAAAATACTTGTTAGAATATGTGATAAATTACGGATTGATCAAGTTCGCCACTTCTGTTTACACAAATGGTTATAAAATCATAATTATTACTACTATACGTCACCTCATATTATAATCGAGAAATAAACGGAATAGCCGAGGTCAGCAATTTAATTGACACCCAATCATAATTTCTATATTTTGAGGTTCGTTAAACTAAATTGTGATGTACTTGTCGCACAATTCATACAATTTAAATAATTTAGAAAAAAAATCAACCATAGTATAATTATTGTATTTCACTAAATTTCAATAAAACCATAATTTAGCGTTAATTTAAACTGATGAATAAATTTTAATGCGGCAACGTCCCACCATTTATTAAATTGCTGTTTATCTTGGATCACGCATCCGGTGGCATCGGCAAAATTACCAAATCAGGATCATAATCAGGTTCCTCGATCGTATATATTACTGTAAGTTATACAATTTTTTATACACATAATTTATTATTAACGTATTTTTGTAGGCTTACGTGGTAACGCATACGATGCAGCTATAGCAATGAAAAGCATAATAACGAAGAATAGTTTACGATCCATTTTTGAAATTGATTTACGTTGCACTGTTCGAGCTTTATGTAAGCTGAATTCAACTAATGTGTTTTAATGACATTTACATTTGTGAGGAGCACTTGGATTAAATAGAGTTAGTTAAATAATTATAAACCAATGACCACTAATTTACACGGCCTGAAAAAAGTGTTTTTCGAAATTTAGCGGATCGTTAACAGATCTTCAATGTGCTTTTTATATTTTGCTACCATCCGTAATTTATCACAATCACATTTGCTTTCGAAGGTTATAAGGATTATGATCTTGCTGTGACAAATTATCAACGTTTCTGAGTACAGCATCAATGGTTCTGGGTTCAAACAGGAATAATTTATTATTTGTGCCGGAAGTATAGTCGAAAGGCTATTCCAAACGAGGACAATTCGTTTTATCTTCGTTTTTCGCATTTTTCTGCTGGCCCAATGTGCCCAAAAGTATGTTGAAACGATATGCCCAAGTAAGACATTTCCGATGCATAAGTATTTAGCATATATAAGTAAGCGTTTGTTTCAAGAGCGCACATATTAGATTTCTTGCAGCTTTGTTGAGTATGTAAATAGCAAACTACTTTTTCATGGTTTATCAGAAATATGTTTCGAATGTATTCAATTCTTTTGATGTGCACATCGTAATACGGATTCCAAATAATTACAGCATATTCCATTTGAGATCTCACTTAAGCGAAAATTAACGCAAATAACGTTTGTACAACCTTGAATTCCTTGGTGTCTTGTTTGGTAAAGCCACATATAGAGTTTGCGTTAGCAATACAATACAATAATTTTAAATCCGTTTTGTATTCTTCTTCTATCGGTATTCAAACCCAGTACCTCCAGTTTCCAATACACAAGTTTTAACCAGTAAGCCGTTTGGTTGCTTGGCAATACAGTTATGAACACGTCTAGTCTCAACTAGAATTTTATGAAGCTCTAGAGCAGTGGTTCTTAACCTTGTTTTACTCGCGCCCCACCAAATAATTCATAATTTTTTTGTGGCCCCAATTTTTTTAATAATAATTTATATCTGTTAAATTATCTATAATATCAGGTGTGGAAATATGAAACCGGAATTTACCAATAAATGGCGCCACCTGTCAATGTATCTTTCGACAAACCACGTCATCGGTGTCAATATTTTCTTTTGACCTCTGTCCCCAACATCCAATTTATTCGCTTACAAGTTTCATACAATTACGCATGTTTTTTATGTGTTAAAAATGTCGAGTTATTTGCCTACATATTCCGATTTGGGGACATCATTGATTTTTTCTTATCATTTGAAGAAAATTAGAAATAGAATGCTTGTCAAAACTTACGGTGAGCATGCTCTTGGTTTAATAAATTCAAACGTGGTGATTTTGACGTGAGAAACGAAGAACGTGGAAGACCACCAAAAAAGTTTGAAGGCATTATGCATGAGAATGACGCTAAAATGCAAAAACAACTCGCCGATCATTAGAATGTGTCACGAGAAGCCGTCTCCATACGTTTAAAAGCCATGTGAAAGATCCAAAAGCTGGGAAAATGGGTTCCTCATAAACTGAATGAAAGGCCAGAGGAAAATAGAAAAAACACTTGCGAAATGTTACTCGCCAGATACAAAAGAAAGTTATTTCTCCATCGAATTGTGGACCGGTGATGAAAAATGGATATATTTTGAGAATCCAAAGAGCAAAATGTCTTGGGTTGATCCAGGACAACCATCGACATCGACTGCAAGGCCAAGTATAGCTTCAACGGAAGACAATGCTCTGTATTTGGTGAGATCAGAAGGGTGTAATTTATTTTGAGCTACTAAAACCTCTCGAAACCGCAAATATTGAAAGCTACCAACAACAAATGATCAATTTAAATCGATCTTTGCGTGAAAAACGACCAGATATGATAAAAGACAACACAAAGTGATTTTGCTTCGCATGATTATGTACCACCCCACAAAGCACCTCTTAATTGGGAAATACGTTCACATGCGGCTTACTTGCCAGATTTGTCTCAGTCCGATTATCACTTATTTGCATCGATGGGGCACGGGCTAGATAACTATGGTTTGCCCCAGAAGAAGAACAGTTTTTTCGAATGCTATCCACGCATTGCTAGAAAAATGGAAAAAATGTATACTCTGCAATACTTTGAATAAAATACTTTTAATCACCATCATCTGGAAAGTCACGAGGTATGGGCTGGTGATATAAAAGATGAAGATCTCTTTTTATGTTAACGAAATTTGAAAAAAGAAATAGATTTCGCAGGCGGAGACACAAGCAAAATTCAATCATTGATTGACAATGAAACAACGCCAAACGTAAATTTATGGCCGGAAAATCAAGTATTGAATTGCATTGTGGATAATGATGGCTTGGTACGTCTTTACGAAGATCTTGATTTGAACAATGTTCCTGAATCCCAAATTACATCCAGTGCAGTAGTTATGAGTACGCCAATTTAAAATATTGCTGACCAAAATAATAACATAACGCAGCAACCGGGTTGCTCTTATTTGTCGTTTAAAGAGGAATTTCCCACCCCATTCAAAAATCTTTCTATTATCCGGAGGCTCCAAGGCTCCAACTGAAAAGAAGAAAATTGTCAAATGGAAAATTACTCCTGATCCAATTACATCAAATATGTAAATATTTTGAACACTTAAAGAGAATTGAAATGAGAGGAAAAGAAAAATTGAAAGAAGGAAAAGAGAAATGAACGGAATAATTTATAAAACGAATTTTCAACCAAGATCATAAACCTAATTTTCAACCAGATGGCGGATCGAAGGTAAAATAAATTAAAAAAACATTCGCACATGATATGGAAAAGTGACACAACTCAAAAATTAAAATTTTTCAGGAGAGCAAAAACAAAAAAATTTATTACGTTATTTAATATCAAAATCGTAAAACGAAGAACGACACCGCGCTCTATCATTTTCGTTCAAGGAAAAACAAAATTGTTTTTATTGCGGGATATGTAATCTAACATTGCGCATCTTTCTGTAAGTGAATTAACTCAAAAAGTTCATTTTTTGAGTTGTGTCACTTTTCCATATCATATGCGGTCCTGGCGATTATGTCATAGTTGCATACGAAGGAGAGTATTTCCTTGGGTCTGTGTTGGAAGTAAAAGAAAATGAAACATACATTAAAACAATGCGAGTGGTCAAAACTGGAAATGGCCGAGCAAGGACGACGCTATTTGGTATAAAGAGGAAGAAGTATGAAGTGTTATCAGCCCTCCTTCTCTATTAAATGCCAGAGGAATTAATGCGGTTGCTGAAATCGAAGCTTTCTAAAAGAATAATTTTAATTAATTTTAGTAAAATTATCTAGTACCTGAATTATTTTTGTTATCGTGTAGTTTTATTATTTTTTGATTGAATTTCTAAAGTTAGTATCCTAGCTGTGAATTAAGAGGACATAATTTGTTTATAACACTTAACGTTTAATAAAAAATATAAAAAATAAAAGTTTGTTTTATTGAAAATTTTAAAATTGTGTTTTTTGTTATTTCATCCTTGAATATCATCTGCTTAAATTTTACAGTGCCGATAATACGAACAAGAGCTGCCGGAAATTAGATCAAAAATAAATCGCGTATGACAGCGAGTTCATACGACGAATAAAAATCTCGGATTTTTCTATCCCTTCGTTTCAACCAATTACATCACGTAAATTATACGACAGTCCCGCCTCTTTTCATTCAAAAAAGTTAAAAAAATTGAAAAAAAAAAAATCTGGGAATCCGAGATTTTTTCCCGTCATAATAAGAACATAGACTTTATGCAAAGAAATTATTTAATTTTTATGATTAATATATGAAATAAGCAGACCCAAATAAACGAGACCCGAAAAAATATCTTAACAGAACGTCAACGAGATTCTTATACTGTCGGTAATTGGTACATTTACCTTATGCATCAATTTTATTTTTTTTATATTCTGAAGGAAATTTTGCAAACTTTGGAGGCCCCTCTGCAAATTTCTTACTGACCCCCCAGGGTACCGCGGCCCCCCTGTTAAGAATCACTGCTCTAGAGGACTGCAAAGAACCTTGCAAGGGACGCATTACACCATTATTCACTATACACATTAGACATTACGCAAACTAACTCTGGAAAACGTATAGATGACATAAAGACGTAAAGTGGGATTAAACTAGCTGACCCCCATTACAACAAGTGGAATAGTGTTGACCTACTCATTGGAGCTGATCATTTTTTTAGTTTCTCCTATACCAGCAGATTAAGGCAAACGCGAATGTGCCTGGCCTGTTCTTAAAAATACGATATTCAGATCGATATTTGCAAGGCAACCCGGGCTTTCCAAAAAATACTGGTGTAGGTAGATGGTATAATGAATAGTGGTCAATAATGGCAAAGCGACGAGTACCAAAATCTGTTAACGCTTAAAAATAAAATTAAATCTGTTAACAGTTTGGAGAAAACGTAGAGGCGAATTTTGAAAATCGTTACGTTATCAGGCTACCGATTAAAAAGCTATCAAACCTCTAAGGGGATTCGTTGATTTCTGCAATTCAAACTAGAGGGAGTTGAACATCGATTCGTACACGATCCAGCATTCGCAAAATTATAACGCGATTTTATGGTAGATTTTCGGAAACTGAACCACATGATAGAAATATTTCCGTCAACAAAGTCCATAAAAAATCATTTTTATTTACCGCGTCATTGCGTATTCAAAACAATTTAAAAAGGTCGCTAAAATTAGAGTTATATTTAACTAGGCTTCCAAATCGAGCACAGGTGCTTATATGATTATTTCGCCTATATGATTACTTTGAATCATAAAATAAGAAGTTCTTTCATTAAATGGTACACCATGACAGATTTCACTTTAATTTTTTTGAAGTGGTTCGAATTTTAAATTAAGTTTTTCATCTTAAGGCTCAGTTCGAAATAGGTGTATGTGACCAAATACTGGTCTATATCGTCTTTTTCAAAGGTTAATAAAATAATTACAAGACGCTAACCGGGTCATAATTACTCGAAAGGCTTCATTGGACCCGACTACACACAAATATTTTTAAGGTTAAGGTGGGCTCACATTTACAAAAATCTGTGCCGAACGCGTTCGGCGAAAACATTTTCTTTCGCCGTAAATTAGGAAATGTGTACGTGTGCGGCGCACAAAAACGACACAAAAATTTTTGTCACATTCAACACGCATGATCCAGCACTGATCGGTTTAAGCTTCGGCACAAATGTTTGTAAATGGGGACCCACCTCTAAATCCAAATAACCAAATTTTACATTGTAAACACAACAAATTTTATTTAAATCTTCGTGCTGGCCATTATTTCAAGGCATTTCGGCTTATATTTAATTAAGCTAATCCCATCGCAAAGTTAGTGTTATTTACAACCAAAGGTTCCGTTTCGATCACTTCGACAACTGGAGGCGGTTGACGGGGAGCTAAAAAAATAACATTTTATTTGATTATAAATTTTTTTAAAAGTCTTTAGTAACTTTATTTTACTTACGTATTCCAAGTACCGAAAGAATACAAAGGGCGGCAAATATTAAAAATGCTGTGATATTGAACTTCATATTAGCGCACTGATTATAAACCACGATATTTATGGAGCACGACTAAATTTAAAAATTGTTGGTTCCAGCTGTAATGCTCTTACGCTCTATAAATAGTTTTGTTATAAATCGATTTTTAATCTGTATTTCATTACAGGCCAGTTCGAGTATTACTAATCGTTTCCGCCGTAATTTAATTAGTGTTCATTAGCATACAATGCGAGGTATTTTAGATTGATTTTTTTAATCTCTTATTAAATTAATCTCTTTAATCTCGAATTTTATATTTATGGCGTAAGTCGTAAATCATAATCTCGTGTCTTGCGCCATTATGAGAGACAATACATTTAGTTTGAAGCGATTTTTATCTAATAACTTATTGATTCCTAGTTAGGCTTTTGCTTTAACACCTCCGTTAAGCATTTAGCTTAAATTTTGCTTGAGTCAAATAAGCAGATTTCTGCCTTTCTAACTAAACTAGTTCCTAGTTCAGATTTCTTGTTAATAATCTATTTGTTTTAAACAAACGTTAATTTAAGAATAAAACCGTATTATATCACAAGATGTAGAAGTCAAAACGAAAGATCCAAATTTATGAATTCATTTGTTGACAAAATTCTTCAAATAGTGTAGTGGATACCACTATCATTCTTTTGATCAAATATTAAATTTCGCCAAGATTTTTTTTTCATAGATTGTGTCCCCAAAAATGTAAATTTCAATCGAAACTCAGATACCTTTTACAAAACTATCAAATGATTGGCCTTTCTCTAAATTATCTGGAATAAGCAACGAATTTTAAATGACTTTAATCGATGCATGTAAACCTATACAACCAAGCAGCAATCCTTCTTCTCCGTGGTTTTCGAAAAACAAAGAAATTGGTTGTGCCAAGATAAGAACCTGAACAACTTCCATTCAGAACCTGGATCACCGTTTTTATGTACTTAAAGTATCGATAATAAAATCCTAAGTTGTTTTCAACTCGTGTTTTATGAACAGTTGATTTTTCGAGAGATTACTCACATGGATTGCAGATTAGTATAAATATTTTTGTTATCAAAGCTAAACAAAATGTCAATATAATTAAAGTGACACCCATATGCTTATTACAAACAACATCATGAATCGTTCTAATCAGAGGCGCTCACAGCCACAAGAGGTATACCGCGGTAACATAAGTTATAACTTTATACTCTCAGTTTTTAAATTTCAATGAAAGACCGATTTAAAGGAAATATCATTAAAACCACATTGCATTCACCGTTAGCACCAATCCATCAAATTACTCACCTCATCTTCCGTATCGTTTCCCTACATTATATTATCACAAGAAAAAAAATCTGAATTAAAGAAAATACGAATATGCGAAAAAACCCACTCGATAACTACAAACTAATCTAAATATTCCCTTCCACCAAAATAAATAAAAAGTAAAAAAACCATAATCATACGTTAATCGTTATTGTCCAGATCGTAAAATATATAATTTTTAGCACTCAACTTCTAGCTGTCAACTAACGTATGCGCTACAATTGACCAAATTCCCTCCCAGGTGGCCATATTCCATAACTGGTTTCAAAAATCATTTTAAAATCTCATTCCCATCCACTATACCAAATTCTATTATAATCGATTAAGTAATAGCCTAATTTTCTCAGAGGTCAGTATATTCCCGAACATCTTCCAACAATCATTTTAGAATCTCATTTTCATCCAACATACTCAAATGCATCTAAAACGGTTAGCTGAATTCGATCTCAGAGATCCACATTTAAGAACCTCTTCCAAAAATCAATTTTTAATCACATTTCAATCCAACATACCCAATCCAATCATAATCGATTAAGAAGTGGCTCAATTCTATCCCAGTTGGCCATACTCTAGAACTATTTCCAAAGATCACTCTAGAATACCATCTACATCCAACATACCCAATCCCACCTTAATTGTTTAAGAAATGACCTAGTTTCGTCCTAGGTGGCTGCATTCCAGAAATTCTTTCAAAAATCGTTCTAGAATCCGTCTTCCATCCAAAATATCTAATCCTATCATTAACGATTAAGAAATAGCCTAATTTTGTCACTTCTTCCAACAATCATTTTAGAATCCCATTTACATCCAACAAAATCAAACGTATCATAAACGGTTAAGAAACACCCGAATTTCATCTCAGAGAGCCATATATAACTACTTCTTCCAAAAATCATATTAGGATCGCATGGCACTACAATTCTTTCATAATCGATAAAGAAATGGCCGGATTCCATCCAAGTTGACCATATTTCAGAACATCGTCCAAAAATTATTGTACAATCTCATTTCCATACAAGCCTAATGAATCCATTTACTCTTCTAGCAACCATTTGCAAATCAAAGATAATCAATTACGTACCTTAAATCTAGCGAACCAAGAAATTCAATCAACAGATCAAGATTTGCGCAAATAAGTTGAGATACTCATCATCCATGGCCAACCAAATAATATAAACAATGTTTGAATCGAAACATTAATCAGTCGATCAAATCAAAATCATTACAACACCATTAAGAAAGTGTTACAAAACGAACCAAACCTTAGGATTAAAAGTAAAACCGTCCCAAATGAAAAAACATTATAGTCGCTAAAATATTACAATCAAATAAAGCAATCGAATCAAATAGTTCCAGAAATTGAGCAAGACACCACCATTTCCGAACTGCAGCAGTAATTAATAAGCAAATAACGAGGTCAGACTTTCGAGAAAGGCAATAAAATGAAACCACATGCAAACGTTAATCAAATTAAAATTTTTATCTGCAACAAAAAAAATAGGACTAAAATATTAGAAGACATCTAAACAGTATATAGGAACATTTAAATGAGGAATATTCCAATATACTATTAACCTTAGTCCAAAAAGAAAGGTTTTCTTCCAGAAAGTTTTACATCTCTCAAAAGGGGAGGAATGTTGTATAATATACCTGAAAAATTGGATCTATTTATTTGTTTTTCGCATTGTTAAGTAAGGTCATGCAATTTTACTAAAATCAACATAATTGCATTGAAAATATGAAAATGCACCTTGCAACATCGGAATTAATCTAAATTCCCAATTTCCTAAGAAAAGAACCTGCTAGTTTTAAGCGGGAGACACAATCAGTAATTATTAAGATATATAATCACTAATCAGTAATCATTAACAATAATAATAATCATTATGTGCAAATAGTTATATGAATCCAAAGATTGTCCGGCAGCAATGTCACATATGATATTATTTTACTTTTGATTTTCTTTATTTAAAGAAAATATCAGTAAATTTTAGCAAAACGAAATATATAACTTTTAGCTGTTCACGCCTACGAAACATCGATTAACCATCACTTCAAGTAACAAATTGCACCATAGAGCGAATTAACAAATTCAAGTACCTTGGATACACCGTTTACCGATTTATTTGCTTGTACATAGTATACATACTAAAAAATATTTATCACAAAATTCGGACACAGTCTTAGATATACAAAGAGACTAAATAATACAGGACTCGTTATACCTATAGGTAACCTATCCATTAATACTATTGACACTCCGCCCTTAATCCTGGCATAATTTTCTCATTTTTGCTGTTCTGGTATCTGTAGCGTTTCTAGCTTTGTTGACACTGGTGGCTTAATTCTGTACTCACAAGTTAAAGAGGCTAAACTCATTTTTAGCCAAAATCAAAATTTCGTTACTTTGAAATTGTTTGATTGATTTCGGTTTTTTCCCTATTTACAACTTTTTTCTGTGTCATTTTTACTGTTTCTATACTACGAAAACCTAATGGCTAAACTACACAGGTGGCTACCTAACATTTGGTAAAATGGCTAAACTCTAAAATAAATTGAATAAATTTTTTTTTTCCAAATCGACTAAAAGTTACTTAAGTACTCGTTTATTTGAAACGTATCAGTAAAAAACGTTTTGGTAGACAGGCTAAACTCAATATAATATTGTTTCAATATTAATTTTTCGTTTTAGTGAAGTGAGTAAATTCGATTTAAGGCTGTATGATACTCAGCTTGTCAAAAACGATGTTTACTAAAAATCAGTTTTTGACCATCAAATATTACCAATTGATCTAATTCTTGCTTTAGTATGAACTTAGACGTATAATTGAGCGATTAATACATGATTATCTCAATAAAATGTTTAGTTTGTCAACGGTTAAGTTTCAAAGTTACTTCTAAACAGCGAATATATTTTGCATCAAGGTGTTAAGAAACATAAAATCGAGCTATTAATACAGAATTATCAAGATTAGTCTTGAAATGACGTAGAAAATGGAAAAATTAGTTTAAAAATGTAAAAAAATTCGATTCTTATCGATTGAAAAATTACGTCAAACGATAAATTTATTTGTTTTTACGCAGCAATGCTGATTATTTTTTGAAAATTTACTGTCGCTAGATGGCAAATCACGAAATAAAAATTGTGTCCAAGATAAGTGGTTATTAGTTTTATTATAATATGCAATGTTTAGAACAGAAATAATGAAAAATAGTAAATTTATTAATTAATTTTACACATATAAACAATATAAGGAAA
Organism: Nephrotoma appendiculata; assembly: GCA_947310385.1. Lineage (NCBI taxonomy): Eukaryota > Metazoa > Arthropoda > Insecta > Diptera > Tipulidae > Nephrotoma > Nephrotoma appendiculata. The sequence continues at coordinate 336,244,756 of OX371223.1, forward strand.
GTTTAATAACCGAATTATATAAAATTTTGGTACTCATATTTATTAAAGAAACGAACCAGTTTAGACACATTTAAATATCGATTCTAAAAAAGAAATTTGTTTTTTCAGTATCATACAGCCTTACCAAATTTAATAATTTTTTTTATGTGGCTAAATTTTTGTTTGGCTTCTTTACAAAAGTGATTTTATTAAATTTTGGATAATTAGAAAATTATAATCACGGTTTTAGCTGTTTTACGAAAATTGTAATTTTGAATTCACTCAAATTAACCAGAAATAAGCCTCTTTACGAAGTGCAGTGCAATAACTTTTTATTTAATCAACTTTGGCTAATTTTATAACAATCTTATTGGTTTTTTAATCGAATTAAAAGTGACAATTAAATTAATTTAAAGAGGTTAAAAAATATGTTTAAAAGCAACAAACCATTAAATAGATCACAGATAATGTTGTCTATGGCTCGAAGGAACTTATCAAGAGAAAATGCAGTGATTTATGGTGGCGAAAGCCGAAAACCAAGGTAAGTTCAATGTTATGTAACTTCTTAGTTTATAGTTATGTATTTTAATATTCATTTTATTATCCAATATTAATTCTGTAGAACAATCCAGATCCGACGCAAAAGAAAATGAAACTGATTCCGTATTTCGAAACACTCATATAGAAGTGCCAACAATATCAACATTTGCCTCATCTTATGGTTATCGTGAGAATGAGGAAGAATTACTTGAAGACGAGGAATTCGACGATAGCGATAAAGCCCCAAATTATCAGCCTTCTAACACCTCATATGATAAAAGTGATCTTGAGCAAATGGGTCTCGAAATAGAAGAACAATTAATGGAAGTTGATTTACCGGTAGCGGAAAAAGGTGATAGTAGGGCTTCAAGAAAACTTAAACGAAATAAAAGACAATCGTACATGACGGGAAAAAATAAACTCATCAAAGAACGTGAATTTATACCAATAAAAGATTGCCGTCGAAAGTGCAGAAACACAATAAGCCTAGAACAGCAGAAACAAATTTTTCAAAATTACTGGAAACTTGGACAATACAATCTACGGTTAATGTTCGTTTCTGGCCTAATTGAAGTGAAAAACACTAAAACTACAACACTAGCTAAACACAAAATTGCGCCTAGGAATCGAACGCACACTAGTTCGTACTATTTAGATGTAAACCTTCAACGAGTACAGTTTTGTCAAAATTGCTTTCGCACAATATTGGGTGAAACAAACCGCTTTTTGAAAACTGTCATTAAGAAAAAACTGGAATCGGGCACACATAATATACCGGACAATCGAGGAACCAATACAGCTAAACATAAATTAAGTGAAGAAAAACTTCAAGAGATTAAAGATCACATTAATATGTTTCCCGCTTATGAGAGTCACTACTCCCGTAAGAGATCAGCTCAAAAATATCTTCAAGCAGATCTTACACTCAGCAAGATGTACGAATTATATACACAAGAGACTTCGGCTGCAGCTTCCTTGTCGAAATATCGTGAAGTATTTCATGAAATGGGCATTACATTTAAGAAGCCCAAAGGGGACACATGTAATAAATGTGACACTTTTACATCAAAACTTACGTATGTGCCAGAAATAGCAAAAGACGACATTCAATTGGAACAAAAAAGGCATCATGAACAAGCTGATTTGGCGTACAAGGCGAAATCAAATGACAAAATATTGGCTCAGACGATGTAACAATTCAATTCAATTGCTTTCACCTTATCCAAAATTGGGTTGATCTCCCCTGCATACATTTTATATTTAATAAGCTAATCGTAAATCATATTTTTTTTAATGGCATGAAATATTTTGTCTAGCGGTAAGGTGGTTTGCGCGGGAAAAGAAAGACCATAAAAAAAATATTTTATTTTTTTTGGCGGAGGTCCGTTTATTTGGTTGAACAAAAATCAATTAAGTTTTGAGAGCTCGGGCGAAGAGTTGGTTCCTTTTAATAAAATATGGACAATAATTAACAAAAAATATAGTTCATATAAGTGAAAACGAATAATTAATAAAGTTGGCCAAATTGTTTAAAATCTAATAAAAATACGTGCCTATAGTGAATGCAAAGGCTGGTTCAAAGGTTAATTATAAAATATTGTGAAATCGTATTGAAAAACCTTACTTCCCTACATGAACCGTATAATCAAATGATCATACTTAATTAAATGTAAATTTGAATACCGTATAATATGTGATTGATTATAATAAAATAAAATAATAAAATAATAAAATTCTACTTATCAAGCCTATGAATAAATTGTATAAGTTTACCTAAAACTAGAACCAAGTGAATTCGTTAATAAATTGTAATTTTATTATGACATAAAAATTATGTGTGTTATTCATTTTAAAACACCCACGTATTTCCATGGTTAATGGAAACCAAACCGATATAAAAAAAAAAACCTTTGAAACTACCATCGTAATCTCAGTCGGTTGTAAACCATCAGTATCATGGATTCATCGTATGTAATGAGCAAAACATAAAATAATTTATACGCTTGCTACAAATTCGAGGTGTAATTAAACGAGAAGCTGCTTAGGAATATTACCACCAACATTTTGGATATTTTCATTTTCGCCAACCGACCTCCAGTAAGCAATTTTGGACGAACCAGCGCACCCGAGGATTACACACCAACGGGATCATATTGTTCTAGTTAATCTTTATCTTATTTAATTAGTATTTAGATTTATTAGTATATTGTTTTTTTTTGCTATCGTGATTATACAGTTTATGTGTTTACTAAGTGTTTTCGCGCGGTTCCTAGTGAGTAGTTAAAATCATTTTTTTTGAACAAGTTAGTTGTGTTTGCTAGCCACCCATCGTGCTACATTATGTTCTAAATATTTCGGGTTGTGAGTGAAGATCAGTGATTAGAGTTAAGGGATGTAATTTTTAAATTTATTTGCACAGCATAAACATGTCTAGCAGGATGTCTGAACTTTATGAATCCCCCCGTTTGCCCTGAGTCAGTAGCCGCAGAAGCTGTGCTCAGACATTTTGCTGGATGTTTTTGTAACGTTCGATAAGTCGTTGGCTGAACGATAAGTTGTTTGTTACAACGAATCCAAAGCTGCTAGTTGCAACCTTCGATTTGCAACAATGCCTTTCGACGCCCTACCTAAACCCATCCGTTTCTTTTTACAAGAGACAGTTATGGACATTTAATCTGACTGTTCATAACTGCGTTTCAATTGTTCCATATTTTTTTCTGTGGAATGAAACAATAGCGCGGCGAGGGGGGAACGAAATAGCTTCCTGCATGTTTCAATATCTCAAGTACGTACCATCAAATACTGAGCAAATAATGTTTTATTCAAACTCGTGTGCTGGTCAAAACAAAAATTCTTTTGTAGCTGCAATGTTCCACCTTTTTGTATTGGACAATCAGAACATAAATACCATTGACCATAAGTTTTTGGAGCCAAGGCATACTCACATGGAGTGCGATGTAGACCATGCCACTATTGAGCGAAGAAAGAAAACTACATCATTTAAAATCCATCATCCAAGAGATTGGTCGCAATTTATTCGGTGTCTTAACACGAAAACCAAATTTACGGTTCACGATATGATTCGAGAGGATTTTTTTAACTTTGCAGTAGTGGTGAAAAATAAATTTAATTGGCGAAACGTGGATAAAGGCGGAAATCGATTTATATGGAAAGACGTCAAATGGTTACGATACACAAAAGCTTTTGGCACTATACAATACAAAACTACATTAAACGACGGAGAACCTTTTAGAATCCTTAACATTAAGAAACGGGGGGTGAACGACTTTAAGTTAAATGATCTAACTTTGTGCCACAGTGAACAAGTAAAAATTAGTGTAGAAAAAAAAACGAGATCTAATAGATTTACTTCCGCTAATTGATCCGGCTTTTCATAATTTTTACCAAAATTTGTCAACGTTTGGCTCAAATGAGGTGCAACTTAACCCTAACCGTGAAGATGAGGAATCTACCGATGATGACTAGAAAAGTTAAAAGAATAAATTGAAATTAAAATTATATTGAAGTATTATTATTTCTTTTAAGTTTAATAAATAATATTAAAATGATTTGTTTTTATAATTTGTAGATATAATTTTAAACTTTCAGTCCTTATCATTGGCATATCGGCTAAAGATTGCTTGAAATAGCTTAACTAAATTTCTTAAAACGGCTAAACCAGTTTTAGGGCGTTCATTAAATTTAATAAAAATTTGTAATACCGGCTAAAGTCCATTTAAGCATGGTTTGAAATACAATTATAATTTGGTAAAATGAATAAAAACACATTTTCCGTTTTAATGGCTTATTTAGCCATATATTAGGAAATACAAGTACACTAGCCTTTAAGGGATATCTTATGCACAACCAACCTTCGTTCTTCTCAACGAATAACCTAACCACTTTTATGTCATTTTCGAATAAACTTTCAAATCATCTTCCTGAAAAGTTAAGGTTATTGAGTTTAGCCACTTTAATTTGTGAGTACAGAATTCATCGAACCGGTCATTTGTCTTGGTGAATTAAAAGGGATAGTCTTAATAAATTTTTTTAATGTAATTTGTTTGTCAAAATTCAACTTTTTGGGTGACTTCAAAGCAAATCCAGCAGCATACAACTCGCAAACTAGTTCCTCGTTGAATTACTGGTTCGATTTCTTTCTAACAGTGTTGATGAGAGGTGCCAGTAAAACACCTGCATTTTTTTCAGAAGAAATTTTTTTTCTAAAAAATACCCTGATTTGAACGCTTATGTTTCGGTATAGGTACAAAGGGCCGAATGTCGAAGGGCCGAATGTCGAACGGCTGAATGTCGAAGGGCCGAATGCTGTAAGGCCGAATGTGTCAAAGGACCGAATGTGTCGAAGGGCCGAATGTCGAAGGGCCGAATGTGTCGAAGGGCCGAATGTAGGTTAGGTTAGGTTAGGTTGGAGTGGCTGCTATCGCACACTTAGGCCAGTATTGGCCCATTGTGATACCACATGATCCTATCTCCCCTTTACTCCTGCTGAAACCATCCAGAGCTACTTATGTAGCGTAAAATATCTCGTATTCCACAGCCCGCGAGTTCCGAAAGGCTGTCCATACCGTACACACCTAAATACTTATGCCTTCTGTATGATAGTGCCGGACACGAGCATAGGAAGTGATCCAGCGTCTCTTCCTCCTCTTCGTCTAAACAACTTCTACAGAAGTCATTCGTCTGTAGACCCAGCCTTCTTGCATGTTCCCCAAAAAGGCAGTGTCCTGTCAGTATCCCTACGACCAATCCTAACTCTCGTTTTCCCAGGGATACTAGTGCTTTGGAGCGCCGCAAGTCCAGTTTTGGCCAAACCAGTTTTGCTACTCTGCACGTGAGGGTGTTGGTCCACCTCTCATTTGTCAAGGCGATTGCCTTTTTACTGAGCGCCGATCTAAGCGCTGCTATAGGCCTCCCCAGACCTGCCCTTTCCGGTTGCATTTGGAGAGTCGTACCGTACCTAGCTAGTTCGTCCGCCCTGCAGTTTCCCGTGATGTCCGAGTGACCAGGGACCCAGATTATCTGGATACTGAAATACTCGCTCATCTCCTTAAGAGATGATCGGCAATCCAGCGCCACCCGTGACTTCAGACAAACTGCCTCTAGCGATCTGACCGCCGTCTGACTGTCCACATAAATTGCGATATCCCTAACGGATACCACGTTATGCTTCAACCATGTCCCGACTTCGCCTATCGCCACCACTTCAGCCTGGTACACGCTGCAGTAGTCTGGGAGACGAACGGAAATATTAACATTAAGCTTCTCACAGAAGACTTCGGCTCCTACTTTGCCGTCTAGCTTAGAACCGTCCGTGAAAAATTGCAGTGCCTCGTTTTCCAGTATTGATCCATTCCTCCAGGATTCTCTCGAAGGACAGATGGTCCGGAAAACTTTATCGAAGCACAACGTTGGTTTAATATAATCTAAATTCGCCAGTTCTTCCCTTAGCGATCTAACTATCGTTAAGTGTCCCGCCTGAAGACACTTCCACTGAGAGATAGCCGAGAGCCTTGTAGCCACATTGGCTGCCATCTGCTTACCAAAAAATTCGATTGGAATAAGGTGGAACATAACCTCTAAAGCGCGTGTAGGTGTTGACCTATGCGCTCCACTTATAATCATGCAGGCCGTTCTTTGCACCTTCTCCAACATCTTCCTATATGTTACCTTCTCCAGAGCTGGCCACCACACACCCACCCCGTACATCAGCACAGGTCTTACCACAGCGGTATAGAGCCAGTGTACCAGCTCTGGTTTTAGACCCCATCTCTTCCCTATGGCGTTCTTACACGAGTAAATGGCTACATTAGCCTTATTCACCCTTTCTACAATGTTAGGCTTCCAGCTTAGCTTACTGTTCAAGATTATGCCCAGAAATCTCGCTCTGTCAGCAAAAGCCAGTCTAGTGCCGTTCACGGTAGGAGGACTAATTACCGGAATTTTATATTTCTTAGTAAATAGTACCAGCCAAGGGCCGAATGTATCAAATGGTCGAATATCGAAGGGCCGAATGAGTCGATTCTTTTTTGTTTTTTGAAATATAATTTTTTAAATTTGTTGTTTTATGGAATATTTCGTATTTAACATAAATGAATTTCTTATGAATTTATGTATTTTACTATTTTTCGTCTTTGGATATTTATGAAATTCCACGTATCCAGTAAGCGGTGCATTTTAAGTTAAGCAAAAAAAAAAAAAAAATATTTCTAAAAACAGAAAAAAAAATCAAAAAAAAAATCAGTCCTTCGACCCATTCGGCCCTTTGACCCATTTGGCCCTTTGACCCATTCGGCACTTCGACACATTCGGCCCTTCGACAAGGAAATTTTGTCTTCTTTTCGATACTGGAATCCGTTTTATTTTATTTTGTTTTTTATGACCTTTTGAGTAAAATAAAAATTGTCTAAAAAAAAGAAATATACTACTGTTTTAAGATTGTAAACGAACTTGCTCGATATTTAGAAATTAGCCATTTTATAGAGAATTTAGAACCATTGAAAAGGATGTTGTAAAAAATGTCTGTACGACTACTCAAATCAGCGTCACTCTACACGAAATTCCTTACATTAACCTCTTCGCCAATTTCAAATGTTTTCGGACAGCTACGTATATTATAAATTTGCCTATTTTTTGATAAACTTTATTTAAATGCCGTAGAATACTATTCCGCCTACATTAAAAAGTAAATGAATTAACAATACGAGTCATGACCTATAGGATTGTTATCCGTTAACAACGAAATGTGGAGACATTTTTGTGGTTTGCTGTACGGTATTTCGAAGTGCAAGTGCAATGGAACTAATGTGGTGATCCCAAGCACGGTGATTCTCCAATATAAATATAATTAATAATTCTAGATTAAAAATTTTTTTAAGTCTTAAGTTTTAAAAGTCGATAATTTAATTTTTTAAGATTTTTTCCAGCTTTTCAAAAAACTATTACTTAAATGGCATTTATTCAATGTTTACGACTTTTTTTAATCATTGAAAACAAAGAGTCCATTTACTCACAACATATCTAGCAAAAAAAATTGTAAAATTCACTCTCCTCATTTTGAATCTTAGGGTATTTGTGTAAAGATGAGGAGTGGGCCAACTTTTTATCAGTACGAAACCAAGCTGCCAAGAAGAGACCTTAAGAAAGTTCTCATTTTTGAAAAAGTTTGTGCACCATTACACAAGTACTCTGAGGTTAAAAATGGGAAGAGTGATTTTTTTTTTACTTTTTGTAGTAGATATATTTTGAGTAAATGGCTTCTTTGTTTTCTATGACTGTACAAGTCGTAAACATTGCCATTAGAAATAATATTTTGTCTAAGACGCCTAAAAAATCTTAAATAAATTAATTAATACAGAAGAATTGAAAACTTCAAAGAATTTAAAATTATGTATGCCTAATCCCAAAACCGTCACACACAACAAGGTGCCAGAGGCTTGTTGAATTATTATCAGAATCAAATAAATCTTATCAATGACTCTTTAAAATGTATCCGCACGTCACGTTCAAGAGAACTGGCACTATTAGGTGGTAGGACTCAATAATAGGACTCTGAATTTATGTTATGTTGTTCATTGGTTGATTAAGAAATGACCTAAGTTGCCAATAACACATGGAATTGGACTTATTTTAATACATTTGGGAATTCTAATTTAAATTGAGTACACGGAGCCTAACATATAGACACTTAGTATTGGAAATTTAATATTGTTCGCGTATTTAATTTATGAAAATCGTTCCAAATTAAAAATCAATAATTTTCACATTGTTTATAATCAAACCGTATTAATCAATATGACAGCGCGACATGCTTATCAAACCTCTAATCAATCGTTCATGGTTTGAGTAAATGGAATACCATAAAACTACATATTGTCATATATAGCTTTGCGTTTTAAATTATTTATTAGTTTTAAAATTTCAACAACAAACAACGCAGTATTAAAAATAGTATGTAATTCGATTTATTTGTTGTCCCCAACCAAAACCACCGCACAATTCAATAATACGAAGCAACACAACAAACCTTTTATAATATGTAGCAGCAAAGTCTATCATTATCATCGTATCGCATCAAAGTTTAATGGAATAAAACAAACACAAACAACCATAAATTCTATGAATAAACAATCGAATCGGCAAAGGGATGCAAAAAAACTTAAAAGCAAACAATGTTGAACCATGGGGTTGGAGTATAATCGAATATCTATATATAAACTATACCTACCTACATAGTTTGAGGATGATGACTTTATTGAATTTTTTACGGTACGTATACCGTTCATAGTTAGGTAGGTAGGTCGTCAGCCATAAAACATATGATTCAAAGGTAGTTATTAACTCATTGCATGTAACAAGTATTTATTTACAATATTTGCCGCTGATATTGTTGGTGGATTTATTTGTTTTTGATTAATTGGAAATTATAGGTGAGGTATACTTGTATGACTATACATACATATACGCTCTAAAGTGCTATATTTAAAAATTTTAGGAATTGGTATTTAATTGTCAAAGGGTTTACATATAGTCGAGCATAATATGGTATAATCAATAAAAGTATTTTTCATTCGGTGGTATCGCTACATCTAGAATTAAATTTTATACGTCAACCGAACTCTAAATGCATAAAATTATAATTGAATTTGCGTGCCTATCGGCTATAAGACTATAATCGTAAACCAATATGTCGTTATTTCCATAAAATGCTTAGTTAGTTTTAGAATAGACCGGTTCGTTTGCTTTGACTCATTAGCAATAATTTGTGTAAAGAAGTATTATTTATATATGGCTAATCGATTAGGTTGAATGTCTGCTCAGGTTATAATTACAAAATAACACTATATTGAACTCATTAGATAGATTCGCAAACTTAATTGGTTGTTTGGAAGTGTGTGACCAGGTTTGAAACACGATTTCAGGATAACTAGGGTCATAAACCATAAATCTGGAACAATAATATTATTAATAATGAAAACTTAACTGTTAAAGGTACTGTTAAACAGTACACAAAATATTTGATTCTCCACACAAAACCAAAATACAAATTCCATTCAAAAACATTTCTAAACAACTAGTTACCAAACTTCTTAACGGTAATGTTTACAATGAATGAAATCCCTAACGAGATCCAATTTTTAAGCTAGCACCCAAATACCGCGAAAATCAAAAAAGGTTAGTATTAAAAGTGCTAGAAACACATAGCAGCTAAGTGATGGAAAACTGACCTAATTTCAAACTAACTATTCACATCTAATAAATAATTAGATAATATTTGACAATCGCTTAAAAACTAGGTCTTCGTGACTCCGGAATAATTCCATTCGAGATCGAGTGTAACTAAAACTCCACCAAAAATTCATTTTTTCTGACCTTCAATATTTTTTTAAAATGTGAAACAGTCCAAACTTGGGACAAACAATTTTCAAACTTTAGAAAAAAATTTCAGAAATATTACCCTTGAGTAACTTTCAAACGATCAGCAGTGTTGTGCAATTGTTTGTAAAAAACTGTTTTATACATTTTTTACGTAAAAAATGGTAATATACTTAAATTACTGTATAAAACGTATAATATTGTATAAAATCAAACGCGTATTTAAAAACCCTTGTAAAGTCGCAAACCTTAGTATACGAAACGTAAATTTGTATCATATTAATCATAAAAGAAGAAATATCCGTCGATTAATATTACAGAGTTTTCAAGTTTTCAAGTTATTGGTTTGCACGAATTTCTTTAAGACAGCTATCGTAGATAATCCCTAAGAGTCTCTTTGATAAAAAATTTCGACTAGGGAGGGACAAGTTTCGAATGTGATCAAAGATTTAATAATTTCAGTGCAAAGTTGGATAAGTTTGGGTGGCTTATCGCTGCGTGCTCCAAAAATCTTGTGGATTTCTTATTTATTTTGAGTATAAAGTATGGGATATTCCACTTTCGTTTCTGTAAATGAGCCAATCCTCATTTCCTTGGCCATTTAAATTTGTTAAAACTGATTGATTTTATCCATTTGACTATCAATTAAAAGGTCGTTATCGTAATAAAGATGCACATAATAAGCTGGCGTTTTTCGAAAAATACATATTTGTAGTTTATCTCTAAATCTTACCTGCACGTTAAATGATAGCCACATAAAACCAGCATTCGCTAAAGTAGTTTTTCCACGTTGGAAAGGGTATATCAGACTTCATATGGGATCAAACAATTCTTCTGAGTTTTGTACGCTTTCGATAAAATCTTTATCAAAAATAAATTTTGATATATTTGCCATAACTATTTTGGTGTCTAACAAATTTAATTGGCCCCGGAAATTTGAGGATTGAGGATTGGCACATTTACAAAAACAAAGTGGAATTTTCCAAACTCTATACTCAAAAGAATCCAGACATGTTTTGGAGCACTGCAGCGAAGCCACCCAAACGTATCCAACTTAGCACTGAAATCATTAAACCTTCCAGCATCGATAGAGCAGATTGAGCGGATATTTTCAAATCGGGGTCAAATTTCTTGCCTAATTCGAAATAGCCTGACATTTAATAGGTCTAAAAAATGAATTCATATTTATTAATATTATTCTTTAAATAATAAAGAAATTCTAATTCGATTTGTTGATAGTGATGATAATGAAGATTTGCGATAAACAAAATTTCATTAATGTTACTTTTAAAAGTAAAACTGAATTTATAATAAATAAATAAACAATTTTTTTGAAATACAACATATTTGTTTTTTTATTAATAATTATTATAAGCATAAGTAAACAAATATTTATTTTTCAGTCAAAATTCTACTTAGTTAAGAAAATTAAAATATTCGAGCCAAAGAGCCATTGGTATAGTTTCATTTGACTTGTAATTTAATAAGTAATAGAAAACTCACTCGAAAACGGTTAGTAAAATTTTAATATCTCGGGGCAAATTTTGATTTGCCGTATTCTTATGGCTAAGGCTAAGATGAGCGATACATCGAACAAGCATAGTTTAGAACTTCAACTCATTCATACGAAATATCGTTCTCAAGCAAATTTGCACTATCCTTGATTTTTTTTTTTTTTTTTTTTTTTTTTTAATTTTATTTCCAATATAAATTTTACAATTTTAAATAGTTATGGAAATTTCAAGTATTAAATTTGACATTGGGTGAGTACAAAAATGTGTTTCACATATGTATAAAAGAAAACTTAATTGCACTACAGATGTCTCTGTCTGTGTCAAGTTAAATAATCTTGTCGAAAGATGGTAATGATTTCTAAACTGATTGATTCTTCAATTGATTGATTGATTAAGGTGTGTGGCCAAGTATAGTATTGAAAAGTATTCCCCATGACGCCCATCTGTTCACCATTTCTTACACATATAATAATGAAGAATTTGACGGGATTTTTAGTAACAAATCACTGTTTAACCTATAGTTATGTTGCATTTGAATTTTTTTGCTTAAGTTTAATAAAACACGTTGGAATGGTATAATCAGAGCCAACTAGATAAATAGAGCCTCCATATTCGAGCTTTTTTTCACTAAACTTAAAATACGGGATATAATAAATGTTAGTTTCCTATAGGAATGTATGAAAAACGACAAATTTTCTTTTTCTTTTTAAGTATATTTAAACCATAAGCTTTTATAATATTTTTGCACGGGTAAATGCAGAAAAGTTCAAACTTTGATTAGTTCAAAAATAAATTCAAGAAAACCCTTTAAACTGTGCGAAAATTGACTTGGAAAATAAATAAATAATGAGCTTTTATTAATGTTGTTGTTGTATGGCGACATCATTTCAAATCACAATATGGTCTCTTTCCATTCTCTTCTTGCATTCATGCAATTTAAAAATATTTTATTCTTAAGAAAAATTACAGAGTAAAGATTTTCTTATTGATTTACCAAAATAATTTTTTCTTTGTGGTGATTATTGCGCGCGGTGATATTTTCAGCGGTGATATATGATGAAAAACTCAGATAGTGGCCATTTCGATAGCAGCTCTTCGATAAGTTATGGATTATGTACTACCAAACGGTTTGATTTGGTATCTCATTCAGTTGAGGAATTATAACTTGTTTAAAGTATAGCAACAATGTTATCAAAAGTATACAAGCAATGAACGTTAAATGCTTGCGTATTTGTCCCACGTATGTGTGATAAGCCAAGACGTCTCCTAATGTTGTAAGCCATTCTTTCACCAAAAGTGCCAAACATTGATTTTCTTCGGTTCACGTGTGTTATGTATGCGTCGAAAACTAAAGCTCGAAGCAATCGTACCCATTTGACACTCCGTTATTTTCGAATCACTGTAGATGGTCATTTATCATTCATCCTCGAGCATCATTCATTGCAATGCATTTTTAAATGATTTCAATTGAATTTTCTATTTATCTGTGTACTGCCATTCTACAAATTTCGTAACTATTCGGCGTTATATACGCCACGTTACATATCCGATTCCAACATTCAATTAGTGTGAACAAATATGTAAGCAATATACATGCATAAGCAAAGAACCATATAGTGATAATGTGGTAATAATCAGTATTAACGTTTTTTTGTACATTAAACTAATTCTGACCTCCAAAATATAACCGTGATCTGGTAAGCTAGATAGTCGTCTTTGCCACCTAATTCCTGTCAGATTTAACAATTTGTACTAATAGTTTTGAACAACATTTTGGTGGAACAGTGGTACAGTACAGCTCGTATATTCTCATTGGACTTATATCAGAGCATATAATAAATTATTTTCGATTTAAACATCGAAGATATTCCGACTCAGTAGTTCGGATCGGCAAATAATCGTAGACATACGACGTTCCTCTTATATTACTTCCAGCGCTGTTAAATTTGACGATGAGCTCTTATAAATTTATAATTTAAATTTTTAACCGCTTTTTTCGATGATCTTGTTCAGTATTTTTAACGGAAATATCTAACAAATAACAAGAAAATGTATGTGGGTGTATACAAAATGATATACATTGTGGCGAAAACTGTTGCATGAAACAAACGATACACGAAAAAAACAACTACTTTATAAAATAACATTGAATCCTATAAATATAACTAAACCAAACCAAAAATATTAATAATTATAAACTATTTTATGTGGGGAAATATATCGGTCCAATTTTGTGGTGGGATAACCCGTTCATCTAAGGGAAATTTTTTGAATGCGCATAGAGCAAGAAAAATAAAATTATGGAGTCTCGTGTATGCTACGCAAGTCGTAATGAATTTTTTTTAATCGTAGAGTCATTTTCGACTTTTTTTCTTGTGCGGAAGTAACAAAATAACTGTCATATTACATAATTAAGATTAGTGTGAATATCTTGGTAAAAAAATATAAATACATAGTTCAATCAAGTTCGATAAACATAATTCAATTTATAAAAGAATTCATAATTGTACTGTGTGAATAATTCGAGAAATTGTGACAAATTTTGTTATTAGGCTATAAGTGAATTTAATTTAGTATTATGTTTTTAAATAATAAGTGATTGATTGTAAGAAATAATATGGCCTCGAACATCCGGAAAACAAAAACGACCACATCTTAGGAACAATAATATTCTCGTAAATGAATATACAATTTAACAAGTGTACACGGACATCGGCCGCCATATATACATCGCATCATTCAGGTTTTTTTATATATAAATAATTTCATTTAAATTAATTACTTTTTTATATAATTATATTAATTCTATTAGTAATTAGTTTATCTAAATCTAAGGAGTAATTTATGATTGATCTGTTCTATTTCAATTCTTAGTTTAGTATGACGTCATTATTTTAGAATATTATATTGTTTCGATTTCTAGTAGTGATTCATTTATAAATTTCGTTTTAAATGTTCCATTCAATTTAAATAAATTTAGTATTTACTTTAAAAATTGAATTTTTCAAACATTTTAAGTCTTCATTTTTTTGATCTTCGTATGAATTTCATAGCTGCTTGTATTGTATTATTTTCACTTCGTTTTTTCAGCATGAAAAAATAAAAGATTATAATATATGAGGATGAAGGGGTAAGTTAGATCAACATCTGAGATGGTAAGTGATCCATTTTCGGTATCTTTCTATTTCGTATTTTGGATCCATTATGAGTTATTGCTTGGGCTGTGTTGTACATAAAAAAAATATATTTTTGTAATATTTACATAAATATATAAAAGAACTGCTACTTACGTATGTGTGAATTTGTACATATTTGTGTAATATCATTTAATATAATTTGATGTAGTAATTTAACATTCAGATTTTTTTAACTTCGATCTCCTGAAAATGGTTTTCGATTTGGCATCAAATTAAAGTTGAAAAGATTCTGCCAGGCATTTACGGATTTGATGAAACATGGGGTGTTTGATTGTTAGCTCTAATTTACATATCAATTAAAATGTATTGATCGTGGTAGGATTTATAAATTAATATACCTACTGAATTTGGTTTGCGATTTAAAACTACATTTCATTTGTATTAAAGTTGGTGATATTTGTGGCTTCCCTCAATAAACAGCCTAGTTGGTCTGGTATTAAGGTAATGCCATTAAAACAGCTATATACTGACAAGCTTCTATAATATTTAAATATATTTTTACCGTTGTAGCCATGATGAATTCAAATTTCACCTATTACCACATTCGCTATCAGTATTGCAAAAAAAAATTATATTTAACCGTCCAGGATATAACGTTTACGTCTTTTAGAAAGGTTGTTAGATTGCAGAGCATTATTCTGATTTTTGCAATAATTATTAAGAAAAATGTTACACCAAATAATGGAACATTTTTTTAATATTTCAAAATCCGTAAGACCACATGACTGACAAATTTCAGTTACGAATAAACGTTCGGAATATTCCAGGATTACAGCAAGTAAATATGCTCGATGATATGACGAACCTAAAAAAATGTCCACGAACTCCTCAGAAGTCAAAGATTTCAATATTTGATAAACTGAAATTCCAACTGATATATAGAATTCTGTTGGATATTTCAAGCCTTCACGATCTAAATCTTTTAAGTATTGCGTTTCCACAGTAAATTCGAAGCACAAATCGTCCTGTGTAATTAATTTATCTATACACATTCACTACAACTCAATTTATCGGTTACTTTTCTTCCAACGTATCCTGATATATACAACATAGCCGAGGAAACCTCTTTTTCTGGATGAATATTTTCTGCGTACGAGAGTATCTTTTCCAAATCTAAGTTATCTATTAGATCCATATTCTCCGTATTAGAAAAATTAAATTCCGATTTTAAATTGGAACTTATAAAGCACTCATAAGACCTGTGCTGGCTTTCGGAAGCGAGAGCTGGACCATGACCACTAATGATTGTAGATTGTTATCAACTTTCGAAAGGAAGGTCATTCGCTCCATCTTTGGTCCAATTAAAGTCGCAAACAATGAATACCTGATTCACATGAACCACGAGATAAAGCAAATTCTTGGAGGTTGTGATATTATCGGATTCATCAAACCCAATCGAGTTAGATGGCTCGGCCACGTTATTAGATCCCCACAACAACCGATGACCAATAAAGTGTTCCATCAACAACCAGCCGGTGTGTGTCGTAGAGGAAGACCCCGACTGCGCTGGCGTGACGACGTCGAACAAGATCTACATGCACTAGGATGTCGAAACTGGAGGACGAGAGCGATGAACCGAGACGACTGGAGGACCATAGTGCGGGCGGCAAAATCCCTTCATGGGATGCAAAGCTAGAGAGAGAGAGATACAAATCCAAAATTATGAAAGCAAATTGTTATAACAGACACCAAAACCGGGAGCAAAATTCAATGCGTTTTGGAATCTGGGAGATATTGATATATGCATGATCATATTGAAACAGAAGAACAAAACTACTCAGAACCGAAAATCGAACATACATACTTTTTCAACAACCATTCCACATAGACAAAAGTATATGTAACAAATATTTTTTTAATACTTTAATTGTTTCTAGTAGGATACGGAAGCCTAATTGAAAATTTAAGGATGGTTTCATAAAATTTAATAACCACTTAAACATTATAAAAACGTTAATCAATCCATAAAGATTAAGATTACGATTCAAATATTTACGATTTTTATTCATTTGTGAAATCGGGACAAAAAACGACGCGCATCCATAACGAATTACATACGGCTACTATTTTATATTAAAGAAAAGTAAACAAATAGCAAATAGGTAAGTATTTTATTTTCGGAATTTAGTTTCGGATATTATACGGTTTACTTTGTCTTCACCATTGAATTACGATGTTTGCACTCTTCATTGTTTTTGATTTCATAGTTCATATTGTCGTTTCTATTTGATTTCCCTTTTTAGAACACATTGTTGTCTTTCTTATTTGCTTATAAATTTTAATTTACTATTTCTCTCTAACAATTAGTTTAAAATGACGATATTATGACGTCATCAATTTCCCGTATTTTTTAATTGTTGTTTTTGTACAGCGAAAATCCCTTATATTTTCTTTATTAATTTGAAGAAAACGAGAAACCTACTGATTGCATCATTCGAATGAGTTGAAATCTATCATTAATGTCATCGATTTATGTGAAAAGAAATCAATTTTACTTTATTTTTAATTCATGTTTTACTTATCAAACGTAATGCTATCTCCCATACAAAACCTATGAAAAGTTAGTTTTTTTTATGTTTTGTATCCCATATTTGAAAGTGCTATTTAATAGGCATGCTTGATTTATTAAGATTGCTCTGATTTTATATATTTTCCAAACTATAAAAACCGAAAAAAATTTGTTAAACGCCTGTGAATCTTACTCACTAACTAATAAATTCCTATCTAGACAGTTTGTTTTATCTAGGTCGCTAAAGGCATTCAAAGGACACATTCAATCAGTAAGAAAACTAAATAATTTTCCAATAAGACACTTCTTTAAGAAAAAATAAAAATATAGAAAGGAACTTCTCATAAATATAGAGTTAAAAACGAAAGTGGTAAGCATCTGGGTGTTTATTCCCTGTTTCCTGGGAACACGTTAGATTTTCCAATTTTTAGGCACCCCTTTCTCTATCTTATTTACAAACCGATCGTTAAATTTCAACAATTCAACTGTAATAATTTTTCACATATTTACTCAGTATTAATTTCCTACCAATAATTTAATATTACAAAATATACGCCGCAAACATGGTGCAGAGCAAAACATCCCAAACAAATAAGAAATGGGAAAAATCGTAATAAAAAAAAGTGAAAACACACAAAAAATCTCAACAACACAATAAAAACAAATCATGTTATTCTTATGTTGTTGCTAAAAGAATGGTACAAAGAAAACACAAAAAAAAGGAAAATTCTTAATATTTTTTTTTTAAAAGAAAGTTTACTTCTATTTTCCCATTCAGCAAAGAATTTTTTATGTTTTATTTGATTGTTGTTTTATTGTATTGTGTGTATTGTTATCGTACTATACAAACAAATAATACACAAGTAATGATGAAGATAATTGTCTGTAAACAATAATTTTTCTTATATTTGGAGTTAAACAAAAAGAAAAAAATGGAAAATAATGAATTGATTGTGATAAGAAAACGAAATCCCTCGTGACATACAACTACACCCTGCACACCATACTCCTATATCCGAGCAGCTCGATTTTACACTTTATCAAGGTGTATTAACGCGAAATGTCAATAATCATTAAATAATTCCGCACATCTACGTACCTACCTATGTAGTTAAAAGAGTTAGTGCCGTATAAGTACACAACAGGAAAATTTATTTTCCTTTCGCCTCATAATTTATTGAATCTTCTTTAAATATTTACCCCGCTCGCATAACAGGCAACACAAATAATTTCGTACTTGAATCTACAAGGAAAATATATTTTTTCTTTGCACAAGTGTAAATTTATTAGAACGAACGTACCAAATTAAAATAAATTAACTCTTTCCTCAATCCGTTGATATAGTGCGAAATATTTAGCATCGCCCGTGCTCATCTTTCGAAGTTATGAAATGAAGTGAAAACAACGATTTAGGTAAATATTGAATTTAGATTTGTTTTGGTTACACAAAGTTTTAACAATTCTATGGTTGCTCTTCCATTTAACGACGTCTTTCATTATCTATTTCAGTATCTAGAAAAACAATTAAAAATACAAACCTGATTTTGGTCCAGTAAGTATGACATGAGTGATTTGTTCACTGGTAGGAATTTACCAGTGAACATGTATAAGAAGTTGGCCCGAAATTTCCATCCCGAAAAGGGTTTTTTCCATATAGTGTGTGTCTTCGCTAAATCACATAAAAATAATTCCATCCCGAAAATTTTATTGTTAAATTAAAAAAAAAATATTTAAATTATATACTGTTTGCAGAAAAAAGCTTCACAATCTATTAATAAATTACATCTACTTTCTTGATCATCCCGAAAACTAGTTTCTATACATTCTTCAGATGAAAATATGTTCATTACCAAATTTGCTTGTGCCGTACACAGAGATGACCTCCTCCCTTGGCATATGGGATTAGGTGTGCCAATGTGCATAGAACTTATATTCAGGCGCTCATTTGAAAATCACGAAGATTGATGGTGAATATTGATCATCCCAAAAATCACTTTCTATACATTCTTCAGTTGAAAATATGTTCAATACCAAATATCCTGGTGCCGAACATAGAGATGACCCCCTTTCTTGGCATATGGAGTTCAATATGCCAATGTGCATAGAACTTATATTCAGGCGCCCAATTGAAAATCACGAGGGTTGATGGTGAATATTGATCATCCCAAAAACCACTTTATATATGTACATTCTTCAGTTGAAAATATATTCATTTTCAAATTTCCTGGTGCCGAACACAGAGATGACCCCCTCCCTTGGCATATAGAGTGAGATGTGCCAATGTGTATAGAACACATATTCAGGCGCCCATTTGAAAATTACTAGGATTGATGGTGAATATTGATCATCTCAAAAACCACTTTCTATACATTCTTCAGTTGAAAATATGTTCATTACCAAATTTCCTGGTGCCGAACACAGAGCTGACCCCCTTCCTTAGCATATGGAGTTCAATCTGCCAATGTGCATAGAACTTATATTCAAGTGCCTATTTGAAAATCACGAGGATTGATGGTGAATATTGATCATCCCGAAAACCACTTTCTATACATTCTTCAGTTGAAAATATGTTCATTACCAAATTTCCTGGTGCCGAACACAGAGGTGACCCCCCTTCCTTGGCATATGGAGTTCAATGTGCCAATGTGCATAGAACTTATATTCAAGTGCCTATTTGAAAATCACGAGGATTGATGGTGAATATTGATCATCCCGAAAACCACTTTCTATACATTCTTCAGTTGAAAATATGTTCATTACCAAATTTCCTGGTGCCGAACACAGGGATGACCCCCTCCCTTGGCATATAGAGTTAGATGTGCCAATGTGCATAGAACTTATATTCAGGCGCCCATTTGCAAATCACCAGGATTGATGGTGAATATTGATCATCCCGAAACCTACCTTTTTCTATACATTCTTCAGTTGAAAATATGTTCATTACCAAATTTCCTGGTGCCGAACACAGAGATGACCCCCTCCCTTGGCATATAGAGTTAGATGTGCCAATGTGCATAGAACTTATATTCAAGTGCCCATTGGAAAATCACGAGGATTGATGTTGAATATTAATCATCCCGAAACCCATGTGCCGAACACATTTTATCATTACCCAATTTGAGGGTACATGGGTTTCGGGATGATCAATATTCATTTAATTGTTTTTGTTATAAATAAATATTAAAACTTCTCAAACAAGTCAAATTCGACTTCAACTTTTTAGCGCCCCATCTAAAGGTTTCGGCCAAAATGAAGTGAATTCGTTTTGTCAGGATTGGTCACTAGTTTTTACCGTTTGGTCACTTACAATTAAACGGTAAAAATAATGAAAAATTTAAAAAAAAAAATACTCTTTGCAAGAAAATCATATCGTCTTCTTCCAATTTCGTTCAATCAAAATTGTATTGATTTAATAAAATCAGGATCGTCGCTTATTTGGGAATTTCATTTTACAAAATTAATTAAAAATCCAATTGGAATATACGATTTAGATAAAAATAGTTCTTTTTTCAAAGAATTGTATCTAAAGTGGAAGACATAAGATGAAATCAATTCAATTTTTGGTTCTTTATTACTCGTTGAGGATGCAAATTTGATAAAACCGGTATGATTTTTTTGCAAGAAGGTGCTACCTGGAAATTTCTTATTATTTTATTTTACTGTTTAATCGTAAGTGACCAAACGATAAAAACAGTGACCAGTCCTGACCAAACGAATTCAATCATCATTTTTTGTCAAACCTTTAGGTGAGGTGCTAAAAAGGCGGAGCCGTCAAATTCGTAGTTTATTCAGAAAAAGGTAGGAAATTTTCTTGTCCTCCATTAAGAAAGGCCTGTAAGTAGCCCATTTCATTAAATAGACATACTGCCACCGTTTTCATGGTGATGCATTTTAGAACAAACTTTGGGATTTTTGATATAACTATAAAAATTAAAACTACACAAACAAGTAAAATTTTAAGTTTATTCAAACAATTGTAGAAAACCACCTGACCATTTAGAAATGACATAAGGCCCATTTGGTATAAGACATATGTGTGTCTGTCATTTTTTAGGGAAGAATTTTATAAGAAACTCTGTGATTTCTATTATGCTAAATACTAAAACTATTCAAACAATTGTAGGAAACCCTCAGACAGATATGTGGCCGCCATTGCTATACGGTGAAATTTTAGAAGCAACTATTTAACTTTTATTACAACTAAATATTAAAACTACGCAAAGCAGTAAAATTCAAAGTTTATTAAAAAAACGGGATAGGTTTGGAGCCGAACTTATAAGCATTTCTGTTTCCTATTAAATAAAATGATAAACATTATTACCCCCATGTTAGTTAGGGATCTTCCAATCAAAAAAATAAATATTTCAATCCTATTCAAAAAATCTAAAGATTCTATCTAATGATTTCAAAAATGGGCATTTAGAAGCAGATCCAAAACCTCCTTGAAAAGGTTATCTTGCCAAATTCAATATTTTTTTGAGCTTGCGGATCGCCCGGACATACTATTGTTTCGTTAGAACTTAGACTTTTTTATGGACTGACTGCACAACCAAGAATATTCCCAATCTGCGCACGAATTTGTTTTTCTAGCCACATCGATCAGTTTCCTGGTAGTTTTCTTCAACTTTTTAAGAATAGAACACCAAAAAGGTTTGTTCTGAGCTTTTCGATTGGGTTTGTAATTATAGTGGACAAGAATTTTCGAAAGCATTCGAAATTTGAGACGAGTTAGGCAATCTGGTAAAGGCAATCAGGTCAATTTTCTGGTAAAGTATTCAGTTTGTTAATTTTTATTTGGATAAGGTTTTAACGGTCCCAGTAGTACATCAAAGTGAGGTTACCAAGACGTTGGAAGTTTGGTTTCGAACTATTGAAACATTGAATTCTATATTTTAAAAAATTCAGTAGTCTCGTCAGACTGCAGTGGTCAAACAACAAAAATATTGAAATTCATTGAACTTATGCATTCAAAGTATAATGACAATGCCTTAGCGAATTATTATGATTCGCAGTGCAATTGTCAACCCCTTCATATAACCTCGAATTTTACAAAACTATATAACACTATCTGGCTATTACCCAGAATAACCCAAAAAGGTCCCAGTAAGGTTTTGCTCAAATCAGTTCACCGGAAGTGACAGAATACAAGCTTCCACGGTTTTCTGCAAATATTTTGAAAAGTATATCATTTATGAGAAAAACGACTGAGAACCAAAACACCGTAAATTATTTTGCAACAATACCAAGACAAGTCACTTTTTCAATATTTAAAGCGAAATGTCGATTTTTGACAAAAACAGATTGATTGATCGGGATAAAACTTCAAAGCTAAGCTTTTTCCATAAATTGAGGGATCCGAGTGATTTTGGGCCGACATCGGCCATCCAGAAGTGGCAGCTAGCATTTGTCGAATTTAGAATCATATAGCGTAATGATAATCGATTAAGCTCTGGCAATTAAATTGCAAACCTACATTTTATTTGATCTGGTTACTAAATTAACAACATTTGAACCAGAATACAAACTATTAATTTCTGCAAAGCCTCCTGGATATAGAAAAAAAATCATAAAAGATTCTCCCATTTTCCCGATTCCTTTTCGAAGGATTACATCGTCGCCAATATAGAATCGATACTACAAATCAGCAACTGTGACAGCCTGGTGTAAACATCTAGTGTTAAAGTTACGTTCACACTAAAGAAATGCCAACTATTTACAGGGTGCGCCATCTTTTATGTCGGTATGTAAACAATGAATAACTTGTAACCGCATGGCGTGGTTTAAGCTAGGTATGGTAGCTACACATCGTCTCGACTGGTACCTCGTAGTCGGCTGGGGGGTCCCGTTACCACCGCACCAGCAGCCATTTTACAAAAATATATCACGTAGTGTGCTTAAACGAAAAAAAACCACAAAAAAAACTTTAGGAAGAAAAACTGAAGGCTATGAATTTTAAACAAGCCATAGCATTTAGAGAGGGTTCACACTACACAACACAGATCTTCATTATCCTCCACTAGATAACTTTAATTACCACATAATGTACTGTGCGGTTTATCTCACGTAAAAGAAAGCAAACATCTGGTTGGAAGGATCCCTATAAGAAACGCGCGAATATCGTCGTACGTACATATACTAAAATCATAATATTACAGAAAAAAAGGAACCAAAAGAAAGTATTTACAAACTAGAGTATATGATTTGTATAAGCTAAATAGAAAATCTAATAAATATAATGAAGACTATATTCTAACTGAAAATAAATAATTATTTTCTGTTGTTGGTATCGAAATCATCCGCTTCGAAGTTTGCCACTAACGGTGTATAAGTTTCGCTCGTCCAAATTTGTTTGTCGCATCTGCACAAGGTTGAGTACGGCTGATTCGGATGACGTATTCTCTCCACAATGTATAGTAAAATGGGTGTAAATAATGTCGTAGATGCCTCCGCAAACGCACCAACTTAGTGGAGTAAACACTACTCGATGTTGACGGGCATCAAACGGGTTTTACGCAGACCGTATTGATTATATATAGAAGTGTCCCGTTGTTAGGTCACTCAACGAGGTTTTTCTTTTATGCACGTTCTTTGTTTTTACTGGTTAAACATACACAATTGCGCTATCCGCACTTTCTCATAAGAATAGCAACCAAAACTGGTGGCCAGCTTGTTCGCTACCAATAAAATAACACACAAATCGTTTATTATGATAAATTTTTTTCTTTTCACAAATTTTATTTGGTTTGGTGTATTTCGTCAGACTAAATTTGACTTTAATCTATTTTTTTTAACTATTTTTAAACTAGAAATTTGCACATACACATACACAATTTAATGTTAATTTACAACTTTAGGTTCTAGGCAAGAGGTAGAACAGACAAAAATTGATTCAATATTGTTATGGTTCATCACGAAATGTACAATTTTTATTTTTGTTTATAATTACTGAGCACATAATGACAACTTTGTATTTTAGTGTTACAATAAATATTTTTTTTTAACAATTTTATACTGATAACAGTCTTAGTTTATTTTTATATCTTAAGAATCAGTTATATTTAATTTTATAATCCCTTTTGGTAGCTTAGAACCTTTCCTTCTCGAATTCCGGACTTCAATCCTTCCAACTCGTTGATTTCACTTTCTTGTTACCTCTGTTGTGATTTAATCGCGCGTTTTTTTTCCACCGCTTTCTGTAGTAAATACCAACACTAGTCCAGCAATTAAAATACACGAAGATCTGCATGTGTCTAATGGTAATCATTTATAGATCAGAATTATTGATAAGAGTAATTATTATAGGTGGTATTCTCGGAAAAGCCTATTGTGTAAAATCGAATTGTTAACGCTGTAAATAATTTAATGGTTACAAATATTTATATGCAATGTTACAATGGTTAAAACTTGTGCGATCGTTACAAACTGTGACATTTGATTGACACTTTTTACGTCATTACTTTACGCCCACAGTACACATAATAGAGGTAATATATTCATTGGTTCTATTTTTGTTCATTTTGGCGCAGCTATGGAAAATTTTCAATATGGCGAAAGTTAGAGACCTATCCTATGCAAAAAACGAAAACTAAATAAAACAATTACATAAATAAATGTATTTGAATTAAATAAATTTTTTATTTATTGAAAGTAACTTCTATTTTTTAAGCTTTACTAGGCGTGTACATAGGCATACGTATACATATTATTATAGAAAGGTCTCTATTTTCCACCATTGTTGTTTGACAGATGCGCAATATATTACCTTCATTATGTGTACTGTGCTTTACGCCTACTCAGACAACTCGAGAATGAACATGAAATGCAGTCTATACTGCCATGGAAAATGAGTCGGCCCATGGGTTTGCACACCGTTCATGGATGTGTTACATATCACCACAGATCGTAATCTACGAAATAAAAACTGACCCATTAGTGACCAAACGTCAAAATGTGGTGACCAATACTGACCTAACGATTACCTAACGAAACTTGATAAAAACGGTATGATTTTCTTGCAAAGAGGTGCTACCTGATAATTTTTTGTTTTCGAAGTGACATAACTCCATTTTTTATGAATTTCTTTCCACTCGAATATTTGTGCTTCTACATAAAAATGTTGTTGTGTTAAAAATAGTTTAGATTGATAGATAATAGATAGCGCTAGTAGTTTCAACAAATTTAAATCGATCATAAAATTTTCGCAGTGTACAACTAAAATTTCCTCTCAATTGGCTCTCTCAATGTCAATCAATTTTCACTTTGTATTTGGCTGTATCGACCGCTGTTATTGGTAAAATTTAAAGTAACTAAAGATCTAAATTAATGTCAAAAACATTCGGTTCGGCATTTAACTTTTTTGCTGTTGGAGTTTTCTGTGCTACAAGAATGTATGATATGATGACAACATAACCTACAAATTATGCATTGAATTACTTTTGTTTAGATAAATTGGTATGGGTTTCAGTGAAGTTATGCCGGAAGAGCTTCCAAATCATAAATCGGTTGTATTCGCTACATTGCAAGAAATAAAAACTGAAGTAGCCCTATTAATAAAAGCTATAGAGATCTTGAAGAATACGGTTAGCGTGAAAGATCCAAAAACCTTAATATCAGGAAATCGATTTTAAAATTGAAATGAACGAAAGCGTTTAAAAACTGGTCACATATTTTTATGAGAGTGGTAACTATCAGAATGCTGTATTTATATGTTTGCCTTTTGGACATGCAATCATCTGTCAAAAATTATTTAAATGTATTATGAGGATATTTGGCTTCAGAAATCTTAATCCTTAGCTGGGGGCTCGGCATTGGAAAATTTAAATCACCTGCTGGAGGGATAGTATATCGACACCAGCAATTCCAATGATATTCAAACTCTTCAGCAACGGCCCTGATTGACACACTCGAGTGTACTCGTGTTCTACAATTACAATAAGGGACAATACGATTATCGAAATGCTTTTGTATAAACCAGTTTATTTGAATGCCATTCAGGCAATGCGTCCTCGTATGTTACGGCACTAAATGATATTTGACTAAAGTTATGGTGGGGTATGCAAATAAATATGTTAACGAGCATATTAAATGTAGTGTTGTATCGGTACCCCTCAATTTCTCAAAGGCTCGTTTCTGACTTTGATTTTCTTTTTTAAAATGTTTTCGTGAATAAGCGGAAATTTTTTTAGGGTTGGTTTATAATCCTCCTAAAACGGACAAGAGATCTTTTGCTCGATTCAAAAAATCCCTTTTAGGCATTGAGTGTCTTTTTAGTTATTTTTCCTGTCGGTATGAGGTTTTCATTTCGGGTGATTTTAATTTTGATATTTCTCAAGAGACTTTATTTTCTCGTAGCTATTTGAATATCTTAAATAGCATTAACCTTTCGGTTTATAATACTGAAGAGCCCACTTACTCGTACGCTACCACAAGTGGTGGTTCTTATTCGCTCATTGATCACGTTGTTGCTTCTGCTGATAAATACATTTGTTTTTCAATCAATTGTCTCTTGGTATTGGCTCTCACGATGATCTTCTTGTTTTTTCTGTTAATTATTATTCTCGACCTAGGCCTAAATGTTTCAGCTTTAGGAATTTTTCTAAAATTGATGAATCTCACCTTTCATCAACTTGTGGCTCTATTTGTTGGGACAATATTTTTTCTTTCTCTACGTCTACCGAACAAATTGACTATTTTAATTCCTTTATTAAGTATGCATTTTATAATTGCGTTCCTCTGACTACTGTTTATTTTAGACCTAGATCCCCCCTTTGGATGACGCAAGGGATTATGAGTGCTATTTCTTAGCCCTAATTCTTTGTCTAATCTAGCTTATAAGGAATCTCGAAATAGAGTGGTAGGTTGAATTCGAAAGAGATATAGACTTCCAAAGATATTTTGGCGTAACGTACGCAACTTGGGCCTTGGTTGTTGTAAAGGGACTGCTTCTGTAGATTTCAAAGCAAATGATTTTAACCCTTACCTAATTAACTCTAGTCATGATATTTCCATTATTGATTTAGTGTCCGTCGAACCATTTGCATTCTGCTATTTGGGAAGTTAAATCACAATCCACTGGTCTAGATATGGTTAGTTTGAAATTAGTTAAGCGCATATTTTTCCTATTGTATCAAGGTACGAGGGCAAATCAAAAAGTCTTGCAATATCATATGAAAAAAAAGAGTAAGAGAGACAGCAATATTTTTATTTTTCGACATAATCTCCTTTAAGGTTTATACATTTGTCACATCGATCAATTAACTTACCTAAACCCTCTAAAAAAAAAGATTTCTTTTGCTCCATAAAATATTCATTTACAACAGACTGTACTTCATAGTCACTGGAAAATTTCCGGCCCCTTAGTGTTTTTTTCAAATTGGGAAAGAGAAGTAGTCACTGGGTGCCAAGTCTAGACTGTACGGTGGATGCGGAATTTCCACGAAGCCGCAGTCCTTTAATGCAGCTTGAGCAATATTAGCCTTGCGCACTGGTGTATTGTCGTGAAGAAGCAAGATTTTTTTCCTAACTTTCCTTGGCCGTTTTTCCCGGATCGCTTTTTTCAATTTTCGCAAAACCTCTGCGTAATATATGCCTGTGATTGTGGTTTTCGGTGGCATATAATCGATTATCAAAATTCCTTCAGCATCCCAAAAAATTGTTGCCAAAACCTTACCAGCAGACGGTTGAGTTTTGAATTTCTTTGGTGGTGGTTCACTACGTTTAATCCATTGCATCGATTCTTGTTTGGATTCCAGATCCCAGTGATGAAGCCATGTTTCATCGCCTGTTATTATGTTACCCAAGAAATTTTCTGGATCTGCTTTGTACATATCTAAAATCGCCTTTGAAGTTTAAACACGCATTTTTTTTTGTTCAGCATTCAACAAACGGGGAACCCATCGCGCACTTACTTTCGACATGTGAAGGTGGTCATGTAATATAGTATATGTGGTACCGTATGAAAGAGAAAGTCTCCACGCTAACCGCGGAACAGAAATACGCCGGTCCTCCAATACAATAGAATCAGCCAAAATTACGTTTTCATGGCTAATAGCATCTGCTGGCCGACCCGAGCGGTTATCGTCTTATAATGACTCCCAACCACTTTTGAATAATTTTACCCACTTTGTTACTGTGGCATATGATGGTGCAGATTCGCCGTAAACTTTTGATATATAGTTGAATATATAAATTGCATTTCGTCCATCTTTATAGAAAAATTTAGTAACGGCGCGATATTCAATTTCATTCATTTTAAGAAAAATTCAAAACACATGTTACTAAATTGACAAAAACAAACGAACCGTAAAATTTACATCGAAATGTTCTTCTAGAAGTTTCATCGTGACAAAAAATGGTTTTGAAAAATATATTGTTGTCTCACTCACTCGTTTTTTTCATATGATATTGCAAGACTTTTTGATATACCCTCGTATTTGTTACATATTTTCAATTTTATTTTAACGACCTTTTCATATCCCGCTCAGTGTAAGATGAGTAAAATTATTCCTATTCCTAAAATTAGCAATCCTTCTGAGCTTTCCCATTTCCGCCCTATTACTATTTTAAGTTCTCTGTCCAAGGCGTTTGAATTGGTAGTAAAAAACCAAATTCAACCTCATATTGATAGTTTTAATTTGCTTAGCCTTTTTCAATCGGGTTTTAGAAGGTTCCACGGTACTACCACTGTTTTACTGAATGTGTGTGATGATATTCGTCGTAGTATGAGTAAAAGAGAAATGACTTGCCTTACTCTGTTAGATTTTTCTAAAGCGTTTGATTCAATTAATCACCAATTTTGTTTAATAAGTTTATTTCGAACTTTAATTTTTCTCTCTCTGCTGCTAAATTGATTTTAGACTAGATTTCGGGTCTCTTTCAGGCAGTCTTTTATGACAATTCTTTTTCTGACTTCTAACCTGTCTCTTATGGCGTTCGTCAGGGGTCGGTTCTTGGCCCTTTACTATTCTCAATGTATATTAATGACATTGCATGTGTAATGCCACACACTTATCATGAAATTTCAACATCATTCGCGGTGCAATACACTTTGCATTTCGAAATAATTACACGCGAAAAATATTTAATGATTTGAGAAATTGCATGAAATTGTATTTTGTAAAATAAACATATTTTGTATTTCAAAATTTATTTTGCTTTATCATAATTTAATAACAAAAATAAAATATGTTTATTAGATGCTGTATAAGATAGCAGAAAATTTCCAGCAGAAAAAATGTGTTTTGCTATTCACCGCTAGAGACATCACTATCACAAAAATGAAATTTTTTCTGCTAATATTTTTTACACCAGCAGAAAATTTTTGATATTTTTATGCAAATTAAAAATTCTCAGCAGAAAGTTTTATGAAAAAACAGAGAATTTATGAAAAAGAAGAGAAAATGTATGTTTAACCGTTTTGACGCGATGAAAGTTAATTTTCTTTAGAAAACGATTTCCGAATGTATAGTGTAAGCACTCTCAAAACATAATTAAATTATCATAATCATCATTATGCAAACACAGGGCAACATCAAAAAAATGGCCATTGTAGAAAGCACTCCATACATTTTTGAAGTCATTTTAATGAGAAATGTTTTCAGTTTTTTAACAAAAGTGTTAGAAAAACCCCCTTGTAGCTAATTTGAATCTTATGTTGCTCATCTATATAGAATATGATCTCAGCTACCATAAAATCATACACCCAGGGTAGTTACAGGGGGGTTTTTCTAACACTTTTGTTAAAAAACTGAAAACATTTCACATTAAAATGACTTCAAAAATGTATGGAAGGCTACTGACGCCAGGTGTGAATCTTATGTTGCTCATGTATATAGATCATGATCTCAGCTACCATAAAAACATACACTCAGGGTAGTTACAGGGGGGTTTTTCTAACACTTTTGTTAAAAAACTGAAAACATTTCACATTAAAATGACTTCAAAAATGTATGCAAGGCTACTGACGCCAGGTGTGAATCTTATGTTGCTCATGTATATAGATCATGATCTCAGCTACCATAAAAACATACACCCAGGGTAGTTACAGGGGGGTTTTTCTAACACTTTTGTTAAAAAACTGAAAACATTTCACATTAAAATGACTTCAAAAATGTATGGAAGGCTACTGACGCCAGGTGTGAATCTTATGTTGCTCATGTATATAGATCATGATCTCAGCTACCATAAAAACATACACCCAGGGTAGTTACAGGGGGGTTTTTCTAACACTTTTGTTAAAAAACTGAAAACATTTCACATTAAAATGACTTCAAAAATGTATGGAAGGCTACTGACGCCAGGCGTGAATCTTATGTTGCTCATGTATATAGATCATGATCTCAGCTACCATAAAAACATACACCCAGGGTAGTTACAGGGGGGTTTTTCTAACACCTTTGTTAAAAAACTGAAAACATTTCACATTAAAATGACTTCAAAAATGTATGCAAGGCTACTGACGCCAGGTGTGAATCTTATGTTGCTCATGTATATAGATCATGATCGCAGCTACCATAAAAACATACACCGAGGGTAGTTACAGGGGGGTTTTTCTAACACTTTTGTTAAAAAACTGAAAACATTTCACATTAAAATGACTTCAAAAATGTATGGAAGGCTACTGACGCCAGATGTGAATCTTATGTTGCTCATGTATATAGATCATGATCTCAGCTACCATAAAAACATACACCCAGGGTAGTTACAGGGGGGTTTTTCTAACACTTTTGTTAAAAAACTGAAAACATTTCACATTAAAATGACTTCAAAAATGTATGGAAGGCTACTGACGCCAGGCGTGAATCTTATGTTGCTCATGTATATAGATCATGATCTCAGCTACCATAAAAACATACACCCAGGGTAGTTACAGGGGGGTTTTTCTAACACCTTTGTTAAAAAACTGAAAACATTTCACATTAAAATGACTTCAAAAATGTATGCAAGGCTACTGACGCCAGGTGTGAATCTTATGTTGCTCATGTATATAGATCATGATCGCAGCTACCATAAAAACATACACCGAGGGTAGTTACAGGGGGGTTTTTCTAACACTTTTGTTAAAAAACTGAAAACATTTCACATTAAAATGACTTCAAAAATGTATGGAAGGCTACTGACGCCAGATGTGAATCTTATGTTGCTCATGTATATAGATCATGATCTCAGCTACCATAAAAACATACACCCAGGGTAGTTACAGGGGGGTTTTTCTAACACTTTTGTTAAAAAACTGAAAACATTTCACATTAAAATGACTTCAAAAATGTATGGAAGGCTACTGACGCCAGGTGTGAATCTTATGTTGCTCATGTATATAGATCATGATCTCAGCTACCATAAAAACATACACCCAAGGTAGTTACAGGGGGGTTTTTCTAACACTTTTGTTAAAAAATTGAAAACATTTCACATTAAAATGACTTCAAAAATGTATGGAAGGCTACTGACGCCAGGTGTGAATCTAATGTTGCTCATGTATATAGATCATGATCGCAGCTACCATAAAAACATACACCCAGGGTAGTTACAGGGGGGTTTTTCTAACACTTTTGTTAAAAAACTGAAAACATTTCACATTAAAATGACTTCAAAAATGTATGGAAGGCTACTGACGCCAGGTGTGAATCTTATGTTGCTCATGTATATAGACCATGATCTCAGCTACCATAAAAACATACACCTAGGGTAGTTACAGGGGGGTTTTTCTAACACTTTTGTTAAAAAACTGAAAACATTTCACATTAAAATTACTTCAAAAATGTATGCAAGGCTACTGACGCCAGGTGTGAATCTTATGTTGCTCATGTATATAGATCATGATCTCAGCTACCATAAAAACATACACCCAGGGTAGTTACAGGGGCGTTTTTCTAACACTTTTGTTAAAAAACTGAAAACATTTCACATTAAAATTACTTCAAAAATGTATGGAAGGCTACTGACGCCAGGTGTGAATCTTATGTTGCTCATGTATATAGATCATGATCGCAGCTACCATAAAAACATACACCCAGGGTAGTTACAGGGGGGTTTTTCTAACACTTTTGTTAAAAAACTGAAAACATTTCACATTAAAATGACTTCAAAAATGTATGGAAGGCTACTGACGCCAGATGTGAATCTTATGTTGCTCATGTATATAGATCATGATCTCAGCTACCATAAAAACATACACCCAAGGTAGTTACAGGGGGTTTTTTAACACTTTTGTTAAAAAATTGAAAACATTTCACATTAAAATGACTTCAAAAATGTATGCAAGGCTACTGACGCCAGGTGTGAATCTTATGTTGCTCATGTATATAGATCATGATCTCAGCTACCATAAAAACATACACCCAGGGTAGTTACAGGGGTGTTTTTCTAACACTTTTGTTAAAAAACTGAAAACATTTCATATTAAAATGACTTCAAAAATGTATGGAAGGCTACTGACGCCAGGTGTGAATCTTATGTTGCTCATGTATATAGATCATGGTCGCAGCTACCATAAAAACATACACCCAGGGTAGTTACAGGGGGGTTTTTCTAACACTTTTGTTAAAAAACTGAAAACATTTCACATTAAAATTACTTCAAAAATGTATGGAAGGCTACTGACGTCAGGTGTGAATCTTATGTTGCTCATGTATATAGATCATGATCTCAGCTACCATAAAAACATACACCCAGGGTAGTTACAGGGGGGTTTTTCTAACACTTTTGTTAAAAAACTGAAAACATTTCACATTAAAATGACTTCAAAAATGTATGGAAGGCTACTGACGCCAGGTGTGAATCTTATGTTGCTCATGTATATAGATCATGATCGTAGCTACCATAAAAACATACACCCAGGGTAGTTACAAGGGGGTTTTTCTAACACTTTTGTTAAAAAACTGAAAAGATTTCACATTAAAATGACTTCAAAAATGTATGGAAGGCTACTGACGCCAGATGTGAATCTTATGTTGCTCATGTATATAGATCATGATCGCAGCTACCATAAAAACATACACCCAAGGTAGTTACAGGGGGTTTTTTAACACTTTTGTTAAAAAATTGAAAACATTTCACATTAAAATGACTTCAAAAATGTATGCAAGGCTACTGACGCCAGGTGTGAATCTTATGTTGCTCATGTATATAGATCATGATCTCAGCTACCATAAAAACATACACCCAGGGTAGTTACAGGGGTGTTTTTCTAACACTTTTGTTAAAAAACTGAAAACATTTCACATTAAAATGACTTCAAAAATGTATGCAAGGCTACTGACGCCAGCTATGAATCTTATGTTGCTCATGTATATAGATCATGATCTCAGCTACCATAAAAACATACACCCAGGGTAGTTACAGGAGGGTTTTTCTAACACTTTTGTTAAAAAACTGAAAACATTTCACCTTAAAATGACTTCAAAAATGTATGGAAGGCTACTGACGTCAGATGTGAATCTTATGTTGCTCATGTATATAGATCATGATCTCAGCTACCATAAAAACATACACCCAGGGTAGTTACAAGGGCGTTTTTCTAACACTTTTGTTAAAAAACTGAAAACATTTCACATTAAAATTACTTCAAAAATGTATGGAAGGCTACTGACGCCAGATGTGAATCTAATGTTGCTCATGTATATAGATCATGATCTCAGCTACCATAAAAACATACACCCAAGGTAGTTACAGGGGGGTTTTTCTAACACTTTTGTTAAAAAATTGAAAACATTTCACATTAAAATGACTTCAAAAATGTATGCAAGGCTACTGGCGCCAGGTGTGAATCTTATGTTGCTCATGTATATAGATCATGATCTCAGCTACCATAAAAACATACACCCAGGGTAGTTACAGGGGGGTTTTTCTAACACTTTTGTTAAAAAACTGAAAACATTTCACATTAAAATGACTTCAAAAATGTATGGAAGGCTACTGACGCCAGGTGTGAATCTTATGTTGCTCATGTATATAGATCATGATCGCAGCTACCATAAAAACATACACCCAGGGTAGTTACAGGGAGGTTTTTCTAACACTTTTGTTAAAAAACTGAAAACATTTCACATTAAAATGACTTCAAAAATGTATGGAGTGCTTTCTACAATGGCCATTTTTTTGATGTTGCCCTGTGTTTGCATAATGATGATTATGATAATTTAATTATGTTTTGAGAGTGCTTACACTATACATTCGGAAATCGTTTTTTAAAGAAAATTAACTTTCATCGCTTCAAAACGTTTAAACGTACATTTTCTCTTCTTTTTCATAAATTCTCTGATTTTTCATAAAATTTTCTGCTGAGAATTTTTAATTTGCATAAAAATATCTAAAATTTTCTGCTGGTGTAAAAAAATATCAGCAGAAAAATTTCATTTTTGTGATAGTGATGTCTCTAGCGGTGAATAGCAAAACACATTTTTTCTGCTGGAAATTTTCTGCTATCTTATACAACATGTTTATTAGGCATTACGAAATATTGTAATAATAAAAATTAAGTTTGGCAGATTGATAAAATCGATCGAGTGAAAAGATCATTATTGTTTGAGGAGCCGTCGATGGATGGTCTAACAATAAAGTAAATTCTAAAAGATAAAATATGTAAAATAATAGAAAAGGTCTAAATAAATCCAATTTAATAAAGTTATAAGTGAGTTTAATTTATATAATTAATAACATTACACATGTTCCATTCGTCATTCTTCTTTTCATATATTTGCTGATGATGTCAAAATATATAGGAGTAGTCGCTTAGATAATGATTCCATTCATTCTAATATTTCTTTATTAACGATGATTTGGAAAGAATTTATAATTGGTCATTATCTAATCGACTCGCTCTTAGTGCTAGTAAATCCCAGTCCATTATAATCGATAAAACATCTAGAAATACTTCCTCTTTTCCGGGAATTTTTCTCGGTGATTCTTTAATTCCATTCTCTAATACAGTTAGAAATTTAGGGTTAATTTTTAATAAAACTCTTACTTGGGGGGATCATTTGGTTAAGGTTAGTAAAACGGTTTTTGGAATGCTTAGTTGTTTGTATAAAGTTGTAGGGTTCGCTGATATTAATTTTAAAAAGCGTATGTTCCTCTCGCACTTTCTTCCACATTTTCTTTATGGTGACGTTGTTTTATTTGGAATGCTTCAGAATAATATGAATGTTCTCCAAAGATGTTTCAATACTTGTACTCGTTTCATTTTTAGTATTACTTGGCTGTAGTTTGGTTGACTTCTATGAACTTCGTGTATGTCTTTTTATTTTTAAGCTTCTCAGATCAAAGCAATCTCCCTATTTATTTAATAAGTTATTATTCAGTAGGTCCCCATTCTTCAAATTTACGTTTACTTCCCCCTATAAATCTGTGCAGATCTTTAAATACATCCTTTTCTGTTAGGGGTATTTCTCTTTGGAATTCTATTCCATTAGATATTAAGAGGTCAGCGTCGCCTAAATGATTTATTATTTAAGAGTATTATTTAGCGTGGCGCGCTTGAATGATAATACATGTAGTACTATTATTGTAATAATTTTTTCATTTGTATTATTTTTTTAGGTGTAGTCTGTAATTATTCACTTCTTGCAGTGTCCTCTGTAACAAATGAACTTGAGCTCAATACTACTAGCTAGGAGGGTACTAGCATGGAGTGGATTTGTTTTTTGAAAAAATCTGAGATTTTTATGTCTAATGGAAGTATTTTTTTTTTATTTTGGTTGTTGTTCTTCATTTATATTGCTTCCATATGTCCTTACCAAAACTTTAATGTCAATGAATAAATAAATAAATAAATAAATATTCAGGAGGAAAGTTATACTTTTCGCGAGATCCAATCATCGAATTCTTGGTTTATTTATTTGTAAACTATTTCAAGGGGGCTCTTATGAAAGCACGAATGGTTGTTTAAACGAAACGCAACGTTTGTCACCATATCAACAGCTATAATTGAAAAAAATGATTGATACTACAAATTGTGGAACCCATAAACAATTTTTCTTTTTATAGTCACCCGATAAAGTTGAGAATCCAGAATAATTCGAATTTATGAAAATTAAATTTTTAATAATAACCAAGACAATTTCCAATAATCAACAGTTGTTTTATTTTTAAAAAATTCCGATAGCCGTGCCACAGAATGTAGTATATTGTGTGCCCGTGCTAAATTTTTAGCCTTAGTCAAATTATTTTCATTAAAAGTAATACTCACTGTTTGACAAATGGTCACAAACAATTTGACAGAAGTCCGAAGAGAGAGCATTTATTTTTACACTTCTAAAATTTTTTAATGTTTAGAAGTATTGTCAAAGAACTGGTTTGTAATTGTCGTTTCTGTAGTATATTCTATGACAATGTGCCACTATTTAGTTACTGCAAAACAAAAATTTTTCAATCACTATATGTTATAAGCGTATAAAATCAAGTCACGAGGTCGGTGTTTACGTAGAGTTATAATTTGAAAATTTATAGAAATTAATTTAATTAACTAAAATTCTGAGAATAGGCCCTGAAAAATTGTCATCATTATTAGTGGTGCAGTTAGTAAAATTAAATTCCAGTAAATTTTCAAGCATTAACTCTACGCTAACATCGACCTCCATAGGCAATAATTATAAAGCCGAACTTACTGGGCCTGCACAAGTAGAACCCACAACAAAAAGCTTATCTTGAAATTACATTTTGTTATCGCTGACATTGGCATAGCCATCATAACGTAAAAAACCAATAAAATTATATTGTCAATAATATCGTACGACAAAAATCAAATAAATTCCTTCAAGCAATTTTCAATTCATATATTTCAAATTTTCAACCGAACCAAACCACCCAAAAAGGAAAACTGAAAAGGAAATTCCTGACATATTTTATATGTATATAATACATTTATGTCCTCAATATTTAAAATACAATAATTTTGTATATATGAATGATAATAAAAATATCCTTCTTCAATAAATAGGATCAAGATATTTTTTCCGAATTTTTTTTATAGTTTTTATGAAAGGAATTTTTTTCGACTTGACTTGAGAAGTAGTAAAGGAAGACCGAAACCAACAACTGTAAAAAAAATTTTCTTTTTTATAAATTTTTTGCGTATCCTCGTGTTCTCATAATATTTTATGGATTTGTATATCCTCATTGTTTGGGTTTGAATAAATATATATCATCCTATTTCTGAGTGTACTAAATATTCACAAAAAATATTAGAATAATTTTGAAATACAATACTGTGTATTCTGATCCCTCTCCCGTTTATTGAATCATTTTGGTGTATTCTAATAGTAGACACTGTAGACAAAAAAAAAATCATAATGGATCAATGGTTAAAGAACTTCCATAAATTTCTCTTGCAATATAATATTAGACATTAAAATATGGTAAATTATGAAAATGAAGCTGATTTTTGTGCGGCGCGCGTGAATCGATTCAATTACATTTGGAACCCTTTCACTTGCGTTATAAATTCAATAAGGCAAATTGAAAATATTTTTTTTTTATTTGTTTTGGTATATTAGCATTCTGAAGGATAATCATCGCCATCAATACAATATACCACACACTCATATTACACTAATAAAGTCGTAACCAAAAAAACTATCATAAAAATTTATTGAGGTTATGTCATAAAATTTATTTCAATTTACCAAAATACAACAACAATCGCATAAAAAATGAAAATTTTTATGTGTTTATGGATTATTTAAAAAAAAAATGAAAAAATAAAAAGAAAATTCCAAGATTATTTATTTCGATTTCGTGATTTTTAGCAAAACTGAAATAAAATGTACAAAAATTTCGTCTTTACTGTTAATTATGTAAAGTGGTTTTGTTTTAGAGGCGGCGCGATTAAATTGTAATATCTCTAGACTTTAGCTAAAGCTGTGGTGGCTATTAATTTTGGAGTTATGTATGTCAAAAATAAAATCAAAACCTCTAGCGGATTACTGAAATTTTATGATTGTATCTGTGTGACTGTGCATAGTTACGGTACACTCTGCACTTGATTGTTAGTTTATTATTTTAGTTTTAATAGATTACTGAAAAATTTTCGTTTTAAACCTGTATTCTACCATAAAAAAAACACAAGTAAAAAATACTGGCAAAATAGAAAGAGAAAACATTACGAAGAGATATTGGAGTAACAAAGAAAACATGTTTTTTATGACAATATTTTATAATTTCAAAGTTGAACAAAGTGTGCAAATCATCAAATTAGATATTCAAAATCACTGCTCCGTTCGAGAAACGTTCCAGGCATTACTTGATTTTTATCTTCGCTATAACTGTCAGGCCGAGTCAACTATTCGACGTTTGGTGGCTCTTTTGTCACCGAAACGCAAGGTCTTCTAAAGACATTGCTACTGTGCGTAAGAGTGTACGGAAAACCCAGAGGCAGTCAATTTCTCGTCGTTCACAAGAACTTGGTGTTTGTGCGACTTCAACTTGGTGAATTTTGCATCGGTAATTAAGTCTGCTCCCATATAAAATCCAACTGACCTCCAAATAAACTACAGGAGGAACTTATGGTAAACCACAATAGTTGGCGGCAGTGTGTTCGCTGATTGGGCTATGGTGAAGTAGGAAGTGGATACAAATTTCGCCAAAAAAAATTGTCTTTAGTGACGAAGACTATTTTTGGATGAATGGCAAAGATGTGAACGATGTTAAATTCCATACTTAATGCCATGAAATATTCTCTCAAATAATAAAAAAAACTGAGTGGATATCTCACACGCAACATGTTTTATTTACATTTAAAAACCGAGCGTACTTATTGAAAGACGCTTTACAGGCAAGTAATTTACAAATGGTTTTTGGGAAAAGGGAAAGAGATTTACAATATGAGAAGAGGTTGTAAAAGTGAATTACCGAACTACATAAATAGTAGCAGAAACTTCACTCTTGCAAAAACGATGTAAAAAATTAGTGAAATGGAGCAATAACTCAAAGAGAAACAACCATCCGGCACAGCCGCCTACTCTTAAACAACAGAGCGGTGCGAAAATAGTTCACCACTGAGAGCAGCATTGCCCAATTTGCAGTGCCGCGAATGGTGCGAGGAGGTGGTGAGCCCAGCATACCCAAGATCTGCAAATGCAAGAGCTTAGAGGAGAAATAAAGTCCGTTGACGAGAATGCCGATAGCCAGCTCAAGTAATTTGAGGGACAAATCAGAAACATATACATCACAAACTATTGGAAATCACCAGCTAACTAAATGTTTTCAACAGAACCGTTTGCTGCAAGCTCAAAGGGACTTTTAAAACTTCGCCAAAACCCGTGGCAAAATTCAATTTGAGCATTTTAAAGTCCAATTATACATGCTCAACACACTCAATTTCGTTCTTCGCAGGCAAGCTGCCGCAGCCTGGCCCACGCTAAAATATGAGCAGTCACCCGTCAGCAAAGTATACATGATTCAATTCCAAAGCAAGCCGCAACTACGTGAAGTGAGCCTACAATACCTACAACGGGAAGTAATGAAATTGTGTTGAACGGACTAACTAAAAGAGGACGCGAGTATCGGTGCTGATTTCTAAGGACGACTATCTGAAACTTCATTAGAGAAAAAATACTATGGGTAAAATTATGAAAGAAGTATTCGCGTTAGCTTTAAAATATAAGGCTGCCAGAGCAAGTTAAGTCACTGACACGGTAAAGATTCACAAGTTGGATTTGGAGGCTATCACACAAATAGAAATACTAATGGAGGAAGAGGTTAGGAAACCACGGCTAACCCAAGTAACAATTTGGAGTTGTCAAAACGTTGTACCATCTAAAATTTACAGCACTTTAGTAATAATAACTTTTAAAATAATAACAAACAACATGAATTTGCTGGTTTGTCAACGTAATGCCAGCAAAAATGGTAATTGTCATTTGCCTGGCAATATGTTATAGCAACGTCAGACAGTAAACTCGTTATAAATGGTAAATTACTTTCAAGACATCATTTTGATTAATTTAGTGACTTCGGTTCCCAAATAGCAAAAACGTTATATTTGCAGTTTTGCTGTACTTAACACAAAGTAGTTACATAAGAAAAAGTAATGCAATAATAGCAAACATGTTTTAGATGCAATTCCTCTGGTTACAAAGCAATATAGTTAGTTAAGGGTATACGTTTCAAAATAACACAAAAAGGCAGAAATAACTAACGAGCTATTATTTTGAAGATTATGGTAACAATAATAATTTGTGTAAAAACTATAGCAAACATCATTTTTTTATAATTGTCATTTTATTTATATGTTTTCCATATTCATACTTCAATAATAAATGTCACTATATATTTATGAAATATTGACAGGGATAATATATTTTTTCTCATCATTACCTTTCGTAACAATATGTGACAAACAAGTTTTGTCGATCAGTTTGTAAAAGTAGTTGAGAAAAGAAAAACGCGACCTAAAAATATTTGATATTAAAAATAATATCAAAATGAAAAATTATTTTGAAAAATTTATTTTTTCTGAAAAAAAGTTCAAATCTGTTAAAAAGCATCTGGTAACTAACCAAAAGCATGAAATTGGTGTTTTTTACAATATTTTCATGTGATAAACTGGGTTTTGTGGAAGTTTTTCTACTAGATAAATGATGCAGCCATTTTTGTGCACAGAAATACAAAATTAAAAGATGGCTTTACTATATGTAACAGCTAAATAACTTTTCAGATAACGAGTTTAATTATTTATGGTAAATTTAATATTATCACAGCTAAAGTGTAATAAGGATTTACGAAAAAGCTGCCCAAATATAGTAAACGTTTTTAATAACTAATCAGCTTTTAGATAAGGAAATCAGTAATCATAAAGCATTTGCTTTGTGCTAAGCGTTTTATAGCTGTAGGACTTTGCATGGAATAATTATTTACGTTAACCCTATATTAGCCATGTTTACAAATTACCATATTTACAAATTTACAATTCACGATTTTAATTAAAAAACTGGCACAATGCATTTTGCAGCTAAGTTTAAATTTTATTTGTATTTACAATCTAAACAAAATTACATAATGAAAAACTTTACATTCAGAGGATTATTTGAGACAATATTAAAAATGAAACAGATTGCGATCTGATCCTCCGAAAAAAGGATTAAATATTTGTTTGTCGCTTAAATTAAAAAAACTGCAATCCAGTTCCATTAAAATATTGTGAAATATTTTCAAAAATTCAAATTACGTCTCTATTTTCCGCCATATTTATTAACTTTTTATTTATGCGTGTGAGCTGCCAAATTTTCATAACATTTTGAAACCACTCTACCTGGTGGAGGGTTAACAACAAGGTTGTAGTTATAGAATTTGCTGTGTGTTAAACAGTTTAGTTATGTTTTAAACCATTTTGCTTTGAGTTAAGCAGTTTTCCTTTATTAACCGTAGTTTTGCTGTTTGGTAAGTAATTTTGATTTGAGTTAAGCAATTTTGCTTTGAGTTAAGCAGTTTTTCTCTTACCACATTTAGCATATTTCGCTGTGTGTTAAGCAATTTCGCTGTTTGGTAAGTAACTTTGCTTTGAGTTAAGCGATTTCGTTTTTTTTATCCATATTTAGTTTACTAATACAAATTTCACTGCGTGTTAAGCGGTTTCGCTATTTGTTAAGAAATTTTGATTTGAGATAAGCAGTGTTTCTTTAATAAGTTTGACATACCACTGTACAATACAACTGTACTTCTGAAAGTATGTATCGGTTGGAAGAAGGAACTACTTCGGAAAAGGGAAATAATGCCGAAATAATTCCGTTTTCAGAAAGTGGTTGTAGTTCCTCTACAAGAGGTTTCATATAATTTTGAACTGAACCAGGATCACTATCTCCACAGTAAAGACCTACCACTATTGGAACAAAATTATCAATTTCATGTATTGCCACAAAAATTGCCCAATTTTATTTTTGAGCTTCTGTAAATTGAGGTTTCATCAATATTTATATTAAACCCTGATTTACATTGGGCGGTCTAAGGATTTAAAATATAATGGTAAGCAAACTTTCACTTGGCAGGTTTTGCAGTTGTTTGTTTTTTAAAGAGTAGTTATAAATAGATAAAAGCTCTTTCCATTCAGTTTGTGCTATATTAAAATGTATTGCTCATCTCTTTATTTTTTTCACAAAATCTTCTTCTTCGTCTTCGCTGTCATTTAAATAATATTCGGATTCAATTTCATCATTATTATAACATTGAGAATCTGACATAGTTTGTGATTGAGGTAACGTACGCTGAGATGGCTGAAATGAAATAAGACGCTCTGCAGCAGCAGTTAAATTGTAATCTACAACTTGATCTAAAAATTTGTTTATTATGTATGAGTACATGTAAGAGTCCAGTATGAATTTAAATTAATTACAAAGTTTATCTCCATTAATAAGTCACGCGTATGTGGTGATATTGTTGCTGTTGTTTCTCTTGAAGCCACTTAAAGAGGAACCAACTCATTGGACGTAAACGCAGCAACTTTATTATTACTATTAGCGGAAAAAATAATATATTTCAGTGGTTTTGCATTGCAAGTAAAATTAAGAAGATCGACATACCAGTTACTTTTTTCATGTGGTTGTTTGTGACTTTTGCTTTTCTATAAAATGTGGTGTTGGTTTTGTATTTTTTGGATGTTCTAAAATAAGTACGCAAATCTTTGTTCGCCATTATATTCGCCAAGTATAACAAAGACACAACACCTTATTTGATTGTATACCATAAATGTCAAAACTAGGTTATTATAGATGTCGTCAGTCAACCAAACCAGTTTGACTAGCACAGCAATAATGCTTTCCTCCTGACATTTTTCTTTGCGGCATATAGCAATAACCCTTCTACAATGCCTTTATACCTACTTATCTTATCGCAGCAAAATTGCTTTTGTCCCGATTTTTTTGCTTTATGGTGTGTAACAAAATCGCTGCTGCAATGTCTTATAAACCTTCTTAAGCTAATTAGCTATTTTTTTCACTGCAACAACGTTTTCAAAAGTTATTAAATAACTATTTACCATTTATAACTAATTTGTGTAATTTTTCGAATTTCGCGACGTTGTAAGAGCCCTGGTTTTGCTGTCTAGGACAATTTACCTATCGAATTGTTACTTGGGTTAACTTTTCGAGGTAACAAAAGAAAATGATCGGGCTTTCCATCCCGATATTTCAGATGCCCCTAACCATGAGAAATTCAAGCAGTAAAGTACATAGCGCCCGAAATAAGTTTACAAACACGAAACACGAAACTCGAAGAAATGAAGCAGTTAGACGTTGATCGAGACGAGGAGAGTAAACGTATGTTGTTGAACAAAAACCATTGCGAATTATAGTCGAAGACAGGGTCGAGATCTACTCAAAAATTGATCGTGGCCTTGGGGATACCCAGATGAGAATTGTTGAGACTGCGAATGGCCAAAATAAAGAGTTGTTGTTTTGCGAGAACATTGGTGAAATTTTACTAGAAAGTACCAGCCAAGACTTTCAGTACATTGAATCTGGAAAGTGAATATTGACAAGAAACAATTCATCCTGATTATGTAGAATTTGTGATAAACAAATTTGTGATAATGCCGTGTAGATTAAGCTTCTGCATACATTCGAGAAATTAATGAAGCAACTTCTTAAAGGTCT
Source organism: Nephrotoma appendiculata (assembly GCA_947310385.1). Classification (NCBI taxonomy): domain Eukaryota; kingdom Metazoa; phylum Arthropoda; class Insecta; order Diptera; family Tipulidae; genus Nephrotoma; species Nephrotoma appendiculata. The sequence continues at coordinate 336,288,470 of OX371223.1, forward strand.
AAATTGGAAAACATGTCTCTTTATTTGGATGACATCATCGTACTACCTAGGCCACATTTTTGATGAACATGTCAACAATCTTGTTTGATGAACATGTCATCAAACAAGTACTAGAAGCGATGCAGACCGCCGGATTGAAGTTAATAGCACCAAAATGCAGACGGTTCAGTTAAGAAAACGATTTGGATCGTACTGTTTCGTGCAATGGTGTCCAACGAAATTCGTATCAGTAATGAATTGGCCTGCAGCACAAGACTTTATAGCCTTACCGACAAATGTCAACCATTGGAATGGAATACAGAGCATCAACGAGCATTTGAAGATTTAATGAAGAAATTTTGCGGCATTCCTATTTTGGCGTACCAAGTGGGATGTTCAATTAGAATACAGATGTTGATAACACGAGGTAGCTGCACCGTTATCACAAAACGAAGAGGGCCTATCCCTCTCTAGAGCAGAGGAAAATGATTGTGTAACATGCATAGAACTGTTGGTTGTGATGGACAGTTTTAAACGTTTCTTTAAATATTTCTACGGGCATAAGAGTTTGTTCTTCGAAGAGATCATCAAGCACTCAAATGGTTGATATCGCAAAAACCATAGCGATAGCATGGAAATGAGATATGATGTAAGAAAGGATAGCGTGGGATTTGCAATGGGAGATTTAGTTTGGTTATATTGAATCCAAAATGAAAAAAGCGATATCATTGAAACTACAACAGAGTTGGAAAGAGCTTTATAAAGTAATCAAACAGAATAACGATGTTGTATATTGCATTCAACTATATCCCAGAACTGAAATGGAAGTGGTACACATTGATAGATTATGACAATACAACATGAGGAAAGTACACGAGTTTGTTCGGGACGAATAGATTTAAGGTAGGAGTAATCTTACAAATTCTACTATACATGCATATAACACTCGGTGGTCAAATGGTTATAGGGTATATACCAATTATGATTGGAGTGGTTATTTACGCATCAACCCGCCAATTTCTGCATCCTCGCAGGTTATCTTTTTGAAAATCGTTTTAGCCAAGCCTTCTATCTATCTCGCCACTCTATTTTCGCGGTATTCTACCGGAATTTTAAACTTCTGTTATTACTGATGTTATTAGATATCTTGGAATTATGAATATGACTCCATAGAATGTTTCACCTGGTTGTCCTTTCCACAGGCCTTGTTATTCTACATTTTAGCAGTCACACAGCTAACTTCCCGCTCTATTAGTGACAGGGTATTGGTGGCTTCGTGTTAGGACCAGTTGTTAATTCGAAGATTCCTGTATTGTTGGTGATACCTTCTCCGAAATATTCCATCTCTTCAATTGTGCTTCATCTGTTCCGGGCTGCTATTGCCTATTCTGGTGCTTTGATACTGTATTGATGCGTGTTTTACTATCAACAATCGTTGCCTCATTTTTGTTTATGTATTATCACTAATCTATTGTTTACGTCTGCATTTTTGGGACTATGTTGGCAGCTTTTTCGATATAAACTTCGTCGGTTTGTTTCCATTGTTGCTATACACTAATAGATGTATTTTCATTGGTTTGAACACTGATCTAGAACGCTTCGAAGAATTTGTTTCTTGTGCAGGCATCTTTTACTCCGTCCATTTTTCATCGATAGGTTGGAGCTATATTACCAAATGTTGGCTACGGTAAATTCCCGTATAGCTCATTGCACTGTCAATTTGTAATAACGTGAGAAATTTGTTATTTATCACGACGTGACCTATTTGATTCCGTGTTCTGCAATCAGGTGATATTGTGACTAGTAGTTTTTCATAGATCGCATCCTATTTTGTTTCATCAACATTGTCTTCTGTTGGGGCATTGTGCCGAATTATGGTTGTGTTTTGTATTCTTGAATTGGACTGAGTAAAGTTTCATTACTTCCTCTAATTGTGCTAGCCTTGATGACTCTGTTTGAGTTCTATTTTTTAAGTTCTAGAATCGTACCCGCGTGTTCGATAGCCAATGGTTTATATTTGTGTTTATCGGTGTGTATTATTTCTTCTACACACGCGAGCAACTAAATTGACTCAAACCTTCTCAAATTGTCGTTAAACAAATATTTTTTTGACAGCCTAGTATTTTGTCTTTACAAAGGCACCTTTATCATTAAAATCTATACAATACTTTTCAAATTAAAGCAATCGTTACAAAATGCGATGTTTCGATGAAAACAATTGGCATGCTGCAAATTCCTGTATAATACCACGTGAACCGATATTTGCCATCAATCATGGATTTTGGTCAATGTTTCAAGAAAATGGTATCGGTGTACATCTGAAACGGATGATCGATTTATCGTCCTAACTTCACTGCGAAAACGCTGCAGCAGGAGCTGAAAACTTTTTCGAGATGGAACTGTTAGTCAATGGACAGTAAGAAGATGCTTGAAAAATCCAACATCACTTAAGCACAAAATTGACATCACGCCACCGCAAAGAGCGACTCGGATTTGCTCCCGAACACATCAACTGGAGCAATGGAAGTCCGTTCGATTAACTGAAAATTGCAGAATATATCTTCATGTTAGTGATAGGAGAGGCTGGGTCTACCGGCGTCCAGGACAGCAATTTTCTCATTGCTGTTTTGCTGAAACAGACTTGTTTGGTGGCGGTAGTATGATGTGCCCTGAGATATCGCCTGAAGAGGAAAACAGATCTTTTGTTCATACCTGGCGGAGGCCGTGGATGTAGTGCCCTACGGAGGACATAAAGGGGAAGATTTCATATTGATGCATTACATGCCCGATCTCACACATCTCGAATCACTCGAGAGTTTTTTGATGCAGTTGGATTCGAGACGATGGTGTCAAGCCTCAAGTCAACCCTCAGTCAAGACATGAATCCAATTGAGCATTTATAGGACCAACTAAAACGGAGGGTTTGCGTTGAATGAGGAGTGGGGTTTGATCCTCAAAGTCTTGGTCAAAACAAATCTTTTTTTTCATAATCATCAATTTTTGTTGCGTTTTCATTCAAAATTCATTAGAACAAAAGTACTGAACCATATTTCATGAAAATCATTTTAAAGTAATATCAGGCTTTAAAAAACGATAACTTGTGAAAATCGGTTAAGCCGTTTTAAAAAAATTCGCTTTCAGTGACCACTGAAGGTTTGAAACGATTTTGTTGCTCGCGAGTGTAGTTTTTGTCTCTATAATCATTTTGCTTTCTGAATAATGGAAATTACTCCATTGAATCTTCCAAGAATGAATTGAATGTCTCATTATGGCATCGCTAAATAATAATCGGTAATATGAGTCTGAATATAATTTCTTATTTTTATTAGATTACAGTGTAAAACCGAATAAAATCTTGAAAGTTGAGGCTGCCAAAAAGTTGAAAACATTTTCATGATCATTACTTATAGCATCGAAATTGTTCACGGTAATATCCATCCAAACTGACACAACTTCGATAATGCTGCATGTTGTAACTGTATTTGCTACCCAATTACAAAACGCACATATCGAAAACTGAAGATCCTTTTATTAAGGAGATCAATGCCGAGCAATTTACACAAGAAATCTACATTTATCTCTCGTACTGTACAGGTACCCTTGCTACAAAAACTGAGGAGGTGCTTCATACTGCTATATAAGGTTCCGGAACCAGAACTTTTAGTAGCTGAGTCGAATTTGTCGAGCAGGGTTGTCATCCTTAAATATTGTTTAGTAACTTTTAACGCCAATTGTATTTTAAAATGTACTTTAGCTCGAGCAGCGTTCTAAACTTTGTGACAATGACTAAGCTTTCAGGTGCTCCAATTGTTGGCATCATGCTTACCGAAATCATCGCCAATTTGATTTGAAAATTTGAGACTATTGAGTGTTGTTTTGTACTATTGAGTGGTCTGAAAGCACTCAATGTTTTAATATCCAACTTTCAATGTACGTATGTTTGGTCCCCCTTTTAAATATTGCATATTTTGTATAAATCTGTAAACCACTGTAAGATTTATTTTAACATAATGGTGGAAACTCTGTTTCAACCGCAACCACGCAACCAAAATCATTAATATTATACTTACGTATAAGTAAACAAGATGAAATATTGATGAAATCACGTTGAGTGACTATATCTCTGCCATTCCAGAATATAAACCCAACGATAACAAAAAAATGTTCATCTGTCAAAATAATACCAAATTCAAATACATCAAATCATAATCTCGCGTGTTTTTTCCAACCCCCATCCCTCTCGTTGTTGCCTCACATATATGTTTTGGTTTTTCATCAATACAATTTTCATTTCTTCTGAAAATAAAAAGGAAATTTTTCATTCTTCGAGTGTGTTGTATGCCAAGATATAAAAAATAACACAAAACAAAGAACTTTGGGCGCAAAAAACGCGTCTAGATATGGAATGAAACTTATAAATAAAAGGGGTAGTTTTAAGCTATATACATGCTTCCAGAGATGCAAAGTAGTAGTGTATCACCCTTTTATTTACCACACACAATCATAAAAAAAAACTAAATATGAAAATACTATAAATATATTGAATATAAATGACACAAATTTATCTCAAAGTAATCTTGTATAAAAAATGAAAAACGCGCGGGGTGGTTGCAGATAAATATTTCATATATGTAGAGCGCAGGATACGACGTATATAGGGGCGAATTGATTGGTTAAATTTACATATAAAGACAACAATAGAGTTTCTGATGAAAATTACTAATAAATCATTTCGTTTTACTTACACAACCACACATATATAAAAACGAATATATTAATCATTAAATTATAAATTCATAAGTGGCTTTTCTATCCTTATACGGTTTTGCCTTGAATTATTTAAGGCACACCAAAAATTCCGCGAGCGCAAAGGTACGACTATACACATGAAAAAGTTTTTCTTTTCAAACAAATAAATTTTTTCTTTTCGATTTGATAATTCGATAACAAAACGAACATATTCGTTTACAATACGTAACAAAAAATTTGTAATCATATTTTCCAAACAACAGCAACAACAACACATCACTATATACCTAACAATAATGGGGAAAATGAAAGAAAAATCAGATTAAATGTTTATTTAATTTTGATTTTTCAATTCAATTTATTAAAGAAAATTTTTAAGAAAAGTTTCTCGTACCTATACTCGAACGATGTACATGTGAATCGAGATATAGGTAATATGCGGGTTGTTGATTTGAAAAACATTGTTTGAATCGTTTCTTTAACAGCAACAGCATCAATTGAATAAAATTGAATGGAAAATCAGGTTATTTTATATAATTTTTGAAATTTTATTCGCAATTGAAAATTTTATTTTTCACCCAATTGTTCGAATGTGGAATATATTCGAAGACTAGGAGCGACTGTGTGTACCAATAGTCGAGTAAATCGTTTACTACGGTAAAATTGGTTTTACAATTTCTTGGTCAGTTGGTCATAGAATTTTGGAAAAATTATGGAATTTAGCGTAATTTTATTTTACATATACATCGAGAAAATCATGTAAAGAGTATAAATTTTGGAAATTTTTAAATGCAAGATTGTATACTATCAGTTTTTAGGAGGGGGTTCTAGATTTTTCCTAAAATTTTTTTCAATATTTTTATTTTTTATTTTTATTGATAATAATTGCTTCGTCAACCTTGCAGACAGAGATCAAAGAGTTTCTATCGCTCTTATCGCTTCTTCTGATAGTGCCACGAATGTTAAAAAAATCTACTTTTGTAAATATAAATTTGTTTTAATGTAGTTTCAATTCGTTGTATACCTTAGAGGATGGATAGGATGGTGTTTGCCGCCCCCGGAATCCCCCCCCCCCCCCTATTCCAGAATTTATACAATTCTTCAATCCTCAAATTTTATTTATAATTTTAAACTAAGTAAAAAAATAATAATTAAAACAATTCAAAATTTTCCTGGAAAAATTACTTGTACTGTCGAATAACTCGGTCAAAATACAATCCTAATATCAAAATTTTTATAAATATTACACATTTGTACGTATTTTGGATAAAATAATACAAATGGATAAAATTTTCCCCAAAATAGGGCAGTTTTGCGGGAAAATTTAGCTTCCCCCTCCTAGAAACAATTGATAAACAATGATGCATTTAAGAATTTTAAATATTTATAAATTTTACCTGATTTTCTCGATGTATACGTAAACTTTAGCCAACAATTTATATAAAATTGAATTTTATTCGACAGGTAGCCTAATGCGCCATTAAGTTTCAACGAAATTCTGCAGATTCAGTTGACTCCAAAAACTTTTAATCTGTTTTGTTTTTAATTGTTTAAAATTTATCTATGTTTCCGTAGATCTAGTCGAAAAAATCATATTATTTTAGCCAGGAACAACACTTAAAATCGTTTCTACAGTAAAACACTTAACAAAATAGAAACTGACTTGAACCACTTGAACATAGCATACAATTTGTTAGTATAGATAATTTAGTCGAAAGAATTGGAGTCAGGCATAAACAATTAGAAGTTTAAATGCTGCGTGACTGACGTGAAGTTTTTTGTCTAAATTTTCTATAGCCAGTAGGAAAGATAACCCGATACTCGGCCCGAAATACGCGATGACAATACTAAACTATCATTATCGTGAGGGTTTACTATCCAGCCCGAAAAAATGTCACTGTCACGACAGTAAACAGTGTATCATACACTGTCATGACATTTATAACCTTATGCTCGAAATTTTAAAATTACTTTTATGTATTTTTAAGATAATATTCCTATTGCTTTTAGTCTAGTCAGACCTAAACTCTTTATTTGTATGTAGCAAGCCCGATAGCAACACTAAGCTATGACTATTGGGAGAGCTTTCTAGCCCAGCTAGAAAAATATCACTATCGCGACAGAAATTTGTTTCATAATAATCTGTCATAACGTTTAAAACATTGAGCCCGAATTTATAAATATTATTTTTACGTATTTTTAAGTGATCCCTTAGATTTCTCGGAAGCCTAGACAGCTATATGTGGCACCATGAAGCTAGTATATGAATTTGCAGCCCAAAATTTTAATTTGTTTATTATGGATATACTCTTTACAGTATTGAGTAAAAACTGAGAAATTTACAGAAAAACTCGATTTGGAATTATTAGAATATATTGCAGATGATTGAATCTCGCCTCACAGACGATTCACAAGCACTTGACTTGACATATCGCCGAATTCCTAAAAGTTTAAACTACAAACTGAAATATTTTTCATTTTTTTATCTTAATTCCAGATCGTTTTATACCGCAGGATTCGTTGAAGGTTTTACAAAATATTAAATAGTATTTTTTTTTTTTTTTTAATATGATTCTTTTTATTATGCTTTGCTCGTTAACAATTTTTTTAGATAATATAAGAATATTACAAGAAATATTAATAATATTTTATAAATTTTGAGAACCTCTGATCCTACAATAGATTCTCAGGACACATTTGTTTTCAATTTTGTTTGGGGTTTTAACCTTCTATTACCAAATCGAGTTAAATTAACTTAAATTAATATTTTGGTTGGCATAAAAATTAGCAATTAAAACATTGCCAAATAAATTTCGTTCCCCCATACTACATACATATATACAACTATTTACAACTAAACCTAATTTAATATTATTGAAGTTGCAACCACCAGTATTTTTGCTTTTGTTCGATGAACTTTTGATCGTTTAATTTTTTAAAAGCGGTACTATATCTTGTGTATGCTTCCGGATTATCGAATTTGACGGGGTTGAATACTTTCTCGTTTGGTTGCCTTTTCACATGGTAAATTGTTGGTATTTGATCATCGTTTTGTATATACCCAATCTTATCCAGATACATAAATGCCTCTGGACCGGGAACTTTATTATTTTGGATACTGTCTCGTACCATTATCTCTGCTGTGTGATGTGGTCCATAAATTAAAGAGTTTGTGCCTATAATCGTGGTTCGTGCCAAATAATTTCTGATTAATTTTATAATGTATAAGTCGATTCTTTCTATGCCAAAATTATTGTATTGTGTTTGGTTTGAAATATACTTTATGTAACCATATCTAGCATTTCGCCATTCGCCTTGACATCTCCGTATACAATATCTTTCGAATTTTCTTATTCGTTCCATATAGCTAGCGGAACAATTATACCAGATTGGACAACCATATGTTATGATGGGTCGAATCAGTATTTGGTAACAAATTCTCTTTACTTTCGAATCTAAGTATTTGGAATAGAAAATCTTTTTATTCATCGAAATAGCTTGTTTGGCTTTTCCAAGTTGTATGTTAATGTGTTCTGTGAGGTAACAGAACCGATCCTGATTTATTCCGAGATATTTCACTATTTTCTTCTGTATCAGATATACTTCGTTGATTTTAACCTTAAATGTTTTCCAATTTTTCTTTGTATCGCCCGTTGCGAATTGGTATGGTCGACGGAATAGAATCGTTTCACATTTATTTGCATTAATTTCGATTCGCCATGTTTTAAAAAATGCTGTGATGAAATTAACAGCTGACTGAATATTATGTTTTATAGTGTCTATTCGTTTAGCACCACTGTAAACTACAATATCGTCCGCATACGCTATTGTTTGCACGTTTGATGAGTTTAAGATTTCGTTAGTTATTAAATCTCTCGTATAAATATTAAACAGTATCGGTTCCTTGTTGTAGACCATTGTGTATATGAAATATATTAGTGGACGTTTCAGCTCCCGTTGTTGTGATAAAATTTCTATCATATAGCATATCCAATAGCATGAATATGATATCTCATCAAATTTTAATTTTTTTAATTTAAATATTAGTCCGTCTAGCCACACAGATTCGAAGGCTCTCGCCATATCAACCATAATTGCGCCCGTGCACGTATTATTATTTAAGTTATGACACACATCAGACATTAATTTTGTGATCGCGTGATTCGTCGAATGTCCAAATCTGAAGCCAAATTGATTGTCTGGTAAGAGATTGTTGGTGTTTATATGATTTTGAATTTTGTTGTGGATTATTATTTCGAAAATTTTACTTAAATTTGAAAGTAAACTGATGGGTCAATAATTTTCTGCATTTTTCGGGTCTTTGTTTTTTTTTCGGAATTGGAAAAATTCGTGCGGTTTTCCAACATGACGGGAACGATCTATTATTAAGCTGATTATTGAATATAGTGCAAATATCCGTGACGATTTCTTCTGGTAAGTATTTCAATACTATATTTGGTATTCTATCCAGACCATATGATTTTTTAGTGTTACAGCACGCGAGTATATCTTTCAGTTCATTAATGCAGATAAAATAGTTTTCTGATCCTTGCTCGTTTGCCCGCTTGTTAGAAGTAAACGTCGTCTTGGTGATTAGATTCGCTCGTTCTTGTTGATGATTTTCTTTTATTATTTTTACATGTTGCTCGATAATATGTTCGTGTGGTGTTTTTTCAAGTCCAGAATCCGATATGGTTTGCTTTTCGATGTAATGTCCAATAATGTCCAAATTTTGTTGAGAATTGAAGCAGGCAAACGTGTTACCTGTTTTTGGAAGTTGATTCCAATTGATATTCAACGATTGCATATTTCTTGTTTCATTTTCTTCGATTTCCAATATATTTATATTTTTTTCTTGTTTTTGCCTCCACATACGTCTGATTTCCGAAAACATTTTTGCACCAGGTTTTATTGCCTCGATTTTATTTTGCCAATGTACGTTTACTTGAATTTTTATATTTTCCTTAATTAGTTTAGTTAGTTTTAATTAGTTAATTTGTTGTGTATTATTAATTATATGGCCTTAACGTTTTAAATATTTTAATTTAGTAACAACATGACTTTTGTGTCTAAATAATTGTTCAATGATCCTATTCGTGTAGCATTCCATATTATTTTTATGACGAATTTTTGGTTGTGTCATTCTCAGGTTTTGATGTATTATGTTTGTGATTATATTTATATAATTTTCCAGGTCCTTATCATTAATGTTTCTGTCATCAGGAACGATATTTGTGCTGATTTGATGTTGGTTTTTATAATTTAAGTATGTTTTCCGTAATTTCCTTGTCCACACCGCCCACTTTGTATTATCGAATTGATAGATTAAATTTTCCTTTAGTCCATCTTCGTATGTGTTTGTTGGTTCTATTTCCAAGCAGTTGACCTCAATTGCCCGGTGATCGCTTTCGTAGAAATGCGTTGGAATTTCCCCATTATCGTTTGTGGTAATTTTTAATCTGCTGTCAGTTATGGCTATATCCAAATAGCTTCTTGCTGGTAAAAATGTTGGTGCATTTGGTTTATAAATTGCTGATTTATAAAGGAAACCGTTATCATTTTGCCATTGATTTAATGCAATGCCTCTTCTGTTATGCATCATATTGCCCCAATTCGAGTGTCGAGCATTCATATCCCCAGCTGTTATATAGTATTTATTGGTATTCATTAGCTCCAGCGTGTCAAACACTCTCGTCCATTCCGTGTCAAATTGTTGAACAGCTTCTGTATTATTGCTACTCGAACAATACACCGAAATAACATATAGCTGCTTGTTGTTTTTTAATTTAATTTTGATTATAGTATTCTCCAGATCTTTACAATTTTGTAATTTGCTGATTTTGATGTGTTCAAAATGTATGCCTCGTTTAATTAGGATCGCGGTTCCTCCGCCATTTTTTGAATTTTGTCGATCTTGCCTTATCAAATTATAATTTTTAAATTCAATGTTATGACGAAAATTTAATTTAGTTTCACACATTAACAAAATATCCGGTTGATGTTGTTCCAAAAATTGTAAAAGGTTTAGTCGTCTGTTAATGCTGACGATCGAATTTACATTTAGTGCCAAAATTTTTAATTTATTCATAATGAATTAATTACACTTAAAAGTTGAGTAATTTGTTCACTTTGTTGTTTAATTGTTTGCGACATTATTTCAATTTTTTTTGCCAAATTTGCGATAGTCCATTCGTCTTTATTATTTTGTGACACAAAGTTTGCGTATGAACCATTTTCTTCATTTACCAACGTTGTCTTGAAAGATCTAGGCGGATTCATTTTAGTTTCTTTTATTTTATTTTTTAACTTCTCTAGCATCTGTTGATAAATTGGACAGCCTTTAAAGGATGCCGGATGGCCCAACTTCTGACAGTTAATACAGTAAATGTCTTTACGTTCAATTTCATTCTTAATTGTACACTCTCCTGGCATGTGACTCATATGACATTTAGCACACCGATATAATAAATTGCAATTACTTGCTGCATGTTCAAATCTCTGGCAATTTCGGCATTGCATTATCTCGCTCTTATTTTGAGATGCTCCCATGTTACTCGTTGGTAATTTATGGTTTTTATTTTGAGGATGTCCGCCATATTTATATTTGGTTCAAATTGCACCAAGTATAATGGTAATTTATTGGAATTTTCATTTGGGTGCTTCTTCCTCATTTGAATTATGTTTATAATTTTATATTAACATTATTCTCTTCTACTTCTGTTTTTAACCCACCAATGTCTTCTTCTTCGGTTAGTCCTCGGAGTACTAATGTTTTAGGTTTTAATTCTTTCGGAGTGTAAGTGAAATACTGAGTGTTGACTTCTTTCAAAATTTTGTTTGCTTTAAAATAGTCATCCATCGAATTGACGATGACCAAGTGCTTGTCTGCAGTCACTCGTTTCACTTCAAAAATTTTCAATTGAGCTCCTTTCATCAAATCAACATTGTGGTTTATTGCTTGGTTATGGATGTGTATTGGAGATGGTTTCCCTATTCTCTTCTCCGTAATGTTTCCTTTTGAAGGATTTTCGCTGTTGTCTCTAGTCGTATTTTGTTGATCGCTGGTTTTGATATTCTTCGCCGAACGCATCAATGAACACGATTTGCTGTCATTTTTACGTTTTATGGCTTGTTTCACTACGATGAAATTGGTCCCTGGTATTGCATCATCATTTGTTACGTGTGAAGTCGACTTATCATCTTCATCCATATCTAAACACATCAACGGTTTAAATTTATTATTTTCAAGTAATGTCAAATTTTCACTTGTAGCACTTGGATTGGATTTTAACACATTTTCAATGAACATAATACGTTCACGTAACTCTGCATTTTCAGAGCGCAGTAGTCTTATTTTATTATTGTATATTTTCTGCTCGGCAGAGATCAAATTGGGTTTAGGTTTCCGTGATTTCGTTTTCCCCGACATTAAAGATTAAGTTGATGCAACCTCGTCAATTTTACATTTTTGCATTGCGTTTTGTACGTGTACCGATTCAGGTATAACGTTCATATTTTCTGACATTTCATTGGGTGTTTGTATCGTAAACCCCACTTACGTTATAATTTTTAGTGTTTTTTTTATAAAATTAATTTGGATTTGTTATCACTATATTGTATATATGTATAAAATGTAACTTATTATTTTAAATTTGTCTATTCAATTTCATAAACGAAGAAAATTTAAAAAATTTCTATTTTTACGACACAAGAAAAACAAATATTTCTTTTTGGTTTTCGGTTTGGAATTTTTTCCCGTTGGAAAATTTTCCGTCTGCTTCAATTTTCTAATATTACGCACTAATTACATAAAATATAATTATGTTCTATATTATTTAACGTTTATTAATAATTATCACAATAATAACACGAATTTAAACGAAAATTAGTAATATTTTGTATTTTAAAAAAAAAAATCAATTTTCGTTGCATATTAAATAGTATCAATATAGGACACTGCCTTGTAAAATCGTATTCCAAAATTTGTTTTCTATACGACAAGAATAAAGTTAGCTGTTTTAGTACAAGTTCAAAAAAAATTCGAAAATCAACACAGCTATAGGTGAAAAAAAAATCTGTGTGTCAAAATAAAAAAGTAAATGTCATGTCTAGTCAAACATAGCCTCAATTTTTAGTGAAGTTGGTTAAAATGCTAGAAATAATGTAAAGTTCACTGTTCTGAATATTGGAAGTTCATAATTAAAAATCTAAAGTCCATCATGGTTTCTTCAGCCATCCACAATGAAAATATTTACATGTTATTGTTGTCGTGTTTTTTGGTTACCGGTGGTAGGTACATGCCACCCCGTTTAATTGTATAGACCATGTCATTATGTTCTAATATATAGGAATTATTTACGATGTAAATGTTGAGCTCTTAAGTGGTGAATCAACTACAGACGAGGAAGGCGGGTAATACATAATGGAAGCTTTATGGCAAGTAGTTTTCTGTTTACGGTCGACTGAATGGACAATTTGAGACGAAATTTTCTCGTTTCAAAAATGATCGTGTCCGTGCTGTGCTGTTCAGATTACATGTGGTTTTAATGAACTGTATGTGTTAGGAGGTGTACGTAATGTCCGCAGGAACCATTTTTATGTGTTTTAATTGATCCTTTATGTTTTTAACAATTCTCAATAAATTTTGTTTTGTTATATTTTATTATAACCTAACCGACATTATAGTTCGAAACGTGAAATATAAATTAAAATTTAATATAAACGTAAGGTCCAGGAACACCATTATGTAATTTTATGAATAAATGATAATTAAAATACTTTTTTTTAACTTCCATTATTTTCTTTGATAACCAAAAATCGTAAATTTTTTGACAATTTGATTTTACTTCGAATATTTTTTCGAAGTTAGAAAAAACGACAAAAGCGACACCATGACAAAAAATCTAATTACGGTAAATGCGATAGGATAACACAAAAAAATTAACACGAACGTCCTATAAATAAGTTATTTAATATATGGTTTTACTACAAACCGAAAAATTTGCAGAAAAATTCTTAAATCTCGCTCGCCTCATAGGCGATCCACGAGCACTTGACATATGCCGCCCGGATTCAACAAAGGATTTACTACAAACTGAGAGACTTACAGCAAAATTCTATTTGAAATCAACGAATTATGCAAAATATTTCATGTATTCGTAAATTATATGTAAGGCGAGATCTTTACGTCTATATCCTGTTAATTCCAATTCCAAAAAGAATTTTTCTTCAAAAATACAAGACATTTTTCTTCAAATTTATTTTTATTTTCTTACGTAGTCTTCATCTCTTTTAGCTTAGGAAAAAAAGTCGATTGGGGCAGATCTGGTGAGTTTGGAGGGTGGTCAAGCAGTTCAAACCGTGAATTTTTGCCAAAGCAACCGCTAAGGTGTGTGACTAAGATTTTGTTTCTGCAAACGTGACAATTTTTCGCAATTTCTGCCATCAGCTTATCAAGTATTGATGGCTTGACTTCTGTAATGGTTTTACATTTTTGAAGATAATCGTCCCAGAAAACAGTTGCCATCACTTTATCAGCCAAAAGATCAGCCTTTGCCTGTTTTGGAGCTTATTCCCCCTAAGAAGTCCACTGTTTGGACTGTGTTTTGATGCTGGAGTATAATGATTAATCCATGTTTCATCAACAGTAATAAGCCTGCGCCAAAAATTTGAATTATTGCGTCTCACCAGAGTGTTGTTGAAAATGTTCATTCGAACACGTTTCTGGTCCAAAGTGAACAAACGCAGTACCCAACGCGTAAACAGCTTTCTCATGCTTAAATCTTGATTTAATATGTATCAAACCCATTCTTTGGACATATTCATAGCATCTTCTGTCTCTGTAACTTGGCCGACTCGGTCAACTGCTGGTGAAACGCCAATGAGGCGAGTATTAATCGACTATAATCTATTTTATATATTTATTAATACATTTTATATATTATACTACTATGAGCAAAAAATAGTAAGACTTTTTAATTTAAATTTCACGTGGAAAACCATTCGTCGAAATATTTTTTTTTTCTATGTTGGTATGACTGTCGGTGACATCTGTGCCAAATCAAAATAATCATTAGTGTTTAGTATACACTTGTCTTTCTGAAGTGCAAAAAGTGCTATCGGCAATTTTTACGTAATGAGTGAAATTATTCAACAAAGAAGTTCCATTAAATTTTTTGTGCGGAATCAATTTTTTGGTACCGAAACGTTCAGAATGTTGCAAAAGGCCTTCGGTGATAATTGTATGTCGCGAGCAACTGCTTTTGTTTGGTACAAATTGTTCAAAGAGCGTCGAGAACGTGTTGATGACGAACCACGTCTAGGACGGCCATCAACATCAACTGATGATCAACACGTTAATAAAATTGCTGCTCGAGAATCGACGACAGTCAAATACCTTACTGGCATCGTTGAAATATCGGAAGGTTCAGGGAAAACCCTTGGTTTTGCACCACGATAATGCACCTTCTCATACTGCATTGGTTTTACGTGATTTTTTCGCCAAAAATTCCATCCATATCGTTCCGCAACCACCGTATTCGCCTAATTTGGCTCCATGTGATTTCTGGCTGTTCAGCAAACTCAAACAACTGCTCCGGGGAAATCGTTTTGAGTCAATTGAACACATTAAACGTGAATCGCTATGCGCATTGGAGGCTATTCCGGAAATTGAATTTAACAACTGTTTCGAGGATTGGAAAAAACGTTGGCACAAGTGTATTGAGACCGGCGGGATTACTTTGAGGGGGATTAAATAGATTTGGAGAAAGAAATAAAGAATTTTAAAATTATGACCAAAGTCTTACGTTTTTTGCCCACAGTAGTATACTTATATTTTTTTTTACAAAATTTAGAAGCCACGATTAATTCGGCTGTCATTTAATACACAATTTAATAGTTATAATTTGCGTGTGACACAAATTTGCTTTGTAGGTATAATTTCACAAAAATAGTTTTGGTAAAAAATTTAAATTTCGGACTGAAAATTCGCGCTAGCTTTTTGAAGGTAAAAATATGTACCATTAAAATCTGTAATACGTGGTGCTTGATCCCGATTCTTTTGACTAAATTAATGTCTATTAATGTTTAATTCATATTAGCCATTTAAAGATATTCAGTTCGAAACTGTAAAATTAGGTGAAATTTCTCAATCTCTGCTTGGTATGAACCAATCTTCAATTCTCCAATTCGTTAATCGGAAATGTAGCAATACAAAATCCAGACAAACGGGTTTGGGCAAACAAATAGTTTATACCATAATTTCTGACATAATACGGTTTTTTTTAATTTTTTGAAAACCATAATAAAGTATTCACATAATGACCCTCTAATGCTGCACCGTTAAGCTTCAGTTCGTGTGTGGCTACACTTCACATTTAATTTCTGTTAATATTTATTGTTTCGTACAAGAGGCGGCACTGGAATTGTTTCTCCTAGAAAATAACCGCAAACAGAAGCAACCATTTAAGCTCATTTTATCATGCTGGGGGCGATACTAATTTTTTTTTACATAATAATTAGAACATATTGAAATAACTCACACTCTAAAAACTACCCATAAAGAGTGAAATTTTTATATAAACCAAACAAAATAAACCATTGAATAGAATGCTTCTACTTGCGGTTGATGGTGGTGAATGTTCGTAGGCTGACATCATTTGAATCACTTCGAACTGTAAATGGTGTGGCGTGCCCAACATTTTGTGTTGTATGTCAACAACTGCAGCTCAATTTGCTTGAAAACGATACACATTGTGACATGACAATCGCTGTGGAACAAGTTTCCAGGATGAGATGTCAGAAGGTATTCTACATCGAATTCGTGTCGGTTCCTGAATTTCCGACCTCGACGTGAATGAGGAGACACATAACCGCATACTTTACTTTTGATCCAAGGCATGTGTTTTCGCATGTGTGGTAGTTTGCAAGTCAAGTTAGGAATGCCAACGCCATATCGTGGATGAACGACGCTTTCAATCGAGAATTGAAACATGAACGTAAATACGATCGAGATGCATTGAACCAATCAGTTCGAACGAATGTACCACTGTTGAACCCACAAAAGAAGGAAGTGTACGACACGTTAATGAAGGCAATTGATGATGGAAGTGGTGGCTTTTTTTCTTCGATGCGCCCCGTGGAACTGGAAAGACATTCCTCATGTCATTGATTTTGGCTTCTGTTCGTGCAACATCCAAAATTGAGGTAGCAGTTACTTCTTCTGGAATAGTGGCCAAGTTGCTAGAAGGATGCCGAACTGCTCATTCAGCGTTTAAATTGCCGTTAAACCTTCAAGCGGCTGAAAAAACAACATGCAACATTGCGAAACACTCAGCAATGGCCAAAGTTTTGATAGCAAGTAAAATCATCATCTGGGATGAATGTAGAATGCACAAACACGCATTGGAAGCACTCAATCGAACAGGCATTCCAAGATCGACTGCTGCTGATGACATCGATTCTGTGGCGCTATGTGAAAAAACTTGAGCTGACGACAAACACGTGTGTTGCATTGCTGAATGATTCATCTGTCAAAGATTTCTCTAAACAATTGCTGACTATCGGTAATGGGTATGAATTGATTGACTTCGATCCCGCCAAACTTTTGCAGTTTCACCTCAACGAAGGATGAACTTATCAGTGAACCAGTAATTTTTGCGGCAAAGAACGAAGATGTGGATCATTTAAACTTCACAATCCAAAATCTTATCGTCGGTCCACTTCATTTCTTTAAATCTATCGACTGGGTTAACAAACGAAGACGAAGTAACCAATTATCCTGGCTTGCCTACGCATAATTTTTAACTGAAGGCTGGCTCGGTAGTCATTATGCTTCGAAACCTGAACCAACGGAACGCGTTTTGTGGTGAGCAAACTCATGGACAATGTGATTCACGCGGCGATACTCAAAGGTAAGTTCAAAGGTGAGGATGTTCTCATTCCAAGAATTCCGATGACCCAACCGACATGCCATTCGAGTTTAAACGAATTCATTTTCCTATTCGTCTTGCATTCGCCATGACGATCAACAAATCACAAGGCCAATCGTTGAGTGCTTGTGGCTTGAATTTAAAAAATGATGTTTCTCTATTGTATATGTAGCATGTTCACGTGTCGGTGTAATTAAAATACATTTCATTTTCATATTTGAACATTTTTTGAATTTACTTAATTTAGAGTATTTATTTTATCTTAATAAAAAACTGAATTTTATTCAGCTAATAAGTTAACACAACATTTATTGATTTTGAGGCGGTATGAAGTTCGCCGGGTCAGCTAGTTTTAAATAGAACTTCATACTTGCGTGTGTTTTCATTTATTGGGAGGGATAATAATCGAAGATCTATGTACTTACATAATGTAACAGAATGTCTTCAAGAGCATCACAATTTTGGGAAAGCCTTGATCCCGGATTACATACTATATCTGAGACTTCCTGGAACAAAGGGAACCATAGTTCCTGCTTCTTTCCACACCATTACAGGTGGAGGTGTACTCATGGCGATTGACAAATTAATTTTTCCTGAATGGGTTAATTTAGCTAATAGCTAAAACGATGACGTAACGCTATGTCGATGGTTAAAAAATATTCAGTCTCTCTTAATCGATCAGAGTAGGGGTATGCTCCTTTCCACCGTAATTTGATTTAGACGTGAATTTTACTTTTCTCTTCTCTTTTTATGTGCTCAATTTTCAACAAATAAATTCGAGGAGTTATTTGTGTTATTGTATTAAAAACAATAGAAAAAGAAGAGTCGTTTGCACTAGTCACTGGCCAGTAGTAAAAATGGTTTTGGTTTAACCATCTTAGAAATCAACAACAAAGACAATCCACCCAACACTTTTCTAATAACGGGTTATTATCCGGAAGGAGGGGGTGGTAATTTAACGAAATTCTTACTGAGAATTTAAAAACAATTATATATTTTAGCTGGTAATTGGTACCAGCTGGCTACATGGCTTTAATTTTGAAAATAATCGACAAGAGTTTGACTATTTTATTAGTCCATCATGTTTCATAAAATGAATTTTAACGTATAGTTAGCACAGGGTAGTATAATTTTTTTTGCTAAACTGATGGAAACCCGTTAAATATGTCCCAAAAACATGTAGGTTTCTGTTTCAACTTTGATTTGGAAAGCAAAATATTCAGACGGTGGCAAAAAAGAGACAAATGTTATTTCCTTTAATTTTCCGTTTCGTCAAAATTAATCAGTCCATAACTTTACTTTTACAAGGTATCTCCAGTCAACCGCGTTTTGCGCTGTTGGGAATCAAATTTAACCCTCGTTGCATAGATTACAAATATATTTAGTGTATCAAGGAACTGCGACTAAAAATAAATTTGACATATGACTAAATAATACACCACTAAACACCCCAAAATTTTCGTGATATGAAAAACTCAACGGTTTTATATAACCTATAATGTTTCTACCACCAAAATTTTACGATTAAAATAATTATTATTTCCCAATTAACAATAAAAATTATTTATAAATAAAATAAATCAAATTAATTACATTTTTATAACACAAATATAGTTGTTTCAACCGCGTCTAAACACACACACACACACAACACATATTTGACTCACCCGAAGTGTTTATTAGAAATTTTTATTACTAAACTTTACCTAAAAACACCTTAAAATTTATTAGACAATCAATTTTTCGTATATAAGCGATATATTAGGTATATCAAAAAAACTTGTAGTTCAAAGGGATCATTAAATAGAAAATTAGTCGAGCATATACGGCACCGAACAATATTTATGGTCAACAAAATATGTTTAATTCGATTCGAAAAGGGTGATATGTTTAAATATATGAGGTGGAGGTTTAGCGTGATAAAATTGTTTAGTTTTCTATTTCATGTGTTTTGGATATTTAGCCGCGTGTTTATATTGTTAATGCACATTGACCCTCAAGTCAATTGACATAAATCATAGTTTTTGTTGTTGTTGCTGTACAATTGTAAATACGGTGATGTAATTTACACCGTGTCATATATTATTTATACGATTTACCCACCTCGTTTGAATTAATTAATTATTGAAACTGTTTGGTGGCCTTATAATCACCTCAAATAATATATATTTTAAAATTCTGTGAATGTCCAGAAATTCGTGAATAAACTTCTCAAATAATTGAATTGCCTCACTCCTATATGATAGTTATACGAAGTCTTCCATTCAAAACGTACAACGCGAAATATTTTGACAACCAGTCTGAAAAGAGTGATCCATACTTAAGATGTTTCGTCTGGAGAGTGCACTGTAACTAACTGGACGTTTGATGATTTATTTATGAATTTACCAAAACGTTGATCCAATCGCAAAGATCTTTTATAACGTCGTTTCCGAAAAAGTTTATCGTGTCGTTTCTTAAAGGTGATCTACCTCGACTTTTGAGCCTGACAGTTCCTTCGAACCACCCAGTGACATTACATTTATGTATCAAACAACAAACGACTAATCTGGTCAGATGTATACAACCCTGCTAAATTCTAAAGAATCCATCACTCTTCGACTCAGTGCGAAGATCCATTCATCGTGAACTCCGTATACCCAAGTAAAAGAGTAGGCCGAATTCAAGTAGATTTTAACTTAAAAAATTGCATTGGAGTCGAGAAAACCGTTTAAAATATGTGTAATATTACGTCGAATCTACGTCGAATAAACATAATCGGAGGATTTTCCGATGTTGATTAGACGTAAAACTATACTTAAAATGTACTATTTATGTAGGTAATACGCCACTTTCCACTTCTACCTATTTCTAGTGAATTCTACGTCGATTCGACCGAAAAAATTGGTTAAGATTCCCACATTTTCGACCTATATCAGTCTATTAACTAATTTACATGTAATTCGTTCAATTTGGTAGAATATAATATTTTATTATAAAGTAAAAGTCGCACAGAAAATGGTAATAAAATAATATGATAAATAATAATTGATAATTAGAAAATTAATAATAGTCCTTTTTATATTATGTATGTATGTATAATAAATCGAATTCCTATAATTAAATTTAATGCCACGCTATTTTTTCCGATAAACATACAATTTCTGTATGTTTCTTCTCTTGTGATTCGTTGATTTGGTGATTAGTAACATGGAAGGAGAACAAGAGGCAACATGTGATTGTGTCTTGTTAGTGGAAACTGTCAAAAAGTGAGGTACCGTTATTATTAAGGATTGCAGCGTAGTGTCAAATAAATGGGTAATAGATAATACTTGTTTTAGCCTAATAAAAGGTTACACGAATTACAAAACGATTGTAATTGTGAGCCAGTTACTGGAGAGTGGGGTAAAAGTCGGTGCGTTTTCAGGCAATTTGATATAACTTCTTTCGAGGAGGGACTATTGTTTGAAAAGCAGTATAGTTTAGCAAGTACTACCGAGGACGAAATACAGTAAGTAAATTAATATATTGTTCGACAAAATAAAATTAAAAGTTTCTCCAGTTTGTTTAACAGTATTCTACATTCAGTGCTAAAAATTCGGATAAGAATTAAAACAGGATACCACTACGCGTCATTATAATTCATATTTTCACCCGCTAGAAACGTCTCAATCTGTATCAAATAATTTAGAAGTTAATTCCAATTCACAAAACATGGTTATTCCAGAAAAATCTGAGCAACTCGTAGAAATTGAGGATGGCTCCTTTATGCCTGGGCCTAGCTGTTCCGAGAGTAGTAATTTTAATATTTATTATTAGAATTGTTATAGAACCCAAAAAAACAAATGCGGAGGAATCGATAGACGCGGTAACAAAGAAGACTTGGGTGAAAAATTTAAATTTCCCTTAAATACGTTCAGCGATTTAAAAAAATTCAATAGGGAAATAGGAAATAACCCGCAGTACAAAATTTATATCACTCATCTTTTGTCGAGAATTTGTGAACTGGATGGCCTTCAAAGAGGAGATAAAGTGGGTGTGAAATTAGTGTCAGAAATTGTTTTTAAAAAACAGTTATTAACTGTAACGTCTTGCACAGGCATTTCTCGTTCCTCAAACGGCAGCGAAAAGGCTGCGTTTCGAAGTTTTGAAAATATACTCGATATCATACATACAGTTTGGCAGATAATGAAGGCAGATAATCACTTGAGCCAGATGGGGACTAAAAAATTGTTTCGACAGAAAATATTAAACCGATGTGAAGCTAGCACGTATTTTTTAAAAATGTACATATGGTAATACATTTACCAAATATCAAAACCAATTTTTTTTTCCATTGAATAGTACTAAAAAAATGTACAAAACAAAATAATCAATTATTATAATAATAAATGTAAAAACATGCACAAATTTAAGTCAACGTTCTCATTTAATAATAATTTCGTTTATTCATCATTCGTCCAATAATAAGTTTTTTTTATTATGAAATAAATTAGAAGACTCAATAATAAATTTATCTAAAACATAATGGAGGTTTGAGTATTAGCTAGAGTTAGCACGAAAATTTAATAAAAAAATTAATTGAGATAAACCGATTCGTGCTGAGCTTTTCCAAAAATTTGTCGGACATGAAATTGATTTTATATTAAAGAAGGGCCAATTACGAAATTATTCAGTAAGTTTCAGAATTTTCTTATGATTTGTTTATGAGCTATACCAATTCGTGCTGTGCATTTTCGAAAATTTCCCGTTTATATGATTTGATTGAGTAATACCGATTCGTGCTGAGCCTTTCCAAAAATTTGTCGGACATGAAATTGATTTTATATTAAAGAAGGGCCAATTAAGAAATTATTCAGAAAGTTTCAGAATTTTCTTATGATTTGTTTGTGAGCAATATCGGTGCGTGCTGTGCATTTTCGAAAATTTTCCGTTTATATGAAATTGGTTGAGTACTAAGGGTTCATGCTAAGACTTTCCAAAAATTTGTCGGACATGAAATTGATTTTATATTAAAGAAGGGCCAATTACGAAATTATTCAGTAAGTTTCAGAATTTTCTTATGATTTGTTTGCCGTACGATGCCGATTGCCGATGAACATAATTAGGCAAATATAATTTAATTTAGTAAGTACAAGTGCTGTGATTAATATATATTTTTTATGATTTTGTTTCACGATTTTTTTCCAAAGAACTGAAATAAAACTGGAATAAAATTTAGTTCGCTTTTTTATTTATAATCATGTTTACAGGATTTCACATCCAGGGTATGAAGCAATGGGAAGAAAATTACTTCAGCTCGATATTTTAAACAAAAAATTTTAAATTTAATTTTATTGACGTTATACAACTTTATATTGTCATAAGTTTCTTTACATGAGTAAATATTTAAATTCGATGAATTAAATGGTTCTGTAAAGATAGACTTATTTTTCAAAGCAGCACCATAAATGTATAACTGACTGTTCAAGTAAGTTGCATTTGTCATAGAAACTATATCTTTCTATTTTGTAAGGAACCATTTATCTTTTGCACTATCAGTCAGTATGTAACACTCTCCAACACATACTTTTCGATACACGTTTTTACAGCTAGGATTTTCATGAATTTCATCAACTTCATCTTTACAATAAATTGTTCCTGTGACAGGTTTTATTTAATCTAGATAATTTTATGATTCGCATTGCTATTTGATGTAAAGGCTTATTACCACTACGTACTAATGCCTTAATATGGCCAAGATAGTTTTCGAAAGGGTATGCGCTGATTTCAAGTAGATGGCCGAAATTATTGACATCATAAATGACATGACACAAGTTGTGAACGTTACTGCTAACTGAAACAATTCCATTCCCACCCTTCTACAAATAATCATTCAATATTTCCTCAGCTAGATATTGTAAATATTCGTAGCATGATAGAATTGTTACAGCACCCAACAATACCAAAAATTGTTTATAATGTTCTTTAGACAGGATATCCTTTAAAACTACAGATCCAAGATAAAGTAGCATAGTTCAGTACTCTGAACCTTTCAAATATTTCAAACATTTTAATCCTCTTAATGCGCGACTTATTTCTGTCGGTTTCATTTTATAGCAGTCTTTTACAAGCACATTAGCTTAATTTTTGCAGCCAGTGAAAGTTTCTTTTTTGAAAATTGTAACTGTCATTACACAAACTAAACAAGGATTTTCTCATGATTCCTAGTTAAAATATTGAAGACCAAAAATTGATATTGACTTGAAAATTTTTTTTTGGAACATACCCAGATAAAATAAATGTATAAGGAGTCGGAGACAATAAAACATTTTACCAGATCTACTTCCATTGACAATTTTGTTAATGGTGTGATTTCCTTATGGCGATCTTCAACAATTCCGTTTCTAAAGCTCTCGCTAGTTCAGGGTTTGCATTTAAAAATAGGATAACTCATGTGACGGCCGCCTTTATCCCAAACGCCTTCAACACTACATTTTATACAAGTACCGGTTTCTGAATTCGCCCCAACTACACCGTGGGTAACAATAAATTATAAGGTTTTACTTATGCTTATAAAATAAATACTAATTCTCTACTTTTACCTTTAAGGAAACTTCGAGCTGGTTTATTGCAATTGAAATAATTTATATTCAGATATATTTTATGTACATTTATATAAATCCCGGATGCCAACATTTAATTCAATTCATTCACAAAAAGCATAAGATAGGCTTCCAAAGGTGGTTTGCCAACTTCATAGTAGCTTTCATGGCAGCAGCCATCGGTTTTAAACGTGGCATCATATTTCTAATACTAAATAGAATTGGCCAAAATTATGGCGATATTTAAAAAACATTAATTATTACACTAATCGTCATCGAATTTTTAACATCACAAAACACTGTTTTCCAATTATTTTATATACCATAATACCAATATTGTCCGTTTCCCAAATCAACTACTTCAACTTTAGCTGGAATTTCTAAAAATGTTCGACTATTGCTTGGAAGTTCTGAATGTCCATGGTCTTTTAATATTTTTAATAAACCAGTGTACATTTGTTAACCAAAGCCCGATGTCGTAACTTTTGTTGAAAACTAATTTTATCAGAAATGTGCTTCTCCTCCAATTTACTGAAAACGTCTTCTTCGTGATAAACGTCGTTAATAATTTCATCAGTTAAAGAAACGTTTGCTTCCAATAGTTCCTCATACATGTCTGGTTCGGTTTCTGTAGGTATACTGCTGTTGATGAGGCAATTCCATCTAAATATGACAATTAATTTGAAGGAAGAGAAATCTGTGAATCTTCATATTCCGTTGAACACGACCGTGTTACGATTTGTGATGAGGGATCCCTATTTAAAGTTGAAGACGTATTTGAAGGATTGTGAGATTCCAAATGTAATCGTTTTTTTTATAGTATTTTATTTTTCTAAAATAACGATAAGATTTGTTATTAGTCCGGTTTGTATTCATTTTCAAAAACATTGAAATTACGATGCGAGATGAACGACTTGCACGAAAAATGATGCTGCGGTGATGTAATAATGCAATTTATTTCCAAATGTCATAATGTTGAAATTTTTACTTCTTTTCGAATATAAAGGAAAATGTGTGCCGCACCTATTCAAAAATTCGTCTGGTAGGTGTGATTTTTATGTGATTTACCTCTCTAGGGTCGAATGAAAGGTCGATTGAATAAAATAGATTTTTAGTTTTTCTTAAAGTCGAAAATTGGGAAAGTCTTATTTGAGAAAAGTTCGCTTATTTGTGACCATTTTCACCTTAAAATTATATTAACTTTAATGTTGAGAATAGGTAAAATCTAAAACATATTTGTCCTATATTTTCAACCCTTTGTTCAACATTAAAGACTTTTCAACTTTAAACACACTTTGCTAGTGTACAATAGGTTTAAATTCCTTTCTATTCTACTATAAGGTAGATATCGATCTAATGTAGAAAAACGAAGTAAAATTTTTAGAAAGTTTCCTTATATTTATTTTACAAATATTGCGAAACTACTTCATAGTAAAAAAATAAGCAAAATATTACACCAAGCGCTAGAAAATATTCCCTATTTTGATATTTGGGTAGCTGTGTCATGCATGAATAGAACTCTTTGGACACGGAAGGAAATTAAGATTTTTCATTCTGCCAACCCTAAAATGTTTTGAAAGGATAATCGGCAATGACCGTTTAAAGCAACTGTGCGCGACAATTCAGATATAGATAAACGATTTATGGCAATATTCCCAAAAACAACACATATCCTATTCGCTCAATAACATATTCATTAGAAATTCCCACCTTAACCACAATCAAAAACGGTAATCTAGATTAATTAATTGACAACTGCCCTCAACTCTTTTTTCCTCCCGAAGTGGAACTAACTTACACAACTATCGTTGTAGGAGTGATTCGTACTATCAACTCAAAGCCGTTCCATTTATAACCTTACTCTAATTCCATATGCTCGAAGCATGAGCTTCAGACACAAATTAGATAATTAGACGACGGCGTGATCAGACTATCTAAATCTCGTTATATCTTCTCGGTATGGGTTATTTCGAAAAATAAGACACTTCGGTGAAACAACTATAGATGGTTATCGATGATCGAAAATATAGTACGATTTTCATTGCCGAACAATTATTTCACAATAAAAAACCTAGAAAGCGGATTTCACCAAACTCGATTAAAGAATTCTGTTATAGATAAAACCATTTTCTGTAAATGACATCACATGAGTGCATCGATGGTATCACTATAATCTGCGAAACGTAATAAGAACACTTCAGATGGAGATAATCTTCAAAGTTCTAGAAAATGCCAATATGAAGATACAACTTAACAAGTACCAGTTCTTACAGAATGAGACATAATCCCTGGGTGTCGCCATCTCAAAAGACGGGATAAAGACAAACCCGAAAAAGACAAAATGCGGTAGCTAATTTTCCTATACTGAATAACTTAGATCAATTCTGGACATGGCAGAATGTTACCGTAGATTCATTCGCGACAGAACGGGATGTACTATTTTCATTTCCACATTTTTAAAAGGAATTCGAAGTTACTAAGGTGCATAAAATATCTTAGCCTAATAAGATCTTAGCCTTTTTTATCAGTGAAACACTGCCAACCGAAAGGAAGCCCAGTACCGAAACACTTACACAATGTCAGTTCAAAATAGAATTACTACCAGAATCTTCACTGATTGGTCCCTGAATATTAGTATGGTAGTTACTTGTTAACATTCAAAATCACCAAACAATGGAACGAAAATCTATTACAAATTTTAAATCTTCTAGAAAATTGGTTAAATCCAATAAACGAACAAAATTGGATCGTGTCGCAACGTCATCACTAGAAATATTATAAAGGCTATCGATCGCTCGCGAAAAGTAGATCGCACGTATTTGTTGATGAGTTATGTGCATAGGATCGTAACTTCGTCGATTAATCGCAGTCCATATAAATATTACAACAGAGCTGAATTCACGTATTAATTATTCCAGTGAGACATCTACCTATATGCAAAGCAAATAATTTATGAATTCTATAACTATATTTAGTTTTAAAGTTTGTTATCTCAATTTCTAAACATGTAATTTCTATTACATATATTATATTAGTAATTAATGTATCGGAATAAAATTTATCTCGTTCTAACCGAATAACAAATGGAAATTCGTTTAAAACAAATTTTCGTTTCATATTTAACTCTGTATATGCCGAAATACATTTTCTATATATGGTTCAACGATTTTAATTTTCGTGTGCAAAATGAAAAATTGAATAAATTTAATATAAAATTCGGTATTGTTGTTGTTGTCATATTCAAATTTAAATGATTTCATCTTACATTTTTTGATTAATTTCTGATTTCATCTTATTCTCGCGAATCAATTCATCATCTTTTAGTGTGTGTGTGTGTGTGTTACCCTAATGTATATAACTGTTTGCTGTAATCAGTTTAATTTAAAAATGTTGTGTTGAGACGATTGTATACGTTATATGCTATCAATTTGAATAGAAAGTTTTCATTTGGGAAAATTCAATTGTGCGGCTTTTCGCGAATGTATCACAATCTAATGAATGCGCCATTATTCGATGATATAATATTATGTGAAGATGCTCAGCATCATTTATATAGAACCTGAATAATGTATACGCAAATAAATAGTCTAATTTTAAAAATTGGCCCGATTTTCTATACGCACATAATTTTTATCTCCCCTATAAAAAAATTGCTAGCACAAAATCATCAAATTTTTATGGTCAATTTCCGATTCGTATACAAGATAATAATATAAATCTTATCATTTTCGTATTCTGCTATTATACGATTTATTTAAATAAATTGAAATCAATTTGATTTGGACATGAGCTGAAGACACAACCAACAAAAAAAAAAAAACTTTGATTCGAACTTAAAATGAACTTTTTGTGTACTTTGTGATGATCCCCTATTATAAGGGTGCATTTCAAATGATATTCAATTTATTCATAAACCAACCGATAAAATTTACTTTTTTGTGAAAGGATGTTTCTTATAAAATAAAATAACAAAAAATTGTTACAAGGAAATTTCCTTATCCTTACGGTTTTTTTTATATATACAAATCGTATACCAGTTGATAGGTCAGAATATTAAAAAATATTCATTGAATTTGAATTGAATTGATGGGAAAATATTTGATTTCCCTAATTTGGTTTGTATGCAGAAGTTGTTAAGGGTATTTTATGGACAAAGTGATTTGCTTTCGTTTGGAAATTTATTCAAGTGTAATAAATAGAATTACGAAATTTTTATGCGGTTTTGAGTGTACGTATGTACAATGCGGGAAATAAATATGCCTATATCGATACAACAACAAATTTAAGTTTTTGTCACCTCACAGTCAAATGTATACGAACAATAAATTTTCCTCCGTACGGTGAACAATTTTTCAAATTTAATATTTAAAAGCCAATCTATATTCAATATAGTATATCGTTGTTTTAGCCCATAGTTTATGTATTTTTATGGGATTCTATGTGTAGACGAGCATATTTTTGTGCCAACTGAAAATTATTTTCAATTTATTTCGTTTATATCGTAAGTTTTATTCGAAAACATTTTTTGACAACAAACAAAGTGAATAAAATATAAACGGAATCATGTATCAGTTGAAGAATTATTATTCTCAAAGGAAATTAAAAATAAATAAATTTTTATGTATGTGGTATGTGGTATATGTGTAGATGAAATCTACATACAGAACAGCTTATAGTTTTATGTGGCGCGCCAGAAACGAAATTATTGCTTTCTCGACCGATAAAATTTATTTGAAGTTTACTTAGTTCAAAGACAGCTTTTGACTCAGTTCAAATTAATATGCTGATAGTCGGTTGTCAATAACTCAATACTTATTCAGATCATACCCGGGATTCTACCTGAATTTTTAACAATTAGTCCGCTTTACAAGTTTATTTTATTTTTAGCCGATGCAGATTGGATCAAGTAGAACATCTGGTTTCTTCCTTCACAGCGGTCTTGGTGGTTTTATGTCGAAATCCATCTTCAGATCTCTATGGAGGTTGTCATTTCTTATTTACCATACTGGATTACAGTACATTCGTTTTTTTTACACAGCTCTAGACCTGAATACCGTAAGTTCACATAGGATTTCAAATTTGCCGGTGTAGTTGCAATTTACTTTGTAAACTTAGCCCGGATTTTTTTTCCAATCTATCATCCGCAGAAGTTGCAATGTTTGTTTCGTCGATGGTTGGAAGGTTCGAGGTATTTCGAACATTTAAAGTTGGCTCTTGTAGTATTCCTGAAATTATCTCCGAATATTCACGATCTTCATTTCTACATTTCACCTTTCATCGCAAATCGTCCATAATGCAGTATATTTATGGGCTACAAAGCCAATTTTAAAAGATCAATCGAGTCCGCCAGTTTACTCGAGTTGTGATTCAACCAACAATTTCTTCCCTCCTTTCCCCCTGCCTATATAAACTAAAATTTTGTTTTGCGTATTTTTTCAACACAAATTTTTTGTGGTTAAACGAATCGAAACTTGCTAACACACACATAAAGCCTATAAAAAAATGTTTCGGTTCAATAAGAAATGAACATTATTTTACACACATACGTCGTAGCCCAATAGCAACATAAAAATTGTACATTTTTAGGAGAACTTGTAGAAAGCAAAGGCTACTGTACTTATTTTCGATTCAAACTGTTATCAAGGCTGAGATGTTCTAGCATCACCCCGTTTCGATAATTTATCGAAGTTTATTTCTCATTTCTATAGAATAAAATTTGTCTCTGTTCCAATTTTTATATATCATTTACCAGCCTGCTAGATTGCAACATTCTGATGTTTCTTCTACTGCGTTTCTATCACCAAATAATTTATTTTCAATTAAGTGAAATAGATATTGCTCAAATATATTCTAGTAGGTTGTGATAGTAATAGAGAAGAAATAATTGATAAACGGAACAGAAGTCAAATTAATTCTAGCAAAAAGAGACGGAGACTTTGATAAAATATCAAAAAATGATGATGTTAGAACATCGCAGCCCAAGAATCCATATAAAAAAAATATAGTTTTTTAAGTTTTGTTTTTCATCTACCAAGTAAAATCAAAGGCCTGCTATAACTTTATTTGAAATGTGCGAAATTTCAGTTTATTTCAACCACTTTTTTATTTAGTGTAGCTTTAAAAAAGAAGAATATGGTGTTTATTTGAAGCAGGTATGCAATTCTTTGCTTGTGCTCTTATCCATTTCTAGAAAATAAATGTTTTATTCAATATAATATGTGGTCATTCATATTACTAGCCACAATTATAGCAGCTGTTTTTGTATTATGGTAAGTATTTTATTATGTCACTTTATTAATAGTGTTAATGTGCGAAACTACTATTTTTTGAAACGGGTACTCGTTATTTTTGATTTTAAGATTCCTATTTAGAACGCTACTACAAATCCCTGATGGTTAGCCTTACCGATTTTGAACGGATAAAATTGACTGTCACAGATTCTGTATGCTTCGGTTATTTTGTGTTAATAATGTAATTGTGAGTAGATCAACGTTCAGATTGCTGCAATATGTCGCCTGAATCGCCTGTAATCCAGGCTCGACGGCATAAAATAACTGGATTTGAAAATTCGAAATTTCCAATAACCGCACTTTTCAAATGCAACCGAACCGTTAATTTCTTATTCAATAAAGTATTTTCATTACCTATAATCATTTTGAGCCGGAATTTCAACAATAAAATATTTTCAATTTTTTGCAACAATCCCTGGTTAGCCTTACCGATTTTGAACGGATAAAATTGACTGTCACATATATTCTGTATGCTTCAGCTAAAATGAACAAACGAGCACCATCTCCGTGTTTTCAGACCTTTATTTCG
Organism: Nephrotoma appendiculata; assembly: GCA_947310385.1. Taxonomy (NCBI): domain Eukaryota; kingdom Metazoa; phylum Arthropoda; class Insecta; order Diptera; family Tipulidae; genus Nephrotoma; species Nephrotoma appendiculata. The sequence continues at coordinate 336,319,509 of OX371223.1, forward strand.
ATTACAAACCATATCATAACTTCCCCCTCGTCCTAAGAAACTTCCGTCGATTTTATAAATTCATAACTGAAAAGTAGAATAAAATTTATACTCATATAAATTATATCCGCATACAAAATCTATTTTCATCCCATCCATATGCGAAACCTTAAGAAAATGAGGAAAAACAATAAACAACAAAAAACTATTGATATATGGCAAAGGCAAAATCCCGAATACACATTTTCCTGTTCGGTTATTTTTGTTGTTGTCGGGCTAAACAAAAAAAAACTGAGATCTTTTTCCTGTCTTTTATATTTTTCCTCCTAATTGATTATTGAATTTATTGAATCGTTATTTTAATGGTACGTAAATTTTTAAATTTTATGGTAAATTATTTCCAGGATAATAAAAAAGGGATTGAACAATTTTTCGAAGTATTTTCTATATTCCTATTTATTTATTAATACTATTTTTATACGCATTTTATACCTATTTTGTATATTATAAAACTTATAATAAAAATTAAAAATTTTATTCCACGAATCGTGCGTAATATTCTCGGATACACGTTTTATGGCTCGAAAAATTCCATTTGCTTTAAAATATTAGGATAAAAACTGATAAATATTTTTATTATCTTTGGCACACAAAAATAAAATTATTTTCAACTGACAAGACAAAAAAAACGCGAGAATTATGAATTTATCGAGCTATAAAATTTAAATATTTATTGATAGTAATAATTCATTTTGTACCACCCTGTTTATTATATATGTTATTGCAATTTTCTTATTATTATGGAGGTTTCGTTTTGCACCGCGTTTTTTCAATGTTAGATTATTTACATAATAAGACAATTAATAGTTAACGATATGGGGAGAGTTGTTTTTGTTTCTTGTACCGTAGTTATTTTTCATTTCAACTTCTGAAAGTATTTCCTATAAAATATAGTTGAAAATTGAGATTACCCAAAAATAATAGGTATGATTGGAAAAGAAATGGTCAAAAGTTAATACAATTAAAGTAATCCAAAACAGACATTGTTGGAGTAAAATTTTCATTTGCATAAAATTACGGTAAAATTCGTCAAATTCTATAGACATGTGCTATATACGAGTTTACTGGAGTATGATGTCATGCTCAAAAACAAGAGGATTCTCATATTACCTGATTAACTTATATTCTATTCCATGGTAGTCAAAAATACAAACAAGTTTAAAGAAATTAACTAACAGTGAAAACTCATGTAGAAATGTCAAGTTTTGAAGGGTCAGCGTGTTGTTATTAAATAACGACCAATTTGTTTTAAAGAACGTCTGACTAAAACTTTAGAAATGCATTTAAATATGCTGAAATCAATATTCAAATTATTTTTGTTGTTTGTGAACATTAAACAGTTAAAACCAAATTTGGTGAAATTTTTGCATTTTATGAAATTTTAGGTTATTCTGTCACCCAGAATTATTTATTACCTCAATTTTAAAATTTTATAAATTATGTTTATTTTATGTTTTAGGTTTATTGTGGAAATCCTTAAATTTGCTTAATAAACGTTCATGTTCTAAGCATGATCATCAGTAAAAAAAACTTCTTTAATAAAAAATAATTTTCAGCATACACTCTGTCAAAAAGTAACGGGAATCGGTATCATTTTGAAAGCCCCCTTGAAGTTTGAGTGCAATTTGTCATTTAATTTGTTTACAGTGCTCTATTTTGTCAGTTCATCTCTTGTGTATTTTGCAATTTTTATAATGAATAAAAATATCAAACAAAGAATTTGTCCAAAATATCAATATAAAATAGAATTTCGTATGCCGAACCGCTGAAAATATTACAGAAGGCTTACAGTGAATCGACAATATCTTCGACGTGTATATGAGTGGTAAGTACATTCAAAAGCGGTCGAGATGTGGTGGACGATTTGCCTCGCTCTGGTCGGCCTCTCCGAAGTTAACATCAATAAACTGAAAAAAATGCTGACAAAAAATCGTCATATAGATTTGGGAGAAATAGCAGCTGAACTTCCTTTCACGCATCAATTCGTACCATTCTACACTATTGGTTGGGCATGAAACACGTTTCCTGCCCGACTAGTTTTGAAAGACCTGGGGCGGAATCATGAAATACGACCGGAAAAATTTAAACGGATTAAAAAATATTTTCAAATTTTATAGATTAAAAGTATTCAAATTTACTATGATGGATGCAGACTGATGTATAAATGCAACTTCTATAATATTTTAAGAGCAATGGTTAATCTCCTACAAGATTTTCGAAATTCATTTCGAATTTCAAATTTCTTGTCCCAGGTTCGTCGCCACTTCATTTTATGAGATGGCATTGAAGTCTTTTGTATTTCAAAATTGTAAAAATTCCGGAAATATATAGTTATTTTTATGTATACAGGGGCAACATCATGAAATCCGACCGGAAAAATGAATTGTTAGAAAATATTTCAATGGACAAACACAAAAAAATTCGAAAAATGGTCAAAGTTGGCGTAGATATTTTGTATGAAAACTCAAATAAATGAAAGTTTAACATAAAAATTTAATTCGACAACTATTTCATAATCGAGCAGTTTTAAACGGAAATGTTGTACCGGTAAAAAATGAATTTTGAAAATCTTGTTGGAGATTAGCCATTGCTCTTCAAATATTATAGAAGTTGCATTTAAACATCAGTCTGCATCCATCATGGTAAATTTGAATACTTTTAATCTAATAAGTTTGAAAATATTTTTAAATCCGTTTAAATTGTCCGGTCGTATTTCATGATTCCGCCCCTGCATCTTCTTCAAAAATTGTATCGCGTTATGGTCGCCGAAGACATGCTATAGAACGAATCAATTCCGACCCTATGAATACGCATTATAACGAGTACATTGGTGATGCATTAGTTTCTGAGTTTGACATGTAAAGCAGTCAACAAGCTTCGGAATGGCGCCTTCCAACTGAGCCGAAACCGAAAAAATACGTCGAATTCGATCAAAAGTCATGATAATGTTAACTGTTTTTTTAATTATCTCGGTGTTTTTCACTTTTAATTCATGCCAGAAGGTAAGACGGTAAATAAAGAACATTATCAGGGTATTATGCGGCTATTATTAGGGTTATTATAAGAACCCTTATGGATTTTGTACCACGTCAACGCATCATCTGACAAGGCTATCATTGTTAACAAATTTCGGGCCAAAAACTCACCAAATATCATCGAACAATCACCATATTCTCTTGATATGGTTCCGGCTGACTTTTTCTCCTTTTTTCTCTTTCTCTTTTATTTTTCGATATTTTTGTTGATTGTAAAAATCACACGTGAGATGAACTGACAAAATAGAGCACTGTAAACCAACTAAACGACAGATTGCGCTCAAACTTCACGTCCAGATAGAGGACAATTGTGCCAATTTACCGACAAAAACAACTTTCACAATGCCTTTAAGCGGACTTTTTAAATGACGAATTCCCGTTCCTTTTTTGACAGCATATATTAAATTTTTCGATGTTCAACGTTTTCGTAGATTCCATTATGCTTTCCGCTTAAGGAGATTTTCGGATATATTAACATAGATCCTGTTCCTGCATTTCAAAATATGAACTACAGTCGAACTTGGATATAACGAACTTCAAGGGACCAAAAATCTTGTTCGTTATATGGAAGAAACGTTATATTAAAGCTTCGCTATATCGAGATTTTAAAATGAGAAGTTCCTTATATCTAAAAAATTAAGAAACAATTAAGTTTGATTTTTATAAATATTTATTTAAATAAAAAATTGCACATCTATTTCAACTAGGTATGTATGTATATACATACATATGGAGTTCACTTTGCAGTTCATGTAATGGTAGACTACAAAAAAATATTGAATTCAAAAATTCATTTCAAAAATTACATTTTTAAGTTTTAAAATAAATCTGTTATTTCACTTTGTTTTAAAGATTTGGTGTTTAGGTCATCTAGCTTACGTTCTAGGTTGTACACATATTGCAATTTTTTTTCGCAATTGAATTGAGAACTAAAAAATTGTTTGCAGCTTGTTAGGCTATTCTCTATTTGCGCCATTGATGGAATTGGTGGAATTTCGTCATCACTTTCATCGTAAGATACGTCTTCTAAGTAGGCTGATGGAATTTGTCAAGAATCTAAGATTGCTTGTTCTGTAACAGGCTCAAAAATTAATAAATTACCGTCGCATCCTAAGTAATCATCTAATTGAATATCCGTAGTTAGAGCGTTAATGGCTGGATTATCCCAATATTGATCGAGAATGTCTTGAGCTATGCTGGTTATGTTATTATCCAGAGTATCGATTACTTCACAACAATTCTCTATTGTAGTAAGAAGTACTAAATCCCATGCCTGCTTTGTAAAATGACAAGCATCCATAATGTTGATTTTTGGGATATCGTTACCCTGATCAATTTCATTTATAATTTTCTTGACTAAAAGCCGTCGATAATGAATTTTAAAATTCTGGATAATCCAGTTTCGATTGTCCTCTACAAAACTAAAATAGATTATGTGAAATTTGAGTGCATAATGTAAAACACAAAACAAAACAAAAACCAAAGGACAAAAGAGAAAATGAGGTGTGTGTGTACATATTTTACACGTTTTGCTTTATGCTTTATATGCATCTCAACTTCTCAACATTTTTTATCTCTCAATCCGCGGTTCCACACTTTAATTCTTTCAGCGTGATTCTTTCTTCGTTTCCTTCCCCTTCACCAACAAACTAAAAACAGTTTGTTGGTGAAGGGGAAGGAAACGAGGAAAGAATCACTCTGAAAGAATTAAAGTGTGGCGAGACACAATCTGCTTATTTGATTTTCGATGTTCGTTATAAATAAGTTAAATGTAGAATAACGTAAGTTTATCGGACTTTAAAGTTGATCGTTATACGTAATATCGAGGTTCGTTAAAAAGAGGTCGATTTACCTTCATTTGTACTTCTCGGGGCTAGGGACTTTTATATACGTACGTTATATCAAAACATTCGTTATACCCCGATTTTTTATATCCAAGTTCGACTGTACCTCAATAACTTTCTAATACCTCTCAACGTTTCCATTTACTAATACGATACAGTACTCCAGATTTATATTTAAATTTTACTTAACATATTTATTTAGCTCCAATTTAATTTGTTAAAAATTTAAGTTAATAATAAATCAGTTAATTAAAATTATTCAGTTTTAAATTTGATGCCCATTCAAATTCCAATCAATGTTCTCCGAAAAGTTTCTTAAATTGATAACTAAGCGTTTATATCCATAAAATAGTCCTTTAGACTGGGGGCTAAAATTGTACTTTGGACTGGATAAAAGTGATATAACCTCCAAAAGACTACCGCTTCTGGAAAATCTTGGGCCAGGCCTTCTATACCGTTGTTAACTGATGCGTCTGTGGATTTGTGACCGGTAGTTAATCGGAAATACTCTATTGCAAAACTTAATAGCTTTCAAATTAACGTATGCAGGACGATTAAAGTGCACTGAGCTCAACTCCACTTATTGCTATGGCGTTCATTTTCTCCCTATCCCAAACGAAGTCATTTATTCTAAGCTTCGACCAATAATCAAAATTTGTAATTCCTGCATACTTGAAGTTACCTAGGTTAATACATACTTACCCAAAATACTTCCGGATACTAAAATTTCAAGAACGAATTGCCCAAGACGTGTGTCTTATATTATACAGATCTATACGGGTTACGAAAACGTCTGGCCCACAATTAACTTAATGTTGTCAGGCAGTCTGGGTTCGCACTGCACGGCGTTCCAAGCGGAAATCGCAGGAATGATTTCCAGTATATTTGAAGCTCTGAAATGGGATATTAAAGAGTTCATTACTTTATTGTGCACTGACTGTAATGTTGACCTCAATTCTCTAGCCAACCTTTTGGTGGATTTGAAACATGTTGAGGAGTGCAATATTTTATTAATTTTCTCTGTAATTGAAATGGGGGGTCAATGTTATGTAGGTACCTGCTTTCAGTGAAATTAAAGGCAACGAGACCGCCAAGAGTTTGGTCAAACAAAGCTGGAGTTTGGTCAAGCAAAATTTTTATTTCGAGCGGTTTGCTACTCCTACTTGCGGCACGGTGAAATATTTTTCCTATGAACAAAAAACATTTGAATCGGCACGCTCCGAATGTTGTTACCGAAGATTGTCGAAACTCATCCAGTATGCCAACCGTTTTAACACATTGAAAAATGGTTTAGTCGCAAGAAGCAGTGCGAAAACGGCTACACTCATATTAACGTGCATAAAAGCGGAGCCGTCAAACACCACCTTTAATTTTCTGATGGAACTTGTTACTTGAAAAACGCCATGGTTGGGCAGACAAAAATATCATTTTAATGATCGTTTAATTCTCGTCATATGCCCGGATTTGATATTTTTTAACAACATTTCATATGCTTTTCTGTAAAATCCTTATTAACTCAAAACGTCCTCTCGAGTAATTGTAACCTACTCACGGCCAAGTAAAATGTTTGACCTAATTTTGTGAAACAGCAATCTGACACTGATTTTGTTGTCCGTACTTTAATTTTTTGATGTTCAATGTTGTTACTATTTCCAGCTATTGGTGGCCATATGTAATAAATATAGAGAAGGAGAGTGACCACGTGTCCTTAAATAAGACAGTTGATGCTTTAAATTACACTATACACTATATCACTAAGAAAAGTTTACTCATATAGCCATTGTATACAAGTTGACCAAAAGGACCTAGGCAAGATTAGAAAATATAGAGAACGGGGGGAACCTTGTTGGTTGAGTTGATGTTACTAACAGCTTGCTAATTACCATTTAGGCAAACAAAAAAATTCTTTAGGTTTTAGAAAAATAGAAAAAGGGAGCGGCCATGTGGCTTTGAATAAGTCAGGTATTGGTTGAAATGACACTAACATTTTGTAAATTATCTTTAATAAATCTGTCTTATTTAAAGTCAGTCAAAAAATATTGTTTGACACGTAGCCTTGTTGTTTGACACGCTTAGTGATGTTTAATTTGCTTATTTTTATGCAACGTTTAATGTGATCTACTTCCTAGGGCACCGAACAGTTGAGAACAAGTTGAGTAAAATCGCGGCCAACGCTATGAAAATGTTTCGCACTATGAAATTTTCAAATCATATTGGACATGATTTTACTAATCACGATAGTGGACCTGAAAACGCCCATTGTATGACGTGTGAAATAAAATTTCGCAGTGCAGTGGTTAAAAAAGGTTTAGAGGTAGGATTCAAAAGGGCTTTTTCATCATCCCAATACGATCTGTGATGAAAATGAACACAACTACGACCTCTTTTTGGAGTGCCGAACTCATGGACCGGCCCATCTTCCATGCCAGTACTATAGGCTGACATGGAGCTAAGCAATGAGCAATGTGCCATTTTTTTAATTCCTTCTATCTGTTCGGGGGCCGAAGTACTCTCAACTCTATCGTGGTTTGTTTTTCCCGTCCGACGATACACAGTTATGCCAAATCGAAAACGTACGCTATAGGTCCGATTTACGTTATCATCATCGTCATTGGATACCTCCATGCCAGGATATAGTACTGAACATGGAAGATGAGTCGGCCCATGAGTTTTGCATGTCGTAGTTGTTATCACAGATCGTATTATGTTGATGAAATTTTCTTTTTGCATCCTGCCCCCATCGGGATTTGAACCCGGGACCTCCCGATCCAAACGCCAAAGCTTTAACCACTGTGCCATTTGGTCTGTAATGTGTAAATGGTTATACAAAAATTGGACCTAAGGCTAAGTCCTCGAATTGGCTGGCAAACGAAGAAAAAGTGGGATAGGAAAAAGGGAACCGCGAAAGATTTGGGAGAAGCTAGGCCCCAGAAAAGATTAAAAGATAAATAAAAAAAAAATTACATCTCAAAAAATTACGGTCTCATATTTACAATGTCTCGTAGAAGCTTTATAGAATTTATAAGCTTAAACAGGAAGTTGCCAAATATTTCATGCTCGTTATTAAACTATTATTTTTATCAATGAATATTATAAATTTTTTGAGATTCAGACGTAAAACATGCAATGTTTCAAACATAAGATTCGGATCAATGGATATCATGAAAGTTAAATTGGCAAGAATAATGTTCCACATCAGTCTTTCAAAATGAAAACCGAAATGACGAGTTTTGATTAAAAATCTGTTTTCCACCCAAATTTAACCTCGTCAGATGCCAAACGGATTTACTATGCAAGATGAATTGATTATAGAGCTTTTCCCACAAATTTCGAAGTCCCAATGAAATTAAGTGGGAATCGGCAAACCGGAAGTTGCAGCTTCCATAGGTACTATTTCTTTTACCACAAATGTTTTAAAAAAAAGCATTAACGAAAAACAATTAGCATCAAAATTGTTATATGCTCATTATTCTAAAATTTTAGCAGAAAGAACGGGTTTTGATAAAAAAAAGAGTTTTAACTAAATTTCTGCATCTCCACGGCCCAGTTGGCTTGACTGATTTTGATGAAACATCATATTTAAGTCTCCATAAGTCGAAGCACCCATCGATCCAAAAGTTAAGGAGAACTGATTTTCAATGAAAACTATTATTTCAAAACTATTGTTTATAGGTTCTGGTTGATTGTCTTACTATGCCGATTCGATAGCCCATGATCATAGGTATATTCTGAGTATATGATTGGGGTGGGTCTGATGGGATTATAGGGGTGAAATTTTGATTTTATCCTTTTCTTACCGATAAAATCTTTTTCATTCGAGATGTTGGCATATAGACACCAATATCACTATGCTGATTCGATAGCCCATGATCATAGGTAGATTCTGAGTATATGATTGGGGTGGGTCTGATGGGATTATAGGGGTGAAATTTTGATTTTATCCTTTTCTTACCGATAAAATCTTTTTCATTCGAGATGTTGGCATATAGACACCAATATCACTATGCCGATTCGATAGCCCATGACCATAGGTAGATTCTGAGTATATGATTGGAGTGGGTCTGATGGGGTTATAGGGGTGAAATTTTGATTTTCCTCATTTTTCGTCGATAAAATCGTTCGTCGTTCGAGATTTTGGCATATAGACACCAATAGCACTATAACGATTCGATAGCCCATGACCATAGGTAGATTCTGAGTATATGGTTGGAGTGGGTCTGATGGGGTTATAGGGGTGAAATTTTGATTTTCACCATTTTTCGTCATAAATCGTTCGTTATTCGAGATTTTGGCATATGGACACCAATATCACTATGCCGATTCGATAGCCCATGATCATAGGTGTGGGTCTGATGGAGTTATAGAGGTGACATTTTGATACTTATACTCAGAATCTACCTATGGCCATGGGCTAACGAATCGGTATAGTGAGATTGGTCAAAATCTCGAATGAACAACGATTTTATCGTTGAGAAAAGGAGAAAACCAAAATTTCACCCTATAACCCGATCAGACCCACCCCAACCATATACTCAGAATCTACCTATGGTCATGGGCTATCGAATCGGCATAGTGAGATTGGTGTCTATATGCCAAAATCTCGAATGACGAACGATTTTATCGACGAAAAATGGGGAAAATCAAAATTTCACCCCTATAACCCCATCAGACCCACTCCAACCATATACTCAGAATCTACCTATGGTCATTGACTATCGAATTAGCATAGTGATATTGGTGTCTATATGCCAACATCTCGAATGAAAAAGATTTTATCGGTAAGAAAAGGATAAAATCAAAATTTCACCCCTATAATCCCATCAGACCCACCCCAATCATATAATCAGAATCTACCTATGGTCATGGGCTATCGAATCGTTATAGTGCTATTGGTGTCTATATGCCAAAATCTCGAACGACGAACGATTTTATCGACGAAAAATGAGGAAAATCAAAATTTCACCCCTATAACCCCATCAGACCAACCCCAATCATCACCCCAGTATTAATATTGAAATTAATTTTCTTTATCGATACAATCTGCATTGCCGACATTTTAAAATATTTTAAAATTAACATCTGCATATTAATATCTGCCTAGGGCGACAAAGGCACTATCTGCATTGCCATATTTCTGCTTGAATAGCAAATACACTATCTGCATTACCATCTTTCGGCTGGAAACTTTTGGCTAATTTTAACAGTATAGATTTAAGACTCTACGTTGATTAGTCTATTATTCCAAGGGTTTGCTGTTAACTAGCTGACAAATTAAATTTCACTTTCGTTTATGTTCTAAAAAATAATCGAACAACTGCACTTGAGCTTAACCTCGTTCCTTGATTTTAAATCAGTTTTGCACCTGATCATACTATGTTTTTTAAGAGGTAGTTCACTATAGCTGGCACGGACAATGTCAGAGGGTTCTGACTTTGACTGCGCGAGGAATAAATAGTATAGTACCCGCAAAAATGTTGTTTCATGTAAGTAGTGATCAGTTATGCCTAAATTTTTATACGAAATTTTTCGAAAATACCACTGTCCAGCCTTAACATGCTTTTTATTAATATACAGAGGTCTGCAAGTCTTACGTGGTTTATAATTAAAAATATCAAGACCATTACTAGAAATGGTATTTAGAACATCCACTATAAGACGCGACAACTCCGATAAAAATATAATAAATTCCCTAATGGAACTAGAAATAATAGATGGGTTTTGCCTGTCTGTTATAGAATGCATGATCAGACTGGAACATAGCTTGAACTAAATACACACAACATTTACATTTTTGTGCAAATTTATTTTAATACTTTTACAATTCTAGTAGATTCTAGAAAATAAATTATAAATATTCCTCCTAATGTTTTGATAAATAAAGGTAAACTTTTTTAAAGCACTATAATGGCTAGCACTCAACATCATTATATAATAATTAGACTACGCTACGTCCGTACAGGTCAAAAATTGAGTAACCAATGCAATTTGTTTTCACAACTTTAAAGGAAGAAACACACGAAGCAAGAGCAGCGAGCAGCAAATTGAAATTTTGGCTTAATCGATTATGATACAAAATCATAGTTTGGGTGCATATATACGTATTTCTAATAAAAGAAATCAAATATTTTGTAATTTTAATAGAAAAATTTAAATTTAAAAAAATTGCATTGAATGACGTTGCATCTAAGAATCATTTAAAGTTGCATCTAAGAATCATTTACAGTTGCATCTAAGAATCATTTAAAAATAATTTCTTAGTAGAATTTAAAAATTTAAAAATGTATAAAATTTTTAATACTTTTCAAATTTTCGAATTTCGGGATTTCTTCTAAACTTCTTCGAAATAATAATTATGTACTCGAAAAAATAATTATGTACATTGTATCGGACAACTTTCCTGAAGCTTTTTCTATTCTGTGTATTGTGGTGGCCATTGCCGATTAGATAAACAATGAGATAATTGATTCGAATGATTCAGGACATGCTTTCAAATTATTTATTCAACCGTATTTTTCATACATACACACTTCAAATCCAGTCAATCTTTCGTCTAACACTCAAATAGAATTAACAAAAACAACAACGAATATTTTCAATTTTTTTTTAACTTCCTTCTTGTCAAAATGTTACGTAACGCAAAAGTAACGAAACAAAAAAAAAATTAAATATTCCGTCTTACGATTATACGATATAACGATGTTGATGATGATAATAATATTTTTTGATTACTTTTTACTGCTGATTACAATTTTTAATGATTAGCATGATTATAAAATGAAATCGTGTATCAAATTTTAACAACAACTAAAAAAAGTAGGAAATGTTATGTACGTATATGAAAATGACTTTCCACGATTTCCAATTTTTTTTTTTTGAAAATATTTTATTTTTTTTTTCAAAAAGGGTTAAAAAATAATGAAAATTTTTAAAAATTTACTCCTCAATGATCTCAATGTCTAAAAAGACGAGTAATAAGTTTATAAGAATATTGGCTTAGCTTATTACGGTTTATATTACAGGAAAAATTGTTATGTATATACACACACATATATATATATATATCTAACTACTCAGCATAAAGGGATGATAAGTTAAAAACGTAAATATGTACATAGCGTCTTGATTTCTAGAGAGAGTTATTAAAAGATAAAAAGGGTTGTTAGACTTCGATATTATATACATATTTTTTGGATTTTGACATTTTTTTGAAATTTGATTTTTTTTTCTGCTACGTTCGAAAACACGACGTCGCTTTTTTCAAAAATTTTTGAAGGGTTGTTACATTTTTTTTAATCAAAAAATATGAACGTAGATATTAGAAGACAGACAAAAACGAACTTTCAAAAAATGTGAATTAGAAATTTGATGATAGACGACGAAATGAATTTTAATTTAGTTTGATTATTATTTATTCAGTCGCTGCGGATTTTTTAGATTGACAAAAATTTAGTTTTTTTTTTGTTCTTTTGCTTAGTTGGTTGAAGTTTTGAGTACGCTTATACTATTAATTAAATGTCATGTTTATCAAAGTTTTTCAAGTACGTGTATTGCAATTCGATTTATCAACATTTAAACATAATTGGGGTGGCCAAATATAGAGAGAGAGAGTCCAGATTGTATTACCGATAGATTGCCAAAACTGGGTGTCGTAGGAGTACAAAAGTGTGAAATGGTAATCGTATTTATTTATGTGCTAATTAAGAACTGAATTAATAAAATATTTTTTCAATTAATTTTATACGAAGCAGTATAGGTAAGGCTGCCTGCACATACGCAAAATCTTACCATTTACCTATAAAATGTATAGTACTTGGCTATTTTTCGAAATTCGATAAGTTGGTTTCTTTTGTATGTGCATGAAGAACATTCACAGTGAAACGGAAATTCAGTATCTTTCTCTTTGTCGTCCTAACAGTTAGGACAGAAATGAAATGATTCTAAATGTGATAATGTTCGTCCTCTGTTCATTTTCCATGGATCCCATCCCATTCTGTAGTGCTAGTTTAAGCCAATTTAGTTCAGAGGACGATAGAGGGTATGAAGACCATTGAGTATATGGATAGGAACTTTTCTCGCTTTCAGAATAAATATCGCCTTGGTTTCTGTTCTTTTTCTTATATATGTATTTATATCCACTTTCAACGGTCTATGTAGATTAGCTCTAGCCAAGGAATAATAATTTCAGAGTTCTTCTGCATTTCAGCTGGACCTGGAATGATCCGGCCCGGGCTAGCTGATTTAAATGACCTGAAGCCACTTATCGCACACAAGATCTGTTTCATGTTCTACACTTGAAGATGTTCGTCAACCGCCCAGCCTAACCAAAGGCCTGGGATTGGTTTGATTAGTATTGAAGATCTACCTATAACACTATAAGTTTCTACCTAAAGATTGGTCAGGTTTCTTTAATAGTGTCCATATAAGGTGATCCCAGTTAGATCTTGCCTTCACACTTATCTTATGTGCCATCGCTATACCGTGTGGGTAGAAACCGATTTTTATTACTCTTTTTAAGAATGTTGGATCTAACATAAGCATGTTCATGTATGATTTCCTAATATGTGTCATATCGCTCATACGTTACCCTATTATTGCCTCAGTCGGAGAAGGAGAGCTGCAAAAGAATTTGTACGGTAATAGGCGATGTTCTGCTTTGTAAATTCGATAAGTGTCTTTCATCAGAAACCTGTGAAATAAAGCAGCGAAGAAGGAGATTTACTGTCTCTATCAGCTCTGAGAGTTACACATTCTTGGAACAATTATCGTTGTCCACTGCTTAAAGCGCTACCTTCGAATTGGGTAGGTTTACCACTTTTATTGATTTACCTCCTGTATCCTTGTCAACTACAGCCTATCTATATATTAAAATGAGAACATTCAAACGTTCGGCAAATTGTCATAAACCATACCTAATGATTGCATGTCCGGAACCCAGAAGGGGACTCTGGGGTCAAATTTTTTTTTTAATGATAATGGCAAAAAGAGGTCTACCACACGCTCACATTTTAATAAGGTTCACGGAAAAAATTACATTAACTTAAAATGATAGTATTATATCAGCAGGGCCCCATTCTCAGAATGATTTTTTGAAACCATTTGTAGAAATATAGTACACAGGGCACGTGGAGTATCGAATCCCAATTTATCTTACAAGAAAGATGAAAAATGCCGCGGGGACGAGAACCGAGGAGGAATAATACACCGTCACTATAAAAGTAAACATTCACTGCCCAGATTAATGTTGTGCACTGTAACTCAGTTAAGCACGAAGTGGTATGGCAGTTTATGAACTTTCGAATGCATGCCTAAAAGCGTCTCAGTTTTGGAAACACGTGTGTATTGTTTAATGGTGTTGATGTATTCGTTAAATCGGCGGTTCGTTGTGGTTCAATAAAACACCGTTTAACTCGGTTTATTGAAACTGCTGATTCAACACTCTTGATTAATAGTGTGAAAAATTTGCACCATCTCTTGATGACCGGAAATGGTTCCTCTTACTAAAACCGATTTGCCATTTGGTAGACCTTAGAAAATGAAAATTTCATCATGACATGTCGTGATGCTTAACGAAATCAGATTAGCTGATATACTTGTTCAATGTGATAAAATCTGCGGGCAATCGAAGATTCTGCCCATAGATTAATTGAGCTTTGAAAATCCTCTCTAAATGTAGTTCTCAGTGCGAGTAAAATTATTGGAAGAGATTTTGTCCAAAGATGTACTTGTTACACGCATAATTGCAGCTTTTAGCGTTCGGTGCCATCGTTCAATGATGCCGTTTCATGCAGGGTTATATGCTGTCGTTCGTTTGTGTTGAAATCCTAATACTTTCGAAAGTTCATTAAAGAGTGCAATGCAGATTCGAAGTGGGCACCCAAGTGATATGATAATACATACTAAATGATAAATTATGATAAGAATAAAAAATTTGTCGTCGGAGTGGTTTTGAAATAAATGGACGTTGATTGCCATTCAAGATGTCACATAAAATTTATTTGTCCGATCTAAATTTTGGTAATTTTTGAAAATCTAAATTTGGATTTGATACGATCAATGCGATGTTCTTTATATGGTTGTTGTGCTTCTGCCAACAAAACGTAATCAATTGTGGTTCCAATGTCCACTTGTTGAATCCGTGACATTATGTTAGCCACAATATTAGAACTTCCCGAGATGTGTCTAATATCGGATGTAAACTGTGCTATTAAATCCAAATGGCGTCCTTGTCTAGGTGAGCGTTGTAAAACATTTTGATGCAATGCAAATGTTGAGGTTTATGATCCGAAAATAAAATTTTTAAAGTGTTTGATTGCTGCATATGCTGCCAGTGGTTCTCTGTCGTATGTGCTGTAGCATATTTCAGCTAATTGTAACATACGTGAGAAGAAAAATAAAGGTTTCCAACCTTTTCCTGTAAGCTGCTGTAATACTGCTCTTACAGTTAAATCACACGCATCAACGAATATTGCGAATTTCGTATTTTGAATCGGATATACTAACTGAGTACATTTTGCTAATTTAGTTTTGCACAACTCGAATGCTTTAGACTCTACATCGCCCACGTAATTTCTGCGATTTGTCCTTTTTTCCGACGTTTTAACAATTCATACAATGGAGCTTGGTCTGATGCTGCGTTAGGTAGAAAAATTCTGTTCCCATAGGAATTATTTTAACTCTTTGTTTGTCTGGTGATAAGCCCTGATTGAAAATTTCGAAACCTAAAAATGATTGATAATTCATTTTTGGTGAATTCACATTTATTCAAATTAATGACAAGGCCGGCCTTGTTTAATCTTTGGGGAACAATAATATGTACGTGTTTTGAGTGTTCTTCCATACATTTTGATGCTATGAGTAGATCGTCGATATATGGGAATATGAACCTTAAATCTAACGGTAAACGGCTTAAAACGGTAAATGAATCAATCTTTAAAAAGGTTGTGCAGCGTTTCGTAAACCAAATTCCATACGCGGAAACTCAAATAATCCAAAGGGTTTAATTGTTGCTGGTTTCTCGATGTCTTGTGGTTCCACTGGGACTTGAAAGTAAACTCTATACGATAATAAAAAAAAACGTGCGTCCGCAGAAATATTACGCTGAGATTTCGCTTACATGTATAATTCACTCTTTTAAATGCAGTAATGGTAACTTTCTTCTGGATTCTGGGCGGTGTCCACTGGTGAGGGCTTGCCCCGATTGTATACATCTTGGTGAATTGAAAAAAAATTCAATCGTTTTGGACCCTATTAAAGCTAGCCGATATTTCCAGCCGAAAGATAATGCAGTTAGTGTCTTGACTATTTGTTAAACTCTCTTTATTCTCTCGTTCCTATCGATTTTTAAATTCCTATAAACTGAAATAATTTTCCCTTCTCCCGAATGATACAACTCGATCCTTAATTCGTAAATTCTTAAGTTCATGACAGATTTATGCTGTATTCAAGACACTATCTGCATTATCAGTCGGCTGGGAAATGTCGGCTAACTTTAACAGTATTCGTTTTGGCTCTTCCTTCTGGATTTATTTTAAGTTAATTTGGCGTTGTCCACTATAATACATTAGCCTATACGTGCTGGCCGGCTGTAATATGTAAAACTGGTGTGTAGCTGGCTGCCCTTGTTATGCTGGTTTGAGTTATATGCAGACTAGTTGTATTATATTTGACTGGGCTGGTCGGACTATCTTTGTACCTCTTCACCCCTTTATTTTGTAGTTTAATTAACTGTTGCTGCTCCTTTGATGCTTTGCTCCGTAGATCATAATTTCGAGTTGTGGACGTGTTTTTGGGGATCGTGTTTTGTGATCACGTCCGGGTTGGGCAATTATTAGTACCTCTTAAAATCAACAAATTAATTATTAAACGAATATTTTTATGAACTTATTATTTATTTTATTTATTTATACACGGTGTCCCAAAAGTGGAGAACCAAACGAAGCAGGGTGATAGAAGAGATCTTTTCCAAAAAAAGAGCCAAACAAATTTTTTTCGATTTGTTGATGGTTAAAATGTTATTCCACTTATAGTGTTTTTTGGTTAAATCGTATACGTATGCACTAAAAAATTAATTTAAAAAAGCTAACAGTTTTTTTGTTTATCTTACTTTTTCAATATGATCTTGGAACGTGTGCCTCTCAAATAAAGTTATTTTTGTTAACTTTGATATCTTTAGTGAAATTAAAACCATGGTTTTGTGAAGCCATTGCGTTTCAAACAAAATTTTTACTGGTATTTAAGTAACTCTGGTGGGGAAAAATGTACTATGGAAAGTTGACCTACTATCAAAAAAAAAACTTGCGGCATTGATGCAGATTCTAAAATGGTATCACACATATGAATATTCGAAACACACTGGTTTTTATCAATTGTTTTATAAAACAAGTCATGTTTATTAAAGAATGCAATTTACAAAATTTCGAGTGCTGAAATAGCTGCTTTGGGAGAAAAAAACAAAATTACTAACATTAAGTTAGGAACTTAGTTTTAGAATATAACTAAAATGCTACAGTTACTGTTTTATTTAATTTTTTATTTGTAAGCAATCTAGTAGCTCGATTTAAACAAAATTTGCTGTATAAAAAGGAGAAACATTTTGTAATTCATATCAGTTCGGCAAAATATTTAATTTATAATTAAAATGTCAGTAAACAGTGATGTTTATTCTGATTGTGAATATGCAGATATGCATTTCATTTATGGCGTTTGTAACGTTTGTGTACTAAGAGCAATTCCCCAATCGGGCACATCCCAATCACAGGGTATTTCAAAACGTACATCGAATGTACAGTGAGGGCGAAATCCCTGGACCTGGGAGGAGAGACGGAAAACCAACGTAGTTTCGTAACAATGAAGAGCATATAATTGAAACAGTGGCAGCAATCACAACAAGGCGATCAGGAGTGTCACGGTCCACGGTGCATCATATTTTAAAAAGGAACCAATTTCACCCTTATCATGTGCAACGTGTATAAGACCTGTTACCACGCAAAAAGTTTGCGATTTTGTCGAAAAATGCTACGCTCAATCAAGAAAGTTCGCCATTTTTTGGCAATATCTTATGGAGTGATGAAGCATGCATTAGAAGAGTGGGGATATTTAACATCCACAATTTGCATTATTGGGCCCGTGTGAATCCAAAAGTTGTGCGACGTAGTAAATTTCAGCATCAATTTAGAGTGATCATGTGGGCTGGAATAGTTGATCGAAAATTAATTGGTCCATTTGAACTACCACGTCGTATCACCGGATCGGTGTATATAAGTTTCCTTAAATAAATAACTTACTCGAAGACGTGTTTTTGCAAGCGCGTCACAATATGGGGCTGCAGCACGATGGAGCCCCTCCGCACTATGCACAAGTAGTGCGACAGCACCTCAACATGAATTATAATAATCGGTGGATTGGAAGGGGACGGACCATTGCCTGACCACCACGCTTTCCGGATCTCAACCCCCTTAAGGGGTTATTTAAAAGAGCTGGTCTATGAAAAAGAAATTCAAACCGAGGAAGAGATGCGGCAACGGATATTCGAAGCGACAAATATTATCAAACATAAGGAAAGTGCATTTCGACGGCTTAAACAAAATTTTGTTAGACGATGTCGATTATGTATTATGGCAAATGGTGGACACTTTGAACACTTGTTATAACATTTAGAAAAAAAAAAGTAAAATTTAGATGTAATTTTGTTTTTTTTCTCCCAAAGCAGCAATTTTAGCACTCGAAATTTTGTAAATTGCATTCTTTAATAAACATGACTTGTTTTATAAAACAATTGATAAAAACCAGTGTGTTTCGAATATTCATATGTGTGATACCATTTTAGAATCTGCATTAATGCCGCTTTTTTGATAGTTGGTCAACTTTCCATAGTATATTTTTGTCCCACCAGAGTTACTTAAATATCAGTAAAAATTTTGTTTGAAACGAAATGGCTTTACAAAACCATGGTTTTAATTTCACTAAAGATATCAAAGTTAACAAAAATAACTTTATTTGAGAGGCACACGTTCCAAGATCATATTGAAAACGTAAGATAAACAAAAGAACTGTTAGCTTTTCCTAAGTTAAGTTTTTAGTACATACGTATACGATTTCACCAAAAAACACTATAAGTGGAATAACTTTTTAACCATCAACAAATCGAAAAAAATTTGTTTGACTTTTTTTGTTGAAAAATATCTCCTCTATCACCCTGCTTCGTTTGACGCTCCACTTTTGGGACACTCTGTATAATTTATTTTACATTTTAATTTACTATGTTTGATTATATAATCTTGTAACGCACATCGTGTGAGTTGGACAGGCAGAAGGATTTCATAGCACTTTGTTTTACCCATTAAATCGAATAATTCTGGAACACACTTACACTGAGAAAAAAAACCAGTAAAAATAAAAAAATATACATATATTTTTTAGGCGAAAAGTCTCGTTTTTAAAATCAAAAGGATAATCTTTTTATTTTTAAAATAAATTTTTCGCCAAATTTGTTTATAAAAATAAAAAAATTGTTTTTATTTTCAAAAATACTTTCCTTCCTTATGTCAAATAGTTTTCTTAAATTTTAACAGATTGTTTTTAAAGAATAAAAAACCTATTGGTTAATTTTAAAAGATTTATTTTAATTTTTAAATAATTATTTTTTAACAAATGTCACAATATTTTTAAATCAAAGTAATCATAGTTTGCGACTGTTCAAGTCAGCAAAACCAAAGGGTCATCTACTCATAAGAACATAACATATCTACCACGAAAAGTAGAAAATTAACTCCCCCCTCCCCAATTTTTAACCCCCAGCCCAGGGCCATTGTGTAAAAATACACACAACAATTAAAAAAATATAATGAGAACCTCCTCAAATTCAGATTGGTTTCGTTTCGTACTGATAAAAAGTTGTTCTACTCAATCAGTACTCATTAGGTTGCAACGACCAAGCTGCGAAAATTCAAACCTACATACCTTTAGTATAACACAAGAACATATCGATTTGACGAATTATAGTAAATAACCGAAAAAAACTTTAAAATAAAAAATAAAATATAGACGAATTGAAAAATAATACAACGGGATTTCTGGCAAAACAATAAATATAAACATTTTCATAAGTTGTCATTATTATCAGAAAAATTGTTTAGCATTTAAAAACTCTTCTTTTGAAATAAATTATTATGTTTAAATAAATAAACTTTTTAAATTTAAAAAGTATTTTATAAATCATTATACAAAATATTCATTAAGAAATCTTTATTTCTGTATAATATTACAACTAATCATATGGATTATCTAGTAATTATTTTATAAGTTAAGTAGTCCATTCTTGTGGGATTAAGACCCATCAGTTCATCCCAGCTCTGTCAGTCCTTTGATTTAAGCGGCTCAAGGAACCACTAATTCTAAAGGCTTTGTTCTTTTTAGGCGCTTTGGTCCATTGGTGCGATCCAGTAGGTTCCGTAGCTCCTCGTTGTCATGCTGCTGCAGTCGCAGTACATGACCCCTTGCAAATTTTTATATTTCATCGCTGACGTTTTCCATGTTTAAGTCTCGATGGAGATTGTCGTTTCTAATGTACCAAGGAGCATTCACAATGCTACGTAGTACTTTATTTTGAAATGTTTGAATGATCTGTAGTTTTCCTTGCGCAGCCCCAAAGCTGAATACCATATGTCCAGATAGGTTTTAGGATTTGTTTATATAACAGCAGTTTGTTGTGCGTTGTCAGTTCGGAGTTTCTTCCAATAAGCCAGTGCATTTTTCTGAATTTTAAATTCAGTTCTTTCCTTTTCTTTTTAACATGCGCTTTCCACCTGAGTTTAGAGTCTAGCGTCATGCCGAGGTACTTAGCATTGTCAGAATATGGTATTTGTTGTGAATTCAGTCTAATCGGAATATATTCTAATTTCCTATTTGTAAAGTTGATGTGTGTTGATTTCGATTCGTTAAGTGTTATTCTCCATTGTTTTGTCCAGTTATTTATTATATCAACAGCATTTTGTAGTTTTCTCGTGGACTCAACTATACTAGCATCGGTGGTCATAACAGCTGTGTCATCAGCAAACGTTCCTATTCTAGCTTCTTCTATGTTTGGTAGATCATTTGTATACAGGAGGTATAAAACGGGACCTAGAACACTGCCTTGTGGAACCCCTGCCAATATTTTCTTCAGTTTAGAGTATTCCCCTTCCTGTCTCACCTGGAAGTAACGGTCGTTGATGTAAGATTTAAGCAATTCAGAATGTTGTTTTGGCAAATCTCGTTGGAGCTTAAATTCTAGACCACGGTGCCAAACCTTATCAAATGCTTGGGCTACCTCTAAGAATATTGCTGAGCATACTTCCTTTTTCTCCAGCGCCTCCTCAATTGTATCAGTAATCCTATGTACCTGTTCTATCGTTGAGTGCCTTTCTCGAAACCCAAATTGATGTTCAGGTATAAGATTTCTACTCTCTATAATTGGCTTTAATCTCTTGAGAAACAGTCTCTCGAAAATTTTTGATGTTGTTGTTAACAAAGAAATAAGCCTATACGATGTTTTGTCATTTAGTGATTTATTAGGCTTTGGAATCATTATGATTTCCGCTACTTTCCACTGTCTTGGAACATAACATAGTCTAAGGATAGCATTGATTATGTGCTGTAGTTTCCTTAATGCTTTTTCTGGTAGAGCTTTGATTATTTGCCCCGTTATCAAGTCGTATCCAGGGGTTTTTTTATCTTTGAGATTTTTTACTTCTTGTTTGAGTTCTTTCAGAGTAACTGGCAGCACAGATGCCTCGTCTATTTTGCTTATAGGTGTTAGATATTCATTATCCGCTTGTCCAGTTGGTGGTTTGAAATTATTTTCTAGATGTTCGGCAAAGAGATCAGCTTTTTGTTTTTCGCTGCGAGCCCAGGTTCCATCAACCATTCTAATGGGTGGCACTTGCATTTTAGGCCGTTTTAAACCTTTGGTGGCTTTCCACAGGGAATAGTCTGTGTCAGGTTTACCTGTCAGATTACTTAGGAAGCTTGCAACTGACTCATTTTTAATCTCCTTTATAAGTAGTTTAAGTTTTTTGCACAAGTTGTTTAGGATTGGTTTGTCTTCAGGGGCTCTGGTTCTCTGCCAAGTCTTACGAGCTCTTCTTTTTTCGTTAACCAACTCTCTCACTTCAACTGGATAGTATATGCTGTTTTGTAATATTTCTGGCTGATCAGGAGTACTTTCCCAAGCCGCTTTTTGCACACTTTCAATGAGGTTTTCTAGTTCTTCTTCTATCGTATAAGCATTCGAGATCTGCACCTGTAGGTTGATGCTTTCTTCGACTAGCTGTCGAAAGTATTCCCAGTTGGTTTTGTTATTTGTTAGTCTTGGGGGGCTTGCCTTCCTTATTATCGTGTCACTTATTGTCATTAAAACTGGAGAATGGTCTTACGAGTCCAGCCCTTCTTCATTTTCAACTGCTAAGTAGTTTTCGGAGATACCTGTTGATATATAGAAATCCAGAACTCACATTTTAATGTCCTGCCTGCTTCAAATAGCTCCCTTCCTTTAGGACTAGTTCTGTTTGATCCCCAAAATATGTGTTTCGCGTTAAAGTCGCCTCCAATAATAAAATTATTGCCAAGCGATTTACGAAGTTTGATATAGTCATCTTTTTTTGGGTTATATCTGGGTGGACAGTAGATTGCTGATATACTATAGCTCTTATTATTTTTGGTTTCGATAGATACCGTAGCTACTTGCACAGCTTCCTCCTCTATTTTTAATTCTTCGTGGTGTTTTATATTATCCTTAATAAAGATTGCTGTCCCGCCTCTAGCTCTTTCTGCTGGATGTAGAGCTTGATAGCACTGGTATCCACGTATTTTGGCATACGAGGTTCTGGTAAAATGACTTTCTGAGATCAGGCATATATCAATTTTTTTTGTGTTTAAAAATACTTCTAATTCTGAAATGCGTTGCACTAGGCCATTTGCATTCCAGGTAGCAATTCTTAAATAGTGTGTCATTATTTTTTCTTGATAAGTTTGTTTTGACTAGAATTAATGTTTTTAGTGAAGTTACTAGTTTTACTTGACGCATCCGTTATTCCTTTATCTTGGATCATCGATGCATTTTCTAGTGTTACTAGTCTCTGTTCTTGTTGTTTCAGTAGCTCGCCCATAGATTCTAGTCTTTGGTCCTGCCCAGTCAGATGTAAATTGATAGAGTTTAGCTTCTGAAGTATTTCTTGCAGAACATGGGTTTCCTGTCTCGAAGCATTCCTGATATTTTCGTTCTGCTTAGCCATTTGTGCATATGATATGCCTTCTCTTACTTTGCTGCTATTTAGGGGGATTTGTTTTGAGTAGGATTGTATCCTAGGTTGAGAACTCTGACTTGTTTGATTTCTCTTGTTGTCTCTCATTCTTTGGAGCTCTTTCGCTACCTCGCAGCCTCTGTAATTTGCTGGGTGATGATTACCACAGTGTATGCATTTCACTGGTTCATTCTTACTTTTATTGCATTCTTTTGTTAGATGTTTCCCAGCGCACTTTATGCATCTGGGCTCCCTATTACAGTGTTTGCGTGTGTGGTTATACGCCTGACAGTTGTAACATTGTGGCATTCTACTAGGGTTCTTTTTTAGTGCTTCAATCTTGAATCACTTGATTCACTTTAATTAGTTGCTCAGCTTTGTTTTCATAGGTGAACCATTCGATGTTTTGAGCGGTGATTGCATTTGATAACATTCTGTAGGTTTCTGAGTCAAGTGCATTCATTTTCCAAACGTTATTGTTTAGTGCAGTGACTTTATATTTATCGTTTGGAACTAACTTCACTATTTTTTTAATTGTTTCGTATTCACTAACATTAAGTATGTTAATGGGTGGAGGTGGTATCTCTTTATGTATTGTTTGATTTTCCTGCATTTCCCCTTGGTTAGTTACATTGGATGATTTAACCGGTTGCAGTGGTCTCTCTTTCGGTATCAATGATACGTTCTTATGTACCTTCACTATGTCCATAGATGACCGTTCAGGTCGTTGGGGTTGTGATTTTTTGACGCTCTGTGTTGATTTTTCCACTTCAGGCGAAGGTTCTGCTTTTCTTTTGTTGTTTTGACGTTTAGTTTTAATTTGCCTTCGTATAAAACTCGTTTCATTACAAAATATGTTTTTAAAATAAAAAAAACTTTTTATTAGTTTGCAAAAATTTCACTTAATTTCAAAAAAATACTTTTGAAATTCAAAAAAATTTATAACTTTGAGAAATTAAAAACTTCGTTTTTTAATTTTACAAACCAAAATTTTCCTCAGTGTAGTTTTAGGAATTGCTACATTGCTACTTCGATAAATACAAATAAATTCATAATTACAATAACAGATAAATTTGTTGGTTGAACCGCCACAATCCCACAGCATGTAAGAAATCGCCCCCCCCTCCTCCCCCCGGCTAAATCAACGTCCAATTTTCGCTAAAATCGTATGAGCTTCACGTTGCCCTTAGTGACTTGAAGCACCTATACCAGTGGGAGTCTCAATACGTTACACAGAACTGGTTGTTTCAAAACAAGTTCAAAGAATTTGGTCGAACCTGTCACAGATCTTTGTAAATCTTCTATTGGAAGAATATTAGTGGCTACACTTGCAAGGTCACTCCGGGTTGCTGGTTGCTTAATCTGCCATTTTCCATGTTCATTGAACCAGATGTAATAGCGTATGATAATTCATTTCACGATACTGACATTTTGGTCTTGAAAGGCATTTAAAAACTGGGTGATTAAGAAAAGTTGAAGCATCGGTTTTCAACTACAAACCCAATGGTTTTTCATATAATCACTTAACATATAACCGAAACTTACCGATTCGTCTCTGTAACAGTTAAGCTATTCAAGCATGCATCGCCTGTGCATATTGCAACACCAGACGTTCGAATTATGTTATAAAAGGATATCTTCGCTTATTAATCATATCCACCTTCATTTCCACGATCATTTTATCTATAAGATTGCATACGATCATATTTGGCCGAAGTATGAACAATGTTATTTAAGGGAAAACGCTTTTTAACGAAATGCTCTTTTCTGATTGGTTGCGGCTGGCTGTGACCATTAGAAATCAGCATGCAAAACGTAATTCTCCGCCTTTGAGAACCTGTCGTCGATAAATTGAAGCAAATTTTTTCCAAAGAGTTAGCTTGCTATAAGAGAATTTAGGAACCTGATACTGCGAGAAGTCAATTTTACAGATTCGATGTGCTATACGATAGATACCACTCACGATCAAGGCCAAAGTTGAATATTACAAGGAATTTTAGATCTTGTAGAATATTCGATCTGAACCACCATAATTCGCCAGTTATTAAGCATAAAGGAAGTATTCGGATATGGAGATTACAAATCCCCATTAAACATGCATTTAAAAATACGAATACTCGCCAGATCTGTCTTATGGCATTTTGGATCACTCATTCTGCTCCAAGTATTTGTTGAAGCATTATTAAATAAGGACGTTTTTATAAACAAGCGGTTTCTAATGATATGAATCGATTGCGGTGTGTCCTAATTTCGGGAAAATTCGTTTTGAGGATCCTTTGATGGAGCCCGGTCCCTTGGCTCGAACGATTTTTATGAAAATTAAATTATCGCCATCTGCTCCTACTACTCAAAAACCCACCCTCATCAATTTTTATCAAAATCAGACCACCATCTCTAAACGAGTTTTCCCGAAATTATAATCGATTAGAGGCAAATGAAAACCCCACTCCTCACCAATTTTTAAAAAATCATATCAGGAAAAAAAAAATAAAAAACGGGATCAAGGTCCCACCCGATGACATTCTAAACGAATTTTATCGAAATCAGTACTTGTCGCAATCGAATCCTGGTACTCGACACCTTACGTAATTTTCATCAAAGTCGTTTAAGCTAAACAAAAAAAAAATTAGTAAAAGAAACCCGGGCCTTACATTTGGTGGATCCACCCAAATTTTACTGACAACAGGACCTATGATGACTATGACCAAATCAAACGCAATTTTGGTTTCAATTTCGAGGCTAATTGATTACGAAGTGTAGTTATTTGTTTTGGCTTAGTGGAAAACCACGCGACTCTCTAAATAATCTTCATCAATCAAAATTCTTAGGTTAGTCAAGTATTTATTGATCCAAATCACTGAATTACTAATACTCAATTTTCCAATGGTCCGCTCTCAATTATGAAATACAACAAAAATAACAATGAAAAATAACATTTTTATTACGCAACTGACATAATTTTCGCAAGTTTTGTTTTTCACCACATCAATAAAAGATATTTCCAATTATGTCAATGGTATCAATTATGCATAAAAAAATGGTTTGTGAAATTTGTCATATGCGTTCCGATAATTTGGGTTAAATCGTTTGACATTATTTTTCCAATATGATATAAATTGAAAACCATTTTTGATTTTCAGTTTAGTTGAATAAAATCGTCGCGCAGAAAAGATGGTGACATCCATTGAGGCGGTGATAAGTTTTCATAAATTTACTCAACGCTTTGGTTCGGTTTGTGGTTACTACTTCATTCAAAAGTTTGAGCTTAATCCACTGTTCGTTGCTGTTATTTTCTCTGCAACATCGTATACATTTGTGAATATAAATGCAGTGTGGCAACAACGACACAGTATCGATGACATGATTTTCTGTATAAGTACTACTGGGTTTTGTGTACTTTTAGTAACTATGATGTACGAGTACAAACGTAATAATGAAATAATTATAACAATGTACGAAAAGGCGGTAAAATTCCATGCGGCCCGTAAAAACGATCCACGATTTACTGAAACGTTGAATAAATATTGCCGTTCGCTGCGCTCGGCTAAACTCATCATGACAAGTCAATTAATATTTACTGCGTCAGGATTGTGGCTCTATCCGTTATCCATGTCAGTTTATTACAAAGAGCTAGTGCTTTGTTTTGGATTTTATTTGCCGCTACTAGATCATAAGGAGCCAGTTGGTTTTGCTGTGAACCTTTTCTATCAATCAGTTCAAATAGCAATTGTCGTATTCAGTTATACATATTTTTACAATGTTTATGTAAGTTTTATCCTTCAAGTGGTGGCGCAGTACGATGCTTTAATTGATCTATTGACCGAGCTAAAAAAGATAGGAGCTGAGAATTCGGAACATAAATACGATGCTGTGATAACAGAAAAATTGAAAACAATTATGCGCGAATATGGTGAACAACTAAAATATATCAACGATTTGGAAACCTTAATTAGTAAAATACTACTAGTACAGCTCCTATCTACGTCATACGCCGTTCTATCTATTCTCTATATAATGATTGATCATTTCTGGATAGCTGGAATTCCAATACTTACATACGTGACAATTAGCCTGTTTATAGCGTGCATTTCAGGCACATTTATGGAAAACAGAGCCGAGGCCATGATGCATGCCATTTACGATACAAATTGGGAACAATTCCCATTACACGATAAAAAATCATTGGTTCTGTTACTGGCAGTATCGCAACGACCACATAATTTAACATTTGGCGGACAATCATATCTAAATATGAAGACCTTCATGGAGTTTTATAAGCGGATTTATACGTTTTACATGATGCTGCTTAAAGTAAAATAAATATTTCATCGCTTTGGTAAATTACACAAAGTTAAAATATAGTTTTGAAAAAAATTGTGTTAAAATAAATTGAAAATAGTTTGGTTTAATAAATTATTTGTAGTCAAATATATTCAAAAATTCACAACAGTATTTTTTTAAACTTTTCGACTACGTCATACATGTTCCAAAGTAGCAATCACTTGAGCAAGCGAACTCTAAACGACCCAAGTTTCCCAAGTTATTGAAATAATTAATTTTCTCTCTGTCCGATTGACCTTCTCGGAAGTTTTGATTTTTGTTTTTTTTAATATTACAGGTAGAGAGTCCTGTACCATTTCGAAATAAGCAGTTCAGTAGTACATTCATTAAAGATGTTTTATTGTGTGACACCTGGACCTTTTTCTGGCAATTCTCTAGGAATATCTATATTTGGATATTCATTTTTATTGGGTAAAAATTGTTTGTTAGCCTGATGAGGGAAAATCATGAGTGCAGAATGAGCCAACCCATCTTCTATGCCAGTACTATAAGCTGGGATGGAGATAAACAATGTGCATACGGTTGGTTCTACGTAAATTGCAATTATAGCCGTACTTCCTCAATTAGGCAGGCAATCCGTAAGGTAGGATGTGAAAAGCGAACCGTGAAAAAGTTGGGAGGGCTTCGGACCCAGATCATGCTCTGATTAACCGAAACAAAAATTTTATATTAGATAGGCAAGAAGAAACTCTGCTTTATTGAAAATAAATTGTTACAAAGATTAATTATTGAAAATTATTATTAAATTATTTATCGCGATAGAAACTTGGTGGTTTCGAAGCAAAATAGTCATCAAGCTATTTTTTCAGATCTTAAACTTTCGTGAACCGCTGTTTCTTCAAATATGATGACACTGATCCGAATAAGTGGTAATCAGAGGGTGCCAAGTGTGAAGAATGAGCCGCATGATGCAACTAATATGATTAATATGATGCAACGCGACTAAAGCTCACACTAACATAAAGCCTTATATACATCCGATTTACCGCCCGAAAAGACCTGTAACATTCCCCGCACTTCAAAGCGTCGAACGCAAATGGATCGTCAACAGGGATGCAATATAATATCACCGATCGAATTTTCCAATTGAGCAGCACTCATAGTAGCTGTTAAGCGACCAAACGGACACATACACATACAAATATGTGCCGACTATTCCACGGGTCTAAACGCCAGCATTAAAACCAACTCACACCCACTGCCAACTCCAGAGAAAATGTTTCCCTAGCTCGCGGGCAGTACAATTTTCAGCAAGATCGTTCTATCAGATGCGTATTTGCAATTTCAAGTCGACAACGTCGACAAAGCAGAGGTTCATCCACGGTAAAAAGTTTCGTCCACATTTAATCGGCTCGCACCAGGTATCAAATCAGCACCTGGTAGTTTCCAAAAAATGTCTACTTCAATGTCATTCTCGTGCACACAAAAGACCGCCTATTCGTTAACCGCCTATTCCAACGTTTGGAGGATTATGGGTTTTGAGTAAAACTTGAGAAGTGCGACCTGTTAACGCATCAAGACAAATATCTGGGTAAAATTATTAATGCCTGTATGTATCACAACAGACCCATCGAAAATTATTGCAGTAACCTCGATGCCGGTAACTCAGAACATACATCAACTTCAGATGCACAGCCTATTTGCACCATTAGATAGACCCTTAAGAGCAGATGTTGTATGGAAATGATCTCCAAAACACCGGAATAGAAAAAGCTATCGCACACACCTTGAGGGCACTCACAAAAGCCGAGAAGAACTGCAGTCAAATTGAGAAGGCGAAGTTAGCTCTAATTTATGCGGTAAAGAAATTCCACGTGTATGGTAAAAAGTTCACACTAGTCACAGACCTTAAGCCTCTTCTAAGTATTTTCGGCAATAAGAGCGGTATTCCCATTTACATCCAGCAAAGATGTCCAGAAGTGAAGAAAACATAGCCGGACAGTGAGGAACTACTAAAGTTTTACAACCGTCGAGAGTCATTGTCATACAACCTCGGGTGTATCATGTTTGGTAGTCGAATCGTGGTATCGTACAACTAGCGATTGGGATCGAGAATTCTCGATCGACAAATCTCGGGAATTTTTTCAACTTTTGCATTCCGCATTTCCCGGGAAGTTTATTTATTTTTCTCGAGAAATTCTTGAAATTTTGAAAAAAAAAAATATTTGTTTTGTAGTTTCACTAAGTTTACCATATTTTTCAGTAAATGTTCCGTCAAATTCGCCTCATTTTTCGCTAAGTTCGTCACATTTACTTTCCATTAAACATACAAATATTCCATTTAGATTAGAAAAATGACTTACAGTTTCGGATATTAAAATTAAATCGTAAAAGTATTAATTTGAATAGTTTTTGAAAATAAAAAAGGGGGTCGGCTCAAAATCCCACAAAATCTCAGAATCACAAAAGACCGAATTATCAAAATCCCGAAAAAAATAAGAATCCCGACTTTCAAAATCCCAACTTTTAAAATCTCGACTTTCCAAATCCCGATTTTGAAATTTACCGATTTTGCTAAAACCTTAAAGTTCGACATGTTTGCTGATCTCGGTCCCTACGGAGGGCTACGCAGGGTTAGCGCAGCGACCTTTCGCGTACCCGTGAGAGTTATCCTCTACAATTATTCCATTTAAAAATGCCGGCCGCTGGCGCTTGAATTCATAAAAAAAATTTTAAAAACCGGGCTTCTGAAAATCGGACTTTTGAAAATCGGGATTTTGATAATTGGGATTTTGAAAGTAAGGATTTTGAAAATCGGGATTTTAAAAGTGTTAATTTTGATAGTCGGGATTTTGAAAATTAGGATTTGGAAAGTCGGGATTTTGAAATTCGGGATTTTAAAAGTCGGGATTTTGATTTCGGGATTTTGAAAATCGGGAAAACAAGCCCAACCCATATAAAAGCTATCTAAATTATAATCGGTTTCGTAAACAAATGTTAAACTTAAATTTTGCAAGGTGCAACTTAGTAAAATTACAAATTAAATTACGTCTGTTTGAGGTCTCTTGTTTTTTGATCTTATTCAGTTAGTTAAATTACGTCTAAAATGATTCTTCAAAATTAACAAATTATTTGTTTATAGCCGAATGCATTATACTTAAAAAAAAATTTCTCATGCAAAGGATCATCAACGAGGGGTTTGCATCGACAATTAGATGACAAGCACGGGATGAAGAAAATATTTACTCGAATGCACCCTGCGCCAGGTATTTTAACTTCAAATCGTACGAAGCATGAGCAGGAACACGCAAAAATAGACATTTTTTTTTGACGATGGTAAAGTTTCGTTGTCCATAGATGAGTGGACCAGTTTTCGCAATTGGCTTTATTTGAACTAAATCAAAAATTAAATTCATTTAATCTAAGTTTTGTGAATGAAGTTATTGCTACTATAAGCAATGGTGCGTCTGTTATGGTGAAGCTTTGCTGAACCTTGCTGTCATTAAAATATTTTTGAAAAATTGGAAAATGCGCATTGTTTAGAATCTGAAAGCTCTTTAGAATCTCAAAGGCTAATGATGAGCAAAACTGTTTTCAACATGTAATTGAATCCGACATATTGTACGTAATAATTTCGAATTAACACACACACAACATAAATAGAACAACAAATGAAAATGAGCAAAATTGTGAACTTCTTAAGATCTCCTGTGAAAAAATCCGTTTTATAAACAACGTAACATAAATTGAAAAATTTGGATTGAATTTAATATTGGATTGTAAAACTCACTGGAGTAGAATGGCAAAAATGATCGAACGGTTTTTAAGAATACTAGATCCAGTTTTAAAATCGTTAGA
Source organism: Nephrotoma appendiculata (assembly GCA_947310385.1). Taxonomy (NCBI): domain Eukaryota; kingdom Metazoa; phylum Arthropoda; class Insecta; order Diptera; family Tipulidae; genus Nephrotoma; species Nephrotoma appendiculata. The sequence goes on from OX371223.1 coordinate 336,350,844, forward strand.
AGAGCTAAATTTACGAGGTATGTGAATTAGCGATGACACGACCATTGCCAACATTTTTTTAGAAGTTTTAAATCTTTTTCAAACTGCCTAGAATTTCTTTTTGAAACGCCCCAAGAAAATAATTCTTATATTCATGAATTATTAATTGAATTAAAATTACAAATTGTGAAACGCCGTAATTCCCCACTAATTTTTCTACTAAAATTTTGAATAACCACAATAGTGTAAAGCCAAATCAATGTTCTTTGAGAAGTGCTGAGGACTTCTTTTAATCTACGAAAATGATCGAAATCGTACGGATAATGAAAACAATAAAAACCATAACTTAAAAGATAAACTGGAGGAAGCAATAAAAAGATCTATGTCCACGATTTCAAAAGCAAGACAACAAATCAAGCCCCAGTCGATGGGTAAGGAAATTAATTTATATGAAAGATGCTTGTTTACCGTAAAACCGACATCAGCCCAAAATGAGCGCAACTTTTCTTTAGGAAGCAACCTAGTTAACAAAAATAGAACAAGATTGTCTGAAAAAGCAGTGGACGTATTCTGGTTTTTAAAATCGCATTTCATAAAAAACAAAAAAATTCACTAACTTTTAACCGCGTATTTATAATCTTTTAAAAAGTTTTATACTATGGAGTTTTTATTAAAAATTGAATTTGAAAATTTGATATTCTTACACTTAATCTGTCTTTTCTTTATTTTTGTAAATTTCTCGAGAGTTCTCGGGAATCCCGGTAACCATTAATAAAAATTCTCGATTTCCCGAGAAATAAATTTTATCGAGAAATCCCAATCGCTACGTACAACTGCATGTTGTGCACACAGGAGCCGACGCAATGAAAATGCTAGCGAGATCACATGTTTATTGGCTGAAAATTGACGAAGTAATCACGACTCTGACGCGATCATGTGAACGTTACACAGAAAATGCAAAATCTCCAATTAAAATATTAGTATACAGTCGTGGCCACGAGCGATGCGTGCGATATTGCAGGTCTGACTGACGGTAAATGGTTCCTCCGCTCAATGTACCCCGAAGTACATTAGTGATCCAGAAAATCTAATTATGGCTAATGGCACGCAACTTGTGAGTGGTAAGTTCAAGGAACTCTGTGAATCACGCGGAATAAAACATATCAGAACTCCGCCATATCACCCAATGTTGAACGGCCGAGCAGAAAGATTCGTCGATACATTAAAAAGGACACTCAAGAAATCAAAGGGAAAGGAACATCATACATATCTACCGTTCAACTCCTAATCGACGAGCTCAACAGTCTATGTCACCGGCACCACACCTGTTGTCAGGCAGTTTGAGGTTGGAAAAAAGTATTTGCCAAAGTGTTCCATCGTCACGATGGCTCGTGGGCTGCCGGCGAAATCATCAAGCGACTTGGAAAGGTGATGTATTTTGTTGGCCTGACCAGAACAACTCGTGTGATTTGATCATCTGCCAATCAGGATGATTCGTAGATACACTGGTGATAACGAGGTAAACAATGACGATCAATTTCCATTCGACGTATTAATAACGCCCACCAGAGATATTCCAGCATTCGGTTTAAAACCAGCATCATCCGTTGAACAACCAGGGCTATCAACAGTTTCAGATGCTAACCACAAAGCAGCAACAGCAACACCGCCAAGGAATTGCGATACACAGAATTCACCGAGACCGGTTAGTCGTCCACAACGTCATAGGCGAGAGCCTGTCCGTCTATAAGACTTCGAGGTGTTTATCTAAAAATGGAGAGATGTTGGCAATAGCGAAAACTCCAAAAACAAACTGGGAAATTGTGTTGAATGTGACAACACAAAGGAAGAGAGAAAGAGATATAGAAGTAAATCAAAATAGAGAACAAAGGCAGATTGCTTAAATTTTAATTAATTTTATAATTTTAACAAATTTATTAATTTAGAAAATTATTTTAAAATACTAATCAGCGAAATTCACAAATTTTACTTTGCCAGTTTCAAGTAAAACTATGTGAATTTTGAACGAGGTGAAAATGAAATTTTCGACCAGATCAGTCATCAGCTAGATCAGTCAAAATCATTCGTCTAAAAAACCATTCCGCTTAAATTTTGAAACAACTTCGTAGCAAATTTTATTTAAAATATTTTTGTTTTTATTGGTTTTTTTTTAATATTTGTGAAAATCTATAAAAAACGAGAAAGCTTTCGGCCTAGAGAGGCCGAATTTTTTATGTAAAATAATTTTTTGGCAAAACTTGTAATTGCCGCTTAAATTTTGGAACAATGATGTAGACCGTTACTGTTGCGATTTTTCATCACCTGATGACGATCAGTGATGGAATGAACACAACTTTGAACCCCTGTCAGGCTATCCATGGTACTATACAGACTATACAGGCTGCCATGGTACTATGCAATGTGCAGATGGTTGATTCTACGTAAATTCCACCTATAGCCGTACGTCCTCGATTTGGCAGGCAATGCGTAAGGTAAGACATTAAAACCGAACTGCGAAAGATTTGGCAGTGCTCCGGCCCCAGAACAGATTGCAAAGATTAAACACAAAAAAAAAAATGAAAATCTAGTTCATATCGTTTTTCGCATAAAACGATATAGTTCTCATAATATATGCAAAATCGAAAAATTTCCTTTAGAAATGCTACTTCCGGTGAACCGATTTTCAGCTTTACTTGAAGCCCGCCGGGACTGTGCAGAGGAACAAAAAATGTAAACAAAAAATTTACTTGCAAAACATTTCTTTCTTTATGTGGACTGATATTGTTCTAAATTCAGTTTACCATTCTTTAGTTTATAGTAGTCTTAAGTATGAACTTTCACCACGATCAGCAAGTTTATATGGGCTGTAAAGAGGCCACAAACTTCTAGACTGTACAGATCACACACACAAAGAATTTTTAAAAACTACTTTTTTGACTTTTTCATTTTACCGATGGTAAATCTATACTTTATTTTACTACGTAACCCCAAATAAAAGATGTTGAAATTTGTTCTTGGTACACCACGCATATAAGGAATACTCACGGACCTGTTTTGCTACAAATTATATAAACCGTTTTGTAGATACACACAATTTATTTAGAAAAGGCTTTATATGGTGACCTTTTTGGAAATTTACGGGCGGATTTATTCGTTTTACATGCCGATGCGCTTAATGTAAAGACGTTTTATTGGCACAGTAAATCACAAAGTAAAATTTTAATCTGTGTACTGCATAAATAATTCTTTGCATCAAATGTACACACATACACACACGAAAGGAAAAAGGAACGTTGGAAAAATAAATTTATATTATTTTCTTATCACTTTTCATAATTCTTAATTAAATCACTGCACCAACAACTTTACAACAACAAAAAAATCTGGCAAAATCTGATTAACCCCGAGAATTTCGTGTATTTTAGCATAGCGATATATAAAAGGACAGTAGCATGGACATTCATTTTCCATTCAGCCAATGAAAAATTCATTTGCGAAATGAAAAATTATATTTAAAAAAAAAATATGAAAAGGAAAACGGGAAAATTATGTGATTTTCATTTTTGGTTGTTTGTTTGTTTGTTCAGTTATGGGTGTCTTTTTAACATAATTTATGTGAATTTCTTACCAAATTTTTTTTTATTTTTTCCAAATCTAAAATATTTTATTTTATGTTATCTTAATTAATGTGAAAAATTTTTTATGTTACACATTGCTATATATATAAGTAAACATGAAAATTTACATAATTATGTATAAATTATAATGTAAAAAAACAAAATATAAAAAAAAAGCTTTATGTTGTTATGTTTTTGGAATATTAAATTTGAATAATTTTTTATTTAGAAAACTGGACAATAAATAGAATTTTTTATATTTTGACCGTTCATGTTGAAAAATATATGAGAGGAGCCGACCAAGTGTGACTTTGGTATGCTAATTATGATTTGAAATGGATTTGTATCGGAAAAGATAATATTATTTATTTTTTCTGAAAGTACGAATTTTTGATCAAAGTGATTTAGTTACTTTGTAATTAAATAAATCAGATTAATCAGAAAGCTGAAATATATCCCAAATCCCCGAATTAATTGAATATGTAAGTCAGAAATTGACTTAGACATTGGGCGCTTTCAGGCCAACCAACAGTTGACATCATGTTGAGTAAAATCACAGCCAACGTTATGAAAATTTTGAACATTATGATATTTTCAAATCAAATTGGCGATGATTTCACTAATCATGATGCCAATTGTTGGCGGACCTGAAAACGCCCATTGTATAAGTTTAATAATAACTGTGTTTTCAGAATATAACTATTATTAAATATGGCTGGAACCCAAGCAGGTTTCCAAGTCAAGGCCACACTGGACCCAAATTTGCAAGCGAAAAACAGTGGCAGCTGAAAAGAACTCGATAAATGAAATTTTGATATCAACAATGTTCCGTCTTTCCGCTATTTTTAAACGAATTACTATAAAATTTGATTACTAGTATTAGATAGGAATTCTATATAAATGGATGAAATTTTAAGATCGGTTTTAGATTGAAAGATGAATTTTTGATGACAATGGTAACTGTACGATCTCGGCTAATTGTTAATAAATAATTATAAAATTTGCAACCCATAATTAGACAATTCGGTGAAACTTTATCTATTAGAATTTTTACTATAATTTTTTGATTTTCTGTGGCAATAATAGTTATTTTCAGTTTTTGGTCGCTATCTCAAAATCTCCCACTAGTAACGAACACTTTCGGTTGTTAATCTAACAGCTAAGGTCACACTGAGATCACATGGAAAATTTGGGGGAAACTTATAGGTTAAAATTGTCAAAATATTTTTTTGTTCACTATATTTTTTGCTGCAATAGAAGTTATTTTCACCGACCAAACGGCGCAGTGGTTAAAGCTTTGGCGTTTGATGCAAAAGGGATTTTTCATCATCTGATTACGATCGGTGATGGAAATGAACACAGCTATAACCACCTGTCACAGTGTATATAACTCATGGACCCATCTTCCAGACCATTATTAAAGGCTGGCACGGAGTTGTGCAATATGCTGATGGTTCTATGTAAATTGGACCTATAGCCGTACGTCCTGGATTTGGCAGGCAATGCGTAAGGTAGGGAGTGCTTAGGTGCCAACACAGATTGCAAAGATTAAATTTAGCCATTATCTCAAAAACTCCTACTCTCTCATCAGCAGAGAAACAAAAAATTATTGAGAAAATTCTAACCAATAAATTTTCCCTAAATTTTCTATGTAGTCTTTGCTCGGTCTTCATTCGCAAAATTTTGCCATGAAGATAGAATGAAACACCTAACACCTATTAACACCTAAATGGATGTAAAATAATTTTATGCTCTCTGTTTTGTTTAGTTAAGAGTAAAATACACTTTTCTACTACTTACTGCCATGACAAAAATATCAGCAATTTTAATTACTAGGCAAACCAATGACCCTGGTACTTTAATTTTTTACAAATTAACTACAACTTATCGGCATAGTTCAACCCCAAAAAAACTACCCCTAAGAGGTGCAATTCTTCAGAAATCATATTTTTCGTTACAAAATTCTTATTAGATTTCTGTTAATATTTATTGTATCGTACTGGGGGTGGTACTGAAATCTTTCATAAATTATTTACAACATATTGGCATAGTTCAACCCACAAAAACTTCCATTAGGGGTACAATTCTTTAAAACCCTAATTTTTGATTAAACCACCCTGGGGGTCTATTATGAAACATCATTCGCTTTCGAAAAATTCGATATATAAAAATTCGATACGCTTCGAATATTGCTATTATGAAAAAAAGCGAATCGTCGCATTTGTAGTGGATCGGTCAAATCAATTTTATATATTATTAAAATATAAACGTTTTTTGTAGTAAATTATTTTACAAATTACATCTTGGTAAATATATCTATTGAAATTGAGAAATAATAATAATTGAAATTAAAAAATTTATTTTAATTAAAAAATATAAAAATAGACGACTGAATTTATTAACACGATAAAAAAATATTTTAAAACATCGACACAATACGGTATTCGCCACCTAAAGAACAGTCGAATTTTGACGTCACATTTTTGTAAAATCGGGCCTATTATGGTATTTTCGATAGCGTTTTTTATTCGATACTATCGAAAATGCGCTATTATGAAATTTTCGACAGCGTTTGTTTTCGATATTATCGAAAAATTTACGGCATCTCTTATGGTGTCGAATATCTTTACGAACCCTTAAACTATACTTAAAATAATAAATTATGGATTGAATAATTTTAATTATTTAAATTTAATGAGTTTAATTAAAAAAAAATTTCGTAATACAAATTTATTGAGATTTTTATATTTTCGAAACAATCGAAAATTTCATAATAGCTATTTTCGATGTGATCGAAATGATCGATATTCTCGAAAACAAACGCTATCGAAAATACCATAATAGGCCCCCCGATCGAATTTATTTTTAAGTTTCATAATAGAGCGAATTTTTCGATTTCGAATTTTCCGGGGGTCTATTATGAAATTTATTCGCTTTCGAAAAATTCGATTCGCGGCGAATATTGGTATTATGATTTTTATTTGGTTTTCGGAAAATTCGAAATCAAAAAATTCGCTCTATTATGAAACTTAAAAATAAATTCGATATCGGATTTTACGAAAATGTGATGTCAAAATTCGACTGTTCTTTAGGTGGCGAATACCGTATTGTGTCGATGTTTTAAAATATTTTTTTTATCGTGTTAATAAATTCAGTCGGCTATTTTTATATTTTTTAATTAAAATAAATTTTTTAATTTCTATTATTATTATTTCTCAATTTCAATAGATATATTTACCAAGATGTAATTTGTAAAATAATTTACTACAAAAAACGTTTGTATTTTAATAATATATAAAATTGATTTGACCGATCCACAACAAATGCGACGATTCGCTTTTTTTCATAACAGCAATATTCGAAGCGTACCGAATTTTTAGATATCGAATTTTTCGAAAGCGAATGATGTTTCATAATAGACCCCCCGAAAGCTAAATAAACATCATAATACCAATATTCGCCGCGAATCGAATTTTTCGAAAGCGAATAAATTTCATAATAGGCCCCCTGTTGTCATTTCAGTTAATATTTCTTCTATCGTACTGCGAAGTGGTATTGTAATTTTAACTGTAAGACTAACTACAACATATTAGCAAAACTCAACCCCCAAAAAACTCCCCCTAAGAGATGCAATTTTTAAAAAACTTATTTTTCGTCACACCACGCCTTTAGCATTTCTGTGAATTTTTTTGTATAGTGCTGGATTTTTATACAAATTAATTACAATAAAATGGCTTAATTAAACCCCTAGAAAACTACCCCAAATGGGAGCAACCGTTTAAAATCATTGTATCGTACTGGTTGATATACGGAGAGCGACAATTGTCATGGTTGTGATGTTCACAAAACCATGCGCGTCGCTGGATATGGATCATGAGAGTTGCATTATCCACGCATGAAAACGAAAGTAGATATGGTGGTGATGTTCACTGCACCATGTGAGCCGCTGGATCATGATAATTGCATGATCGATGACGACGCTAGACGGAAAAGAATGTGAACAAGTTGGTGTAGTTCACAGAAAGAATGTGCGTGCCGCTGACGGATGGGTCATGAATTTGCATGCCCAGTGTAATAAAACAACTAAAAAAATGGTTTATTTACAACAACAACAAAACATTATTAAAAAAATAAAAATTGGTTGCAGCCGGGCTTAGCCGTAGTTGTTGCTGCCTTTTGCCGCTGTCGTTGTTGCGGCTGTTGGTGTCGTTTATGCCGCTCCTAAAGATGCTGTTGAGTTGGTTGAAGCTGTTGTTGTTCTTCCACGTGTTGATGACATGTTTAGTATCCCGTGTTTGGCGCTTTTCGCCATTGGGGAGGAGCAAATTTTGGCCCCTGTTATTGTTGTTGTTGCATCCATTTTTGTTGTCGCCTCTGCTGCTGTTGTTGATGTTGTTGTTGCCGTTATCCGGCTAACCCGTGGGGCGCTATCGCCATTGTGGGGCACTATTGCCGTTGAGGGGCGCTATCGCCATTGTGGGGCACTATTGCCATTGTGGGGCGCTATCGCCATTGTGGGGGCAAATGTTGCCCGTTAAATTTTGTTCCGTGGGTGTGGCGGCTTTAATGCGCCGCCATAAATTTGTGTCACCCACGTTGGTACGGCGCTTATGTTGCGTGAGCACAAAAAAATATTATCACAGCACACAACACCTTTTTCACACACTTTATATTATTTTTAATTAATATTTTTACACGGTAAAAACCGGCGTCGGGGTCACCACTATAAAAGTTCTTTTTTATATATTATTTATTAAATTTAAAATATTTGATTTATAATTTATTATTATTATTATTAATTTATTTTAGTTTTTTTTTAAATTATTAATTATATTATTTGTTTTATTTAATTAAATTAAGTTTTAATTTAATTTTATTAATTAATAATCCGCCTTATGTAATGGCGGAGCGTTGTGTGGCATCGTGGTGTACAGCGATGATAATGAACGGCGTCTTGTTGACTGGTTGATTGTTGGAGACGAACTGATTGGTACAAAGAAAATTATTTTATTCGTTCTGTTTTGGTTTCGTCTTCGTCGTGTTGCTTTCGTTTGGAATGCTCGTCGTATTGTTTCCGGCTTGCACGTATCTGTGCATCTGTCGATGCATTTACTCTGTTTAGACGTACAGAGTAATGATGAGTTAGCGATGAGTTTACGAGATGTTAAGTTTGTAACATGTACGATTATAATATTGGTTTGCAATATTCTAACCGCTACATACCCATGAAATTTTAACAACGGCCCACATCCATAAAAATCGATCAAAATGTATCGAACTACCTTCTTATGCAAGAAATTGGAACTAAAGAATTTATTAAACAGCCCACACCCACAAAAATCGATCATAAAGTATAGAACTTCCATCAAAAATATCGAACTTCATTCCTGTGCAAGAAACAGGTACCCGTGAAATTTTAACAAAAGCTCACACCCACAAAAATCGATCAAAATGTATCGAATTACCTTCCTATGTAAGAAATAGATACCAATAAATTTTTGTGGGTGTGGGCTATTGTAATAAATTCTTGGGTTCCTATTTCTTGCATTTTGATACATTTTGATCGATTTTTGGAGGTGTGGGCTATTGTACAAATATCAAGGATACCTATTTCTTGCATAGGATTGTAATTCAATGCAGAATGGTCGATTTTTTGGGGTACGCTTACGGATGTTGTAATAAATCCATGTGCATCTGTTTGAGGGTTATTACCTATGCAGAGATGTATATTATTTCTCGTAATTTTTGGCAACTGAACTATTTCAATATATTGTAATTTATTTCGTAAAATTTACTTGTATCAACCAGTACGATACAATGATTTTAAACGGTTGCTCCCCTTTGAGTTAATTTTCTATAAGATAAATTATGCGATTTTATTGTAAAAAGATTTCAGTACTACCCCAGCACTATATACAACAAAAAATCACAGAAATGCAAAAGGCGTGGTGTGACAAAAAATAAGTTTTTTAAAAATTGCACCTCGTAGGGGAAGCTTTTGGGTTTTTGAGCTATTCCAATATGTTGTAGTTAATTTGTAAAATTTACAATACCACCCCCAGTACGATATAAGAAATTTTAACTGAAATGCCAAAAGCATGGTTTAACTAAAAATATGGGTTTTGAAGAATTGCACCCCTTAGGGCATGTTTTTTTGGGGTTGAACTATGCCGATAAGTTGTAATTAATTTGTAAAACATTCCAGTACTACCCCCAGTAGGATACAATAAATTTTAACAAAAATACGAAAAGTGTGGTGTAGCTAACCATGTATAGCAAACCAACTATCCGAAATTCTTAGTTTGATAAAATCCCGCGTCCTATAAAGGGAATAGAAGCTGAAAATCCCAGTGATCATGAATTATGATGGAGCACGCTAGATTGGTTAACAAACAAACGATATATATTTGGCCAACTACTAACTGGGAAGAAAGAACTGAAGATGTGCAAGAAAGAAGGTACTTACAGCACCAGTAGATCGAACAACTACTCAAATCTAGAAAAGATTGTTGAATAGTCTCGTATTCACAGAGAGCAAATACTTTGAATGGACCATGAATGTAAATTCATAAATAATTAAATGGATATTTTTCGTTTTTTATGGATGTAATTCAGAAGTTATGAATAATAGTCAGGAGTCATGAATAAATATCAGTGCAAGCCTATTCATAATTCAATCCAGTCAATCATAATATATTAAAAAATATTGACGGTTTCAACCATGAATATAGCTCATATTACATAATTTATTATGCACGTATAATGAACGCATGCGCATATTTAAATATGCTAATTAATTTTTACGGTAGCGCATGCGTATTAAATGTGCGCATTCTTACTGCTTATGGGCCTATTCCACTACACAGCGTTTTATTTTGCAGAAAACTAGAACGAGATAAAAATACAGATTCTCTCTGTGTGTGACCCGCACATCAATATTTTTTTTTTTTTTTTAATTTTTGTTTTGTTGCCATAATTATAAATAAAAAATATCAAGCAAACTATTTTTTATGGCAACAAAACAGAAAAAATTCCCCCACTCCCAGCAAACTTTTATTTTTTTGATATTTTTATGGTGTGTAGTAACATTTTGCGTTGACACAACACGCTCTTTTTATTTTTTTCGTCTGCTGAATGATTTTTTATGTTTTCCCCTCACATGATTTATAACAAAACAACTTTTAGATAGTTTCGTAAATTATCCAAATTAATCAAACATCATATTATTTTTTCATCGCAATAATAATCTTTATTTTTTTTAGTAATTTTTAAGATTTTTCATATTCTTGAAATAATTTATAGGGTAGTTTTTGTTGCTGTCAAAATTTCCCCAACTTTTTGTCCCATAAAATAAATATGTTGTATCTCAGTTGCTCTAATGTAAATTTCAGCACTTGTCTTTGTCACATTTTCTGCAAAAATTTTGTAAAAAATTTCTGTTTTCAGGTGGAATCGTACCATTAGTTATATATTCGTCCCTTTTATTTCAATCGTTCGGTAAAATTGACCGATTTTTGCAGATATCATTTTATGACTATAGATCACAAAAGTGAAGCATTTGACGCTGTTTTGGTTTTCTAGGCATTTCGTGTCGTATAGCTGTTGATGTTCAATTTAGTTTCAAATGTGAAAACAGTTAGGTTGTGCTAATCGTAAAGTGGAATTGTTAAAATTAAGTTATTAAATAAAAAGCACGTACGTATACAATTAATATTCAATTTAGAGCTAGTGTGTGGTGGGAAAATTTAGTCTATTTAGTTTTTATACGTATTATAGTGTTTTGTGTAAATTAAACATGATATAATTCATGTACTATTAGCGAAAAATAAATTAGTTAAAAAGCGCCATTTTGCGTAATATGTAATGCAAGTGTATTTATCGAAAAGTCTAATGTGTTTTCAGTAAGTTTTTAGTAAAATGTTATTTTGATTAGTTTATTTCGTACACGTCACTCAAAATAGAGTGATTTAACAGGCTTGCTATTTCAGCAACAAAAAAATCAATTAAATTATTGTATAAATTTGAAATTACTGAAAATTCTGCCGAAACATCTCTTAAAATTTAATCAAAATACAAAAGATTACGCTAAAGCTAATTTGTTTTATTTTCTTACAGCTTAATTTGATGCAATATTATTTGTTGGAATTACATATTATTTAGTACTAATTGGAACTAATTATTTTATCAATAGGAATACTATTTAGTTGGTAGCCTTTATAATAAGTACCACGTATCAACCAGTAAACTGAGAAAGGTGGGTATTTTTACTGATAGTCAAAGAAAGCGAGATGAAGCGAAACCTTCAAACTGTTACTGAGCCTTCTTCAAGTGTTAGTAAGTATACAAATTAATTAAAAAAATGGTTGATTTACTTTTAATTTAAAATACAATTGTATAGAATATGTTTTTGGATTATTTTAGAAGTCGCTTTTTTCAACTTGTGCAGCTTCTGTTGGAGTATTTTTTCTAGCTCAATAGCTTTTATTCTTGTTCTTCAATTATTTATTTTCTTAAAATCTTAGTTTCACATTTTAATTTGTGTAATGTTATTGTTGTTTTAACAGGTGAATTTGATAAACAGGAGTAAGAGTGGCTAAACATTCACCACGCACCGTGGAAAACAGTAAACACGAAATGAAAGAGAACATTCGAAACTAGACAAGAACAATTATCTAAATGCGGCAATAACTGTGCTGATATTATAACGAATTAGCCGCTCTATAAATGTTCTAAGGATTATAGACTTGTTAGTTACAGAAATAATTTAGATTAACATACATTTGATTAATATGACTCAAAATTCTAGAATGATATTGACTTCACCCAACTGTACCCGGCCGAAACGTTAAGCCTGCATCAAAATTGGCACCATTTTGAAACAAAAATTAAACAAATTTTTTAAACTAAATTAAAAGGTAAGACGCTATTGGAAATTTTGCAAAATTTGCCAGCGAATGAAGATCAGTTTTAATCACGATATCTATCTACGAGTATAAATTTTAATCAGTTATAACTGATAAAATCAGTGATAACTTTTGGTTTTCTTTCAGATTTAAAAAAAAAACTCAATATATGAAATATGGCCATGGGATTTTAAAACCAAAACCAAAATTTAGAACCAAAGATATGGCAAATTTAGCAAGACAACAATTTGTGACTCAATAATTCATTTATTGTTGAATGTCACAGAGTGACAGATAGATCTGAAATAATAGAAACCAATTCATGATTTATGTATCCTTATTCAGAATACGTGATACGATTTCTCTCTGTGTTGTAAACAGTTTATTAACAAATTAAAATTAGTGACACACAAATCAGCCATAATATAATTTCAGCCAACCCATTTGGTCTGAAAAGCGACTGTTTTATAGCAAATTCTTTCGAAACACAATTTTGATCTTAGATCAAAAAAATGACTGACAATGCAATAAATTTGCACGAAATAGCATTGAAATGCATTGCATTGGTAGTAATTTTTTTGATCTAAGATCAAAATTTTCTTTCGAAAGAATTTGCTATTAGTTTTGTTTAAAAACAGTATTTTATTGGCAAAAATGGTCATTTTCGTTAAAATTTTGGAAAACTAATCTGGACCGTTATTTTTGCAAAATTGATTTGAAATCTTTTAGTTCTTAGTCGTTGTACTAGTAAATGATATAATTTTAAAAATATTTATGAGAAACGAAAAAGCTTTTATGGCAGTTGTCACATTCAAATTATTTCTGCCCCAACTCGCTTAGTTCAACCATCGTGCACGTTCCAGCACAAGACGCCATCGAGCCAATGTGTGAAGACAACATGCACAAATCTATCACAGTCTCCTCTAGAGATGAACTAATATCTTTTGATCTTTAGGGTAAGCAGGACATAACTAAGTGGGGCCTCAAAGAAATGATTGTTGTTTGTAAAATAACTAAGCCGTTCATAACGATGCCGGAAATTCTAAACCGGATAAAAAATGCTTACAAATGGCGGATGGATCAACAATTACTAAAGAATCAGTAAGGGTTGATCAGATAGTTGGCGAAAACAAGGACTAGCAGCAGCTTTAGCGATAAGTTGATAGATACCACAAACGGATAGGATTGCGGTGCTCTCAACGGAAGGTGATTAAACCCTTGGTTAAAATGCTACAAAGTGTGATGTAGATGTTAAAGTTACGGGATAGTGAAACGGTCTACCTCTTCAATTTATGACTGTGTTCTTGAAAAGATGGTTCCTTTGAATTTCTCTTGTTTATTGGAGCTTTTGCGTTTACCAAAAATCGGAATAGACAAAACGTTTTCTACACAAAATACGATTCCATAACGTCCATAAGTTGCTCTTATCTTAATTAAAACTGTCAATTGCATTGCACCGGCATATGGGATAAATTTCAAGCTTATAGTTATTGCCAGGTGTAATAGCAGGTGGATTTACTTGGCCCCCAAACCAATATTAAATTTTAATTTATTTTTGCAATTTTTTGTACAAAATCCTCAAATATTAATAAAAAATTGATTTACAATCGCTATGGAACCGATAAAATATCAAAAAAAAACGTTGGTATCTTCTGCGCGCCTTTTATACACATTAAGCATCTCCTCCGCATATTTTTACGAATAAGCAACTACAAAGGAAATTTTTTTTTTTTATGTATAGAGCGAATGCGGCGGAAAAATATTTTCACTTTGATTAAATTTTAATAAATTTATTATCAATTTTTATTTTTTTATTATTAATATTTTCCGTTATAAAAATTATTTTCGCGTTATTTTCCCATTATCAATATTTTTATGGCGCGGTTTTGTTGTTGGTGGCGGTGGTGTGTGCCTTCTTGCGTCTTATATATTTTGCTTTTCATAAAGAAAATTAAAATTATTACTTTTCAGTTTTTCACGATATCGTATATATAGTTATATATTTTGTGTACGGATAGATAGATAGATACACACGGGATGATATCGTTATATATGCTTTAATGTTAAATTTATTGGAATTTTATGATAATTGGAAAACAATATGATGCGCTACTATTATGGGTGAAAAATAATTTGAATACATTATATATTTTTGGTGTAAGTGACGCGACGCGCCAAACCATCTAATAACATTTTTCGGTTTGGTTGGGGAACAAATCGGAAGGAAATCGTAATTTTTATATGCACGGATATTGAAATATAGCTTGCTGTACCTAAATATTGTATGAGTGGAAAACCATAAATAAATTTTCCAAAAATCCCATTCTAATAATTGAGTAGGCGACAAAAAATTCGCGTCATAAAAATAACACGAATTTTCACATAATTATACAACAACACAGTTTAAATATTTTATGAAATTAAAATTATTTATTTTTTTTTGGTTTAGTAAACAAAACATGATACCAAATAAAATCGCGCATATTTATTAAAATAGAGAAAATTTTACGAAATCAATTTTCCACCAACCCATACGCTTCCAAAACGAATTGTGGAATATGGTTTGGTTTATATACGTTTACAAATGAACAACGTACTCATTCCTTAAAATATTGAACTTTCCGGGTGTTCGACATTTGTATTTGTAAGCGGTACTATACGAGCATGTGAGTTGTGTTTTATATACAGATTCACTATATATTTCGCGAAATACTTGTTAGACCTTTAAAGTCAGTATAACATGAGGATATTTATGTTATGCTACACTGAAACATAAAAAACTGCGGTGGACTGATGGATGTTCCACTCGCTTATAGTTCCACACACAACTTCTAGTATGTTAGAAAATTATGTCGTATGTTTGATTTATAAAATGATTAGTAAATAGCTTTGTACAACTACTTACGTCCAATCGTATAACTAAATTATGTTCAACGTTTTAGAAATTTCGATCGAAATACATCGATGTCGTCAGTGAGACAGTCGCATCGTGGCTGTGAATTGGCTTTATTTGTATGAGAACGTGATCACTTCAAAACTCTTCTCAAATGATATTTAACACAAACTTCCATGTTATAGTTTTTTAGTCTAATGAAATTTTCGAAACTATAGATTATTGTGTTTAATTGATTTATTTAGTTTTTTTTTTATTTCTGTAAGATGTTTTTTAGTGCCGAAAAAGTTGGTGTAAGGAATCTGCGTTTACAAAAATTTTCAGACCATTTCTATATATGAAAAGTACGGAAACAGACAAAAATCATTATATAATTTTGTGAGGTTTGTTTCGCATTTCTACCTTCGATCGTAACCAAGCGGGACCAGCTTCATATGAGTGAATACACCTTAGTTAAGAGTTACTCAAGAAGTAGGGGCCTTACTAAGAAATGCTTGCGGGCGCATTTTGATTTCAGTTACGACAAACAGTCTGGATCCATTGAAAATTGTTTTAGAGGATTTTATGTTCTGCTGTGCCGCACTCATTACAATAGGAGCATTCTGGCGTGTCTCTTCTGTTTATTTGGTGTAAGAAGCTACCAATCATTGGAGATCATCTAGAAATTGTGTTAGGAAGAAATTGATGTTATAATGTTCTCTCTCTAGCCACTCTTTAATTTGATTGATCAGGTACCACGTCCATAGTCCAGTTTCAGCCTTTGTGAATCGCTCCTGCCATTGCTCCAGTATCCTGTTTTGGGCCACCTCATGTGAAACCCCATTTACTATTTCCTCTCTCTGTCTGCTGTCAGAGTCAATGTGGGAACATGAACAATAACAAAAACTGCCTCTTTCGAGGCAATCCTTTAGACACTGCTTGCTCTGAGAGCTATCGTTTTGTGTGTCCGACCAAAGTGATCGCATGGTCTGTCCTTTTTGAGGGATCACATACCGGTTGATACTTCGCATAACTCGATCGATGATACCTCGGGCATCGGCAACCCTCTTTTCTTGAACGATGAGTAGATCCGCCCGTGTTCGACATCATCCCTCATAGCATGCTTTTGCACTGCCTTTCAAAGATGTGTCTGGCAGGTACGTCTTGAGTCCAGCCAAGCTCCAACATATTTGATCTGGTCCACAGTTCTAACGTTTACTGCGTCGCACGCTGCACTGTTGAGTGTATTTTGCATGTCTAATGTGAGCACAGGCAGCATCCGTGTACTACCAACCTAATTCCCTTCGCCACTTAATCAACCAACCTTAGGAGTTCCGTTATGGCGTCGGTTGTGGATGGCTCAGCTCGGAATCTAAATTCATTTACTACATATTCTTCTGTCCTGTTAATGTCGCCCAGAAGCCTATGTAGCTGTAGATGCTTATGTAATTTTTCGAAAGTATCTAGAAAACTTGAGGGTCTATACGATGAAGGTATGCCATCTGGCTTACCCGCCTTTTCTACTAAGTCTAACCAGGTTTTTTTTTCAGATGAACAGAAATTGTCTTCTTCTCAAACCCTTGTTAAACACTTTTAGAAGCCTTCCTAGATGTACGCGAAGTCGAGCTCGGTCTTAGTGAAAATAGGGATATATTGCAAGAGAGCACCCGTCCTAATTATTTTGTAACAATTTTGTAGGCATTCTCTCTGGTATTCTCGTCAAACCTGGAACAGATATTTTTAGAAGCTTTAGAGCACACAATCGCTTTCCTTAGGGTTATCTTAGCCAGTACTAAATCTCTAGTGAAAGAGTGATCCACTTGGCCATGGGTGGATCGTCCCACCAGTGTACCGTTATTTTACTTTACTTACCGTAGAGCTGCAGTACTTCCTTGCATGCTTTCCTCATTTCTTCTATAGGGTCCACAGCTGTTGAAGTGTAGTTGCTAATAGGTGTCGTTGAATTGTGAATCGGAGATCTATTTGATGCTGATTTTGATCTGTTGAATCGACAGTATGCACTTCGAATGTGATGCAGAGCTATGGCTTGGACGTTGCAGTTTCTTGCTGCGTATCCTTCGGCCCAGCATATGCAGCAAGGAAGCTCAGCTGTACGCGAGCGAACTCGAAAGAAAACACATCTTTCGGTATTCTTACCGTTGCTTTGTTCATGCCAGAATGCGTTGGACGTAATGATGTGGTTTTTATTTCTCCAGCACATCGGATGATCGCTTTGATTCCATGCGTTGGTGAAAAGACACTGACTGTTTTCCTCTTTTTTTTTGTGATTCCTGACTGTCGTAAAACCCTATCCGGTTTTGCAAAATGCAGTTCCTTCGGGGCTTGTAAGATTTCCTCTTTTTTCAGTGACTATTTTCTTCTGCCGTTGCTTTTATGTTCCGAAACATAGGGTTATACCTATTTCGGTGTTTGAGAAGCATCATTTCAAGATCTTCCGGAGCTTACTGATCTTCAAGACTCATGTTGTAATGCTCATTGGTTGAAGCATTTCTCAGCTTTTTAACCACACATTGAAAGTATGTAGGACAAACTCCAGGTTTTGCTCACTGTTATTGAAGCAAGCTAATAATAATACTGTGTCAAGAAGTCTAAATTCCTCTTTAATCTTAATAGTGTTCACTTGTTCAATCTTGTTGACTTACTCCTGGCATCAGGTGCCCTGTTTCGAGTAAATATTTGCGCCCTGATACTCGTTCTCCTAGAATGTGTATACAGCCGGGTTATCTGATGCTTGTTCCAGAAATTTAGGTTCCGTTACGGGTTCGTCTGCCTATACGCTGCGATGGCTTATATTAGTTAGGCGAAGGGCATGTTGTGGCCAACTAATTTCAACTAGAGCTACCATTTTCTGCGCTGTCATTTCCGAATAAATCATTACCCGAATTTCCATAGATCCACTCGCAGTTATTTCCTCCCGTTTCCATCGTTTTTGTACTAATCTTGATGCTAGTCGTGCTAGCCTGTGTGGTGAAATCTCTTTCGTTCGCATTAGTCACAATACCTAACATTACTTTCTGGTTCTCTGCTTTAATACCGGGCTGCTCTGACATATTTGCTGTTGGATAGTCTGCACATTGCAATTCGTCCTCAATTTGGTTTTTATTCGTTGGATTTTCCTTCATCAATTTGCTAAGTACAGGTTTTGCAAAATTTCGTCCGGAATTGGAGCATGTTCAGCAATGTCGATACTGGTTCATTCCTTCATTCCGCTTCCGATACATATATTGGAAAGCGAGCTATATTGAGATAGTGATCGCGGCACCTTTGATGATATATTGACATCTCTGGGCCATGTTTACGCTCAGTGTAGCACCACTATCTTGTTTATTTTCGGGGTGAATTTGCTTCTCCGATTTTTGATCCACCATTTCATACCTCTATATGTCCCTGATTATGGATTTTGTTCGAAACCTAGGACACGAGAGTTGAGAGTTTAGATGATGTTTCGCAAACCTGCTAAATTCGTAAAATTAATTGTACGAGCAGTATCTTTTGATATAAAAATTTAATCAAATTAAAATTTAATATTTACATCTAGTTTATCAAACAACAGCATAACTTCCAACTCTCAAGTCCTGGTTTTCGAACAAAATCAAATTAACGAATTAGCAGCTTCAGTGGAATGGAAGATTTTTTTACAATAACCAGTTGAAAATGTTTATAATTAATTTTTAAAATAAACAAGCATCAATCAATCCATAAACCGAAAAATATCGATAAACAAATACAACCCTCCTTCAGATTATTATATTTGGTGCTATAGCGTAAATTATAAATATTACCGAATGCATTAGACGTCAACCTTCGAAAAAATTTAATATAGTTTATAATAGTTTCGATCGGTTGGATTAGGTAACAGTTGTGAAATTATGATAGTATTTCCGATAATTTGTTAAAATATATAGGTTTAGGCAAACCCACTATTCGGAATCGAACTTCAAACTTAGAATTTTCCTTAAAATTTAGTGGATATTAGTGTACTGGAAAACCGGACAAGTGGTGCAGTGGTTAAAGCTTCGGCACTTGGACCGGGAGGTAGTGGGTTCGAATCCCATCAGAGGCTAGATGCAAATCGAATTTTCATCATCGATTACGATCGGTGATGTTAATAAACACAACTAAGACCCTCTGATAGAGTGCAGAATTCAGCGCCGACCCACCGTCCATGTCAATGTACAGGTTGACATGGAGCTTGCAATGTGCAGGTGGTAATACTGTAGATGTGTGAGTAGGTGAATAGGTGAATGGGTTAATGATGTAGCGTGAATGCGTGGTATCACAATGGGCCAAAAATGGCCTAAGTGTCAACCACTGAAACCTAGTGTACTGGAAGGGACAACTTTCATATTAGCTTATTATGTTTTTGAACTGATGTTCAACTTATTCTCTTCGATGTGCTCTATTATCGAAAGTAGTACCGTCGTTTGGTTTTTTATTTGGAATGAAATTTCAGAAACCCTGTGTTTAGCGGAAAATATTTAATTATACAATAATTGTAAAATTTAGTTTACATCTAGTAAATGGAATTACTTTATTTGATATATTTTAGTTCCCGATTAGTAGTGCGACCCTAGTAATCTACCCTTAGACTCGACTTATTTATTCAATAAATATTTCCCTAGCTGTATCTAGCTTATGTAACACAAAATAACAAAATAGGAAAACACTTTATTTGGAAACTCATTTTATTTTTGTGTGCGTTGGTATCGGAATGTGGGAAATTGCAAAAACATAACATCGAATGAAACACTAAATTACAAACAATAAAATAGAGGTGAATTGCTAATTCTATTACAGTGCCGAGGGTTAGAGAAACCGGGTGAGTTGTATTATGCATGTTTCAATATGTTGAATTCAAAATTCGATTTTAAAATTTTTTTTGCGTTCGCGTCTATTTCAAAATATGGGTTTTTGTGTAACACTCATGGTTGAATTGCCAACACATTTCGATTTGTGTTGACATTAAATTGTTACCTATATATCTTGTTACGTGCGGGTGGGTGGTGTTGATTTGAAAGGTGTTGTTTATACAGATTTGCTTTTCGATTTAAAAATTGTATTTCACGTGCGGTGTGGTAAATTTTTATTGCACCCGTTGAAAATTGGTGTAAATAATTAATTTGCAATTGATTGTACTTTTGAAAATATAACTTGTGGTAGATCATATTTTGTACATAATTATGATGGATTTTAATGTTTAATTTCGAGCTTATTATGATTTTTTATGGCTTATATATTGTTTAGTAGATTATTGTTGTGTACACGATTAATTAACTTCAATCATCAAACCTCTATACACATAAACAAAAAAAAACCCATATTGTTATTATTATTGTATAAATTACATTTGGTTTTTTGTACATTAAATGAATGTATTTAAAAATAAAAATTATAATTTAGTTTCACACCATTAACTTATATTCATTTGGTTATAAATCCACAAAAAATATAAAAAAGCTGTAATGTAATTTCCAATTAAAATCTAACCAATAATTCAACTGTGAGCAATTTTTTTGTTTGTTTATTTGGTATTTGAGTTGTTGCAAATAAATGTAATAACAAAAAAAAAACTGTGTTAAATATAATTAAAACAATTAATTACATTTTGCGATTAATTTCCAGTACCAAATTTTAATTTGTGAGTGGATACGAGACTATAACATGTCCGTGTTACCAAAATAGACTGGTGATCAGGAATTTGTTTCGCGGTACTAAAGTTCAATATTTCATGATAAACTTGGACGCAAGAAGTGCTTTAAATATGCGAAAGCATATGTGTTATCCTATTTCTCAATGTTTAGAACATAAATATATTTTAGGTGCATACTTTAATATAAATAATTACATGTTAGGTTTTACTAGGCTGCGGTCCATTAAGGATCTTCGTCAGCACGCGTGCCCTCAATTTATTTTTTGAAATATGATTCGTCTTTATTCTACCAGACTACACATTAGAATCCACAAAAATTGATCTCTATATCTTCTGCTCTGCCATGAAAAACATTTGTTGGTGCCAGATTAATTACACTTTTGGTGTCATAAGACAAAATAAACTGATGAAAGCCAGAGTGCTTCACGAATTGCAGACGATACCGCCATGTATTGGTCATTGAAGATAACGTAACTGTTGGATATTTTTATACACCTAAAATTTTGATGCATAAAAACATTGCCGGTTATGGATTAACATTCGTCCTCATTACTCCCCCCCCCCCCCACAGTAAGCTGTGATACTTAAACTCGATGATTTAGACAAATCTAATTTTGCGCTAGCAGGTCCCTCTAAATACTGCAGAATTCTCTTGACTACCAAGACCATATACTAATTACGAATATTTTGAACTTTAAGATTCTTGCAGATTTATGATGACGAAAGTCTAACATAAATTTGTAGGCCTAAATGACTTTTGGCTTAAAACAGTAAATTATAATACACTGCTTCCTTCCAAGTAAAATTGTATGACTAGAACATGGCACTTATGAGAAAAACTACACTGACAATCAGATTCTAAAATAAATTTGCACAAACCTATACGATACACAGACAGCAATATTTAAAATAATTTAACAGGCAAGACAAATTTTTACTGAAGTGAAGTTTCTGACAAACTCAAAATAAAATAAAACTTTACAAACAGTACTTTACAGTGAGAAAGTTTTACAAATGATGCTTTAGAACACGCGGTTCAGCCATTTATCTTTTGATAACAACAACAATTATAAATTATTTCCTAAGAAAAAATTATTTTACAATCTTAAATCCGAATTTCCAAGCAAGAGAGATTTTTAATGCTTCTTAAGACTTGTTTTCGGCCATTTTTATTTTGGCAGAAACAACTATATTTGACAACAACAACAATTATACTACTGTGGGGAAAAAGTAGTAAGACTTTTTAATTTAAATTTCGCGCGGAAAATCATTCGTCGAAATATTTTTTTTTCTATGTTGGTATGACTGTCAGTGGCATCTGTGCCAAATGTCACATCAAACTGATCATTAGTGTTTAGTATACGCTTGTCTTTCTGATCTACACAAAGTGCATTCGGCGATTTTTACAATGAGTGAAATTATTCAACAAAGAAGTTCCATTAAATTTTGTGTGTGGAATCAATTTTGTGGTGCAGAAAAGTTCAGAATGTTGTAAAAGACATTCGGTGATAATTGTATGTCGCGAGAAAGTATTTTTGATTGGTACAAATTGTTCAAAAAAACCACGTCAATGAAAAGAAAAAAATCAAGGTTATGTTGACAATCTTCTTCGATTATCGAGGTGTAGTGCACTCCGAATTATGAGTCGACAACTCTTGGTTCTTAAACCACGATAATGCACCTTCTCATACTGCATTGGTTTTACGTGTTTTTTTTTCGCCAAAAATTCCACCCATATCGTTCCGCAACCTCCGTATTCGCCTGATTTAGCTCCGTGTAACTTCTGGCTGTTCAGCAAACTCAAACGACCGCACCGGGAAACCGTTTTGAGTCAAATAAAGACATTAAATGTGAATCGCTACGCGCATTGGAGGCTATTCCGGAAATAGACTTTAACAACTGTTTCCAGGATTGGAAAAAACTTTGGCACATGTGTATTGAGTTTGGGGGGGGGGGGGGGGGGATTACTTTGAGCGGGACAAAATAGATTTGGAGAAATAAATAAAGAATTTTAAAATTATGAACAAAATCTTACTATTTTTTACCCACAGTAGTAAATTGTTTGCTACGAAAAAGTAATTTTATGCTTTGTTCAAACCATCGGAAAAATAGCATGGTATTGATACCATGGTCTTGAATTAAGAAATATTTCAACTCGAATATGAAAAAAGTAAGCGGAGTTTTTATATTTTGAAGCGATTTCATTGGTGTAGAGCATGGTTATCAATACCATGGAAATTTTTCCCGATGTTATGAAAAAGCCATAAATCTAAATTTCAGAGTAAGCAAGCTTTTTAATGTTGATTTGGTTGTGTTTTTGGCCATTTAAATTTTGACAGCAACAACTGTATTTGTCAACAATAACTATTATAAATTATTTCCTAAAAAAATACAGTTACAATCTTAAATCTAATTTCCAAGCGAAAGAGATTAGGCGTCTTTTCGGCCATTTATGTTTTGACAACAACAACAATTATAAATATATTCCAAAAAAAAAATTGTTTTGTAGTCTTAACCCTTCAGTGCGCAATTTTTTTTCCAGAAAAGATAATTTTCTCAGTATGGGAAAATGGAAAATAAACTTCGGAAAACTAATAAAATTTTTTTTTGTTTCATTTCATTGTGTTTTATTTAAAAGAAAATTCGATGCGTATATATGAATCAGTAAGCAAAAGGGTAGCGAAAAATTAATTTTTGAAATGTTTTAGAACAATTTTTGGTTTTGTTGAAGCATACGGCTGTGTCGCCTTTTTCACAAACCACGTATGTTTGAGCATCACAACTTAGATTTTTACAGTGCAATCGAGTATCATTCCAAATGGGAAAGTGGTTTATACTATCTATTCGAGAATTTTTGGTAGGTAATGATTGTACATTTCGTCTCTACTTTTTTTTCTTCATATTCCCGTTGTACTTCGGATGGTTTTCCCCGCTTAGCAATGGTCGGTGCGCCTATTGTCAACAAAGCTCGAGCTAATTCTATTCTAAAATCGACTAGTTTCATTGGTGAATTTTTATTCGATCTACGGGGTAGAAGCCAAGCATTTATAATAGTGACATCTAATAAATGGTAAAAGAGTCTCATGTACCATTATGCGTTCTCATTTTTATTTTGTATCGACCTATGAGGCTATCAAGTAGATTAACCCCTCCCATATGTCGGTTGTAATGCTTTATAATAGCCGGACAAAGTCCACTCTTTGTTCTTACGATCATATCTATCAACAATAGCAATTGGTTCGCTGCCCACAAAGGATGACACTGTGAGCGTCCTTCCAATAGACATTGGATATTTATGTTCCTTCAAAATTACAGATATATTCATCGGAGGTTCCTCTTTTCAATTTTTTCATTTCGCTATCGGTAGGAATTTTGCACGAAGGAATTCGATTGCGTCTCACAGTTTCAAGTGGGTGAATACCCTCTTTGGCTAAATATTCTACAACTGGGACGGATATATAATAATTATCAAAGTAAACTTTGTAGTTTGAATTTCTTGGGATGTCTCTAGCAAGTCGCACCACCACGTTGCTACATGCGCCTAAATCTGGTTCATGTGAAAAGCGTTTCGCTGGGTCATTTTCAGTTCCGGAATAAATTTCAAATTTGAAGCAAAATCCCGAAACTTCTGAGAGAACAAACAATTTGTAACCCCATTTGTGCGGCTTTTGTGGCACAAATTTGCTCATCGATGGATAGCATTTCCTCCATAGGAATTTGTAAAAACTTGGACGACAGCGCGTCTACCGGACGTAACTTGTGAAGTTTATCATTAGCCTGTGTCAAATTGTCATTAAAATGTAAAAGTGATCGTATTTTGATGAAATTGCGGATAACGTCCATCCCAACATTTTCATTCCAATATATTCTCATATTCGAATGAGTACAAGTCGATGACATAACGCAAACGCCTAAATATCCCAAAAGCTCATTTTTTGACAAATTGAAAGGGTTGCCACTGTCTTAGAAAAACTGTATTTCATCGTTTCTGCAATGATTTTCTCAATAAGGTGTCATCGAAAAAAATCGGAAGAACAGAAATGGAGTTTCGAATTCTTTAACGGATGATGGTAATTCTGTAATTCCTGAAAAGTTACAGGGCACGTTCTGGGCGTGTTTTCGTCTCCATCTAAGCTCTTTTAGCTTGAATTCGATGGTTTTATCGACGAAACTGCAACAGATGTGGAAGGATCCTGATCTAAATTACGTTCTTGAATTGTCAATTCTTCAACACCATTTCGTTTCAAGTATTCATCTAATATCTCATCAGAAGCAACAATTGCTTCATCGTCAGCTATTAATTCTTCAAAAGAAACAGTTGTCTCATCTTCATCACTGTCCTCGTCGATTTCATCCTTTTCTTCATCAGGAATTTTTTCAATAAAATTGAATAATTGATCGCTTTGCATATTTTGTACGTCCAAAATTTTAGACCCATGCCCATCTTTATAAATAGAGGCATCTAAAATAGAAAAATTACCCCGCATTAGAAATAAAAAAAAGATAAGGTTGACAAACACAGAAAACGCACCAGGAAACCAACATACCAACTAACACATAATTCATGATTACACAAACTTTTTAACAAAAACTTTTACACAAAATGCGCAGTGATTCATATATGAATCGCATAACTTTAACCGTATTACAAAATCACTGTACACTAAAATATCCATTAATCTCCCAAAGTAGACACACAACACTACAATAATCCGAAAGAAAATTAATTTACACATACCTTGATATCGATTAATTAATTATTATAGATCAAACAGACCATAAATCTTTTGTAATGTTTATACTAACACTTGTCACATCACACTGCTCTAAACGCGAGTAAAAGTAAATTTTATGGAAAATAAAAACAGAAATTCTACAAATGGGATTCCCCTTAATATAAATCAAACAAACAATTTTTATATTTCGTATGTTGCACAAAGGATAACAATAGCTGTATTTTGTTGAGAATTAAAATATTACAAGCCAGTTTTGGAATTAGCCATGTTGGTTTCTAAATTTGTCATAACAGAAAAAAAAATTTCATCATAGTTAGCTTGTTTTTCAGTAGTAATTATGATTCTTATCTAAACCTTCAATTTTTTTGATTTGTATAATTCAAACCCGAATTTTATTACTTCTGATAAATTCGCCAGCTATGATGAATTTTTTTTTCCGTTATGACAAATTTAGAAACCAACATAGCTAATTCCAAAACTGGCCTCTAATATTTTAATTCTCAACAAAATACAGCTAATGAAAATAGAAACGATTCATATATGAATCATTGCGCACTGTAGGGTTAAATCCAATCTCCAAATAAAAGAGATTTTTAAGGTTTCTTAAAGCGTCTTTTCGGTCATTTATATTTTGACAACAACAACTATATTTGACAACATCAACAATTATAAACTATTTCCTAAGAAAAATTATTTCATAATCTTAAATCCAAATTACAAAATGCGAAAATTTTACAAATGTTTCTTTAGTCGATTTTCGGCCATTTTGACAACAACTGTATTGGACAACAACAACAATTATAAATTATTGTCTAAGAGAAAATTATTTTATATTCTTAAATCCAAATTTGAGAGTGCGAGAATTTTACAAATGTTGCTTTAGTTTCGTTTCGGTCATTTCAGTTTTGACAACAACAAATGTATTTGACAACAATAACAATTATAAGTTATTTATTAAAAAAATTATTTTGTAAAACTAAACACAAATTTCAGAATGGGAAAATTTTACAAATGTTGCTTTAGCCATGTGCAACAAATATAAATAATTACTTTATATATAAATTATTGTCTAAGAAAAAAATATTTTTTAATAATGAGCGGGCAAGTTTTTTATATGTTGATTCAGTTGTGTTTTCGGCCATTGATATTTTCACAACAACAACTGCATTTGACAACAACGACAATTATAAATTATTTCCTAAAAAACATATTTTATAAAGCTAAATCCAAATTTCAGAGTAAGACATTTTTACTAATGTTGCTTTAGTCATGTTTTCAGCCAAATACATTTTGGCAACAACTGTATTTGACCACGACAACAATTATAAATTATTTCTTATAAAAAAAATTATTTGTTACAATCTTAAATCCAAACTTCCAAGCAAGAGAGATTTTTAATGTTTCTTAAGTCTTGTTTTCGACCATTCATATTTTGATAACATGAACAATTATAAATTACTAGCTGACTTCACGAATTGATTTTGATGAGAGAAAAAATCAAACAACTCAACTCAATTCCCAATAGACGATTGAGTTAAGTGGTCATTCCATTCACTTTTTCATCGAATTCAACACTAAAGGGATGGTTTATGGTTGCATTCCTTCGTTCGTTCGGTCATTTGTTCTACCATCATCATCTCTTGTAGAAAAATCCAGCATAAAAAAATTGTCAGTTTTGAGCAATATTGGTGGAAAAAATTGTCAGAACGAACAAACGAACACATTCATAAAGGCGGCGTAATGTATTGAAAAGTGAATAAAAGGTTATCTATCGAAAATTTAATTGTTTTTTGCAAATTGATTTTGTGATTTGCTAATCGTCATAGCGAACCAAACGAACGGGGAACTGAATGCACTTGTTGTCGAATGGACTGTCAGTTGGAATCAGAGGAATTCTAGGAAATTAGAACATCCTCTCCTTTGAATTTGCCCTTGATGATCGTCGCTTGAATCACGTGATTAATCAGTTCCTTCACAACTAATCGCCTGAACCGCCTAACCGATACAAAATCTCTACTCACAGATCCGACCTCGGTTGGATAGTTATTTGCCTCGTTGTTGTAAACGATTTGTTGGTCACACTGTCAATGGATTTGTAAGAATGCATTTCTTCAGAGATTTGGTTTAGAATCAAGTAATTCAGTCTCAATCAAGTAATTCAGACATGTCTTGTTTGTTCTTCGATGCCAAAATCGCTCGTTCGCTCCAGCCAATCGTGATTCATATAATTTTGGCGGATGTCCCGAAACACTTTCGTGATAAGCTCTTCCTTCGACGTCATGAACATGCAAAAATTCGGGGAAACGAAATCGAAACATCAACACGAATTTGACAAAGCGCCAACAGTTGTTTGGAAAAATCGAGTCATTCTGCAACGCGATTCTCATGTTCGTGGTCAACTGATACTTCTTCACATAACGTCACAGACTCGACACAGTTGTCGATCTCGGAATGACAGGTAATGTTTGACGAAAATCGGCGGCCAGCAGAAAACGTCTTAAGTCACTTCATAAATCTTTGATCGTTCGATTGATCGCTTCTCATAAACGTTGATGTGCCTCTGTACTCATCCCAGATGATGACTTTGCATTCTTGCAATATCTTGGCCATCACGGAGTTCTTGGCCATTGAGCTCACTGATTGTCAATTGTGTGGATATTCATCGGCACATTCAAAGAATGTACCGTTCGGCCACTATCCAGCAATGTGGCTATAATTCCCGATGATGTAACAGCCAACGCTATATTAGATCTCGAGCGAATCGTGGCCAAAAGCAATGAAATTAGAATGGTTTTGCTAATTCCACCAGGAGCATCGAGGAATAATATTCCGCCGTTTCCTTCGTCAACTACCTTCACCAGTGCGTCTTACACGTTCCTTTGCTCTGCATTCAAAAGCTGAACGTTCGTTCCAACTATTTGGCTCATTGAATTTCGATCGTGCAACAAATTGGTACTGGCATGCCCAATTTCGACAAATAGCTGCCGCACATAATCACACATATGCCTTGGATAATGATCAAAGCTTCGTCGTTCATGTCAAGCTCATAATTTGATGTCGCAGTGCGAACTCGATGCAAAATGTCGTCAGCCATCTCATCTTTTGATTTGTCCTACAATACCAATGCGTTTGATGGATGACATGTCGCTATGATGATCGCAACCAATGTATACGAATTTTATTTGCCGACGCAGAAAGAGTGGCATTAGCGATTGTTGAGTCCCAATGTCAGTTGTTGTGAAGCTTCTCGATAAGTGTCGCATAACACACCATCTATAGTACGAAGCGATTCGATCGAAGTAGAACCACGAACATGGAACAAAAGCAAACGAAGATAGAAGAATTCGTCTTTTCGTGGATGCACGATGTGCACACGGGCAAGCGCATCAGTCGAATACACATCGACGTATCCTGCAACAGGTTGACCTTTCATTCGTCGTTAAAACTTCTTCGTCGAATGGTACCAAATATAATAGCGTGGCATTTTACAGTAAAGCAATATTCGTGCCAATGGATCACTTGGGCAAATTTCAAAGAGATTCGTGAGTGTTGTTGCTTGGTGGTCGGTCTGTTCGTTGTATTGCATTTGCTTCCGTGGAATAGACACGCTGTCCATTCTCAAAATGCACCCGCAAATGATGAACAGTGGGTTGACGTTCGTGTATTGCAAATGAGAAAATATGAGAAATCGCCTCATTGCAACTGACATAACGGCTCAATTGAAACCTTGGCACTTCGTCATTTGCACCCAAGCAGTAATGCCGAACACAGCCAGGTCGCTACCTACCAACATATGTCGCTGGGGGTGTGGTCAATTGACCGACGTTGGTTGTATCTCCTGCCAAAACGATGGAATCTCGTAGATGAATGTACTGCTTGGAACGTAGTTTTGATTGATTGAAGCGCATAAAATTTAAACGTTTCGTTTCGATTTTGACATACATATGGACGTAGTACTGTTGAAATAATCGACGATATCTCAAAAGATGATTGCACGCCTTGACGCATCATCAAGCAATAAGTATAAAAATGCATGGAACTGGCCTAAAAGTACAATTGACAGCGCAATAACTAACCGGTCAGCGGATTGACCAGCTTTATCTGTAAGTGGTAGTTATCCTCTCCCTGACAAAACATTAACAGATATTGAAGTGCATCATAAGATCTATGTTTTTTTGGTTCATCATCACGCCGGTTTATCACAATATCACGCGATTCCACATTTTCGCCAACGATCACAACTGCGACTTTGTCAATAGTGGGAGCATTATACTGACGTACATAGCCTCCGGTTGGTTTTTTGTCCGCTCTGGTGATTATTTGGTGATCATCGGAAGTCATTGTCTCCAAAGTTGATTTAAACAAACGAACCAGTGCATTGTGCTCATGCAAAAGACATTGAAGTTGTCCAAATATCCCTCGTTTTGACCCGTGGAAACACGCAATACGATATCTTAGTTCAAATTCGGAATTTCTAACGAAATAAATTTGAAGGAACTTATAATAAAATAAATTTCTGAAAAAATTATCGAAATCGTAAAAATCACACCGAACTTCATATGATTGTAATAATGCGTTTATGGATGCAATGCACAAAATTAAAATATCATACAACAAATTCCTATACAAAACGCAATTTTCGATTTACCAGTTTTTTTATTTTTCGGTTTTCCATTGGGTTTTGGCAAATTTTCTTCGATTTTCCAATTTTTTCGAGTTTCCGGATTTTCCTTTGGGTTTTTCCGAGTTTCCTTTTTTTCTAAGCCGCCACTATCTTGAGACCAACAAAGCCAAAAAAGAATCATCGAAATCGGTCGTGTCGTTTCCGAGTTTTTGCGAGACTAACGCGCACGGCAATTGATTTTTATATAGATAAATAGAGAAAATAAATAGATAAAATAAATAGATTGGATAAAAAACAAAATAGAAGTTTGGATGCAGCCTCCGTTAGGATTCGAATCCAGTACCTGTACCAACCCAAACGCCGAAGCTTTAACCACTGCACCACTGCTGTCTCATCAAAAATGTACACACAAAATTCATATTCAGCGTTTTATTCGATTTTTTCCGGTGGATTTTTTCAAAAATTTCTTTCGTCAGAACCATCTCCTGGTAATTGCGAACACTACAAAAAAAGGTTGAGTGAAATCGGTTCAGCCGTGCTCAACTTTTTGCCGCGCACATCCATTTTTTACACCATTTTTATATTTATAGATTACCTAAAAAAAAATTATTTTATAATGTTAAATCCAAATTACAGAGTGCGAAAAATGAACAACGTTGCTTCACACGGTTTTCGGCCATCTTAATTTTGACAACAACAACTGTATTTGTCAACAACAACAACAGTTATAAATAATTTTCGAAGAAAAAACTATTTTGCAATCTTAAATCCAAAAATTTCCAAGTAAGAGAGATTTTTAATGTTTCTTGAAGCGTGTTTTCGGCCATTTTAATTTTGACAACATTATAAATTATTTCCTAAGGACCTGTCCGAATACTGTGATAATTATTTCTATTGTAATAATTTTGACAGGGTTCCGAATGTAACCAAATTATTACGACAGCTATGCGTAATAATTTTTGACCTAACTGAAATAATTTTTGTATTATTTCATTGTTGTTGTTGGAAATGCGCCGTTTTTGGAATTACGAAATTATATTTGCTGAAGTTACGTATGAATGCAACAAATTGTTGTTTGTTCAACTAAATTAAAACAATTATTGAAATATTGGATCTAATTTGAGTAATTGCTAATTTTATTAGCAATTTAGAGTTATCGAGGTTTATCAGGTGTATATTATTAATTAAGCTTATTTTTTCAGTTCTAATGAAGACATTTGATTACAGAAGATCTTTGAACTTGTAGTATACTTTTTAATTAAAAATAAAATTTTAATTTAAAAGTCGGAAGAGCAGATAACATAGGAATCATAATGGCTTTTGGGTTTACTAATAAATTTGATATTTCAGGCTACAGAGTAAATTTGAAGTGCAGTTAAATATTGCTCTTTATTGCTTAAATAGTTTTTGAAGATCATGGATTTTGTTTAATTAAATTATTTTGTAGGTTGTTCGGGAGGGAGACTGTAAATTGGTAATGGTTTTGTTAGATTGTTATAGGTTGAATAATAATTATGCTGCTTCATCATTTTATGATTTATAATTTATTTAATACTGTTGTAAATTTATTGATACAATAGTTGACGACCATAGTGTATTTTCGAATACCTTAATTTAATATTTACTTAATCATTTATTTTATAAACCAAGCGTTGAAAAATCGAATGGGCTATTTGGCTATCAAGGATCTTACAGTTGTGCTAGCTTATTATTATTAATTTTGTCATCTTACAGGTTCCTAATTACTTCAATAGTTTTATTTAGTTCTGGTTTAATTTGTTTAGGTATTGGAGAATCTAAAACTGTACCAAACATCCATTCTTGATATATTATCTTACAGGTTCCAGATTAGCTGTTTTTGGATTTTGTTTGGTCATTTTTTTAATTTTATAAATAAAAATATTTGTACTACATTAGCAATAGCAAGGACAGATTCACAAAGATCCGTTGAAAATAGAAAAATTGCGCTTTCCTTTCCTGCTTTCCTACTACAATATTTGATGGTCTCTGGATGCAATTTATTGTATTTTGATTTAATTTTTGTAAGAGAACCAAATAAATTTAGTTAATACAATCATTACATTACATTTATTTTATTTAATTACACCGAGCGGTTTTAAATAATTAATCTTTAACTCATAATAATGACGTTTTATTTCAGGAAATTTACCATTAAGAGGGCCACCTAATTAATTATAAATTTCTTTTAGCATACAGATTGCTTAATTGCCAAAAAAAATCAAAAATAATTGTGCTGTCTTATGCTAACCCGTCTTACCTTATACTTTTAACTTACAATTTACTAACTATTGACTACTTAGGGGTCTATAGGGTCTTAGGGTCGATTCGGTCATATTTAGCATGCCTTTAATCCTTCCATCTTGTTAAATGTGATAAAGGTGTATGGCGTGCCCGGCGTCATCCGGGCCGGGAGTCTCGCTAAATTTTTTGGTCATACATTGCAGTCAATCAATCAGTTATTGAAATATTGGATCTAAAATAAATTTCAGTTATCTTATTTTCTGTACCTATGCAATAACGAATATTACAATTTTTTAATAATGTCAAAAACATTTCAGTATTCGGACAGCAATCGAACTCTAACAAATTATGGAAGAGAAAATTATTTCACTAATGTCAAAATTATTAAAGAAAAATAAACTATTACAATATTAGGACATGTCCTAAGAAAAAATTATTTTATAATCTCAAATGCAAATGTCAGAGTAAAGAGAAATTTTTTTTAATGTTGATTTAGAAGTGTTTTCGCGAATTTTAGTTTTGACAACAACAACTACATATCATAAATTATTTGCTACGAAAAATTTATTTTATAATCTTTAAAGCAAATTTCTAATTGTTGAATATTATTTATGTTAGTTTATATTTTCTTTTATATACTTTGAAATTTTTGTACATTTTTTTATTTGTAATAATTTTAATAAATAATAAAATTTAAAATTTTTGATAGTTTTAAAAAAATTACAATTTTATATTGTAAATTCTAATATTTTTATAAAATAATTTAATTTGGATGTGTATAGGAACGAATTTTTAGGACTTTGTGGACTTTTAGGATTTTGTGTTAAAAACCCAGTTATAAATATCTTTGATCTGGTTTGGAAAGATTGTCTTCTGAAATTTACAAAATAATCATCTTAATGATTTTTTTTTTACATAATAGAACCTTCACCGGGTAGATATCTTTAGTTTATGTGGTAAGTGGTGCCACGAGAATTATATAGGCTCTTAGTAAACACCCAAACAAGGTAAGAATGATAAACTTTCTTATTACAAATTTAATTAATTGTAATATATCCCCACCTTATATTACAAGTTAACGTTGTTCTTATATGAAGAAAATCAAATATCTTCAAGCCAATCATCTTTAAAAAGCTTTTAGTCAAAAAGACATCAAACATATGTAATGTATGAACACAAAATATTAACTCAAATATTTAATTAGAAAAAATATATCTCATTTACACAAATATAAGAAAATAAAAAAATCCTTAACACAAATATGACTAAAAAATATTATAATTCTAATAAAATCCTTTAAGAAATCTCAAAATAAAAATTAAAAAAAGATTTTTTATTTTATTTATTTGTTGTTGTTGTTGTTTTTTTATCTCTATTTCAATTGAAATGTGTACATGTATGTAAACTTTTAAATAAATAGAAAAAAAAAATTATGTATATTAAGAATTATAATGATTAGCATCTTCTTATGTATGCTAATGAAAAAATATGTTGGGTTTTTATTTTTTATTTTTTTATGGGAAAAATAGAAAAACCATACTCGAATTTGCAAACAAATATGTATGTAATGTTGTAGAATATCTACATATGTATATAAGTCTGTCTGTAAACGAAAATATGTAGAAGATACATCATCTTCTGGAGTATAATGATGTTAAACATGTAGCATACACTTTTATGTATGTTGGGAAAATTGTTTGTTTCTTTTTTCTTTTCTTATTTGTTACTTTACATTTTTTATTTTTGTTTGGAAAAATAAATTTTGAAATTTTCATAATTTTTTTTTTGTTGCTCATCTTGTAATTTTATTATTTGATTTTTTGATTTTTCTATATATAAACGTATGCGTATATATTTAGTAGGAACGTAATATGTATTTTCATGTATAAAAATCAAGTTTTTAGATTTTCTGCATAGGGGTGGTTCAGATAAGAAAACACGACATTCTAATCGCATGAGTCCTAATCAAGCGCATCATAATTATTTTTTACGTTGCTTAATACGTTTTATAAATGCAGGCCCGTTGCACGAATTAAAAAGTATTTTTCATTTAGCTTTAAATTTTCCATAACGAAGAAATAGAAGTTTCTGGAAATTAAACGCCAAACTACTAAGTTTGTGTTAAAAACAGTTTTTTATTTAACACAAATTTTCAAACCCGCCTTAACTTTAGAAAACCAGCAAATATTATTTATTCAGCAGTTACTTTTAATAACACCAACACATATAAATCTTCAACAATTCACCATTTCTAAATCCAGTTTATTCTCCGTCTTAGATCAATACTATCAATATTATACTTTATGACTGAATCGTTTTCCGGTAACTCAAAATTAATATCAGACAGTAGGCGTGGTTTTGACAAACTACATCATGTCAGTTTAGATTTCTGTTTTATCATGCATTGCACTGCGATGCCCCAACATGAACAGTTCTGGTTGGCAATACCTTTTCCGCAGATGTTTTTTTAGTATCCGGTTAAACCTCTCTACCATTCCGTCTGACTGTGGATGTAATTGTGTATAGTACGGCTCTTCTTTATGTTATGAAGTTTGTACAAATTCCTTCGTTGATTCGAGTGTCGTCCTGATGGATTTCCGCCCACTTGCTGAAGCAGTTAATGCAATCAATATCAATAAATATTGTTTATTTTCCTTTGTTTCTGGAAATGGAGCTGCCAAATAAATCGCAAATCTTTAAAACGGTGCTCTCACATACACACAGTAAAAACTTTTTACATGATTTATGGAAATTTACATACATTTAATGGTAAAATATTTACATCATTTATGTAAAAATTTTGTTTCCATAACAAGTGACGGAATAGTCAGTAAACCAGTATGTAAATTAAAGAACTCCATAGAATATACTGAACAAGTTTTTATTTTATGTATAGATTAACAACCTGTATATGTAATTTTAAGTATCATATAGAATTTTGCATCATTTTGAAAGAAAATTACATCCTTTCCTAAAATATTCCATAATTATTATGTAGAATATTGTCGGAGATAAATACGACAGATGAGATGAATGAGAATGTGACGCGTAATTATTTTGTTTAATATGATATAATTCGCCAAGTCGATATGTTCTTTTGCTATACTTAATATAAAGCAAGATTTGAATTTTTGCAGATTAGTGGTTGCAACTTGCAAGGGCAACCTGATAAGTAGAACAAAACAACCTTTTATCAGTACGAGACCAAACTGACAAGAAAGAACTTGTGGTGGTTCTCATGTTTTGTAAGCAATGAAATTCTTCATAGTTTATGTAATTTTTAGGCAAATTTTATAAATTTCAATATTTAAATATGGAATATTACCTTTATCCAACCCAGTATACAAAATTACATAATGGTTTATTGAAAATTATATATCTGCATTATTGAATTTTACATAAATCAGAAAATGAAAATTTCATGTCTTATGTACGGTACATACCATACGTGAAATTTAAATACATTTACGGGGCATTTTGTTTACCCTTAAAAATATGTAATTTTTTTTTACTGTGCAGTTAGTATTGCTGCTTCCTTCTTTTCTTTCCAGTTTGCACTCCCTTACTTTCAGCACAAACTTCACACTGGTTACAACCAATCTTCAGTGTCTTTGCGGCAATTGACTCAAATAGGCTGGTGTCTTCTACTTTTATAACGTTTTTTTAATTGGTAATGTGCTCCGGATCTTCCATCGTGTTTGTTTTTGAAAACTTCTTTTATCCAATAAGCACAATTGGCCGTGGTTTGCCGTGTAACGTTGTCACCGTTAGCCGATTCCCAGATTCGTACACTAACATTGCTTTACCTATCGTCAGCAAGTGCCATCTGCGCCTAATAAATTTTAACAGTGGCGTTTTGAAATGGAATTTTATGCCAACGCGACTGTCTGTCTTTTATTTTATTTATTTTTTATTTTATTTTAATATAAATGTTTGAAGTTCTTATGAACTTATTACATTAGTGGCAACTACTAATTTTAATTTATTTCTAATTTATTTATTGAATTAACCTATAGGTGTGCAGCAACATTTTAGCGATTCATCAACTTGAAATTGGCAAAAATTAGAATTTTGATATTATTAAGCTGAAGAAACGTATTTTTTCCGAAGCACGGCAGGGGATTTAGATTTCTTAACGTTATTACTTAACGAATTCCACATGCTAACTTCCCTCACTAAAAATTAAAATTTATCAGATTAAATTTATTAATAGCCGGAGTCAAAAGATTTATGCGACGATTGGAAGACGAAACTAATTTCCCTAAAATTTAGATGGGCTGTTTATACTTTAAGAACTTGAAAATTTATAAACAAATTCGAAACTCATAGAATTCAGCAAGAGAACAACCAAGCAATGAATTAGTAAAATTTGAGATGTGGTCGTACTTTCTTAGCCCGTATACGTATCTCACACAAGAATTAAATATCAATCGAAGTTCACTAAAGTACTTCTTCTTTAATTCAAAGAAGACAATATCTCCGTACAAAAAATTTGGAAGGATGTAAGATGTCACCAATTGAAGTCTAAGATTGGTATTAAAACACTTCGTGGTAGCCCATAACATTCTTAATAAAAAAATTACTTGATTACAAACAGTTTCGATGTGGTAATTCCAGCATAAGCACTTGTCAAAAGTTAAGCCTAAATTATTCACAAAATCAGAGAAATCAACCTCCTCTCCTAGTACGCTGATTTTAGGCAGGTTATGCATATCAAGAATTGTTATATCTTCAATAAAAGATTTGGTTTTTCCACCATTAAGTTCAAGATTATTTTCTATAGACCATTTTGTAATTGATTGAATATCGAAATTAACAGTTCCGATAGAATTTGTTATCTTGTTGGGCCTACAAAATCTATAAATTTGCAGGTCGTCCGCGAAAAGGTGATACTTGCATTGAGTGATAATTGCAGGTAGGTCGTTTATATACATCATGAATAGAAAAGGACCTAATACCGATCCCTGGGGAACACCGCAATTAGTATAACAAGAGCTTGAGATTCCTGAATTAGTTCTAACCAAATGAGATCGATTTGATAGATATGACAAAACCAAACGACAAGCCGACATTGAGAATTTAAAACTATTACGAAGTTTGCTAACCAAAATTGAATGATCAATTTTATCGAAAACTTTACTAAAGTCTAGAAGAACCAGCGTACAAAGATAACCCTTATCTATGGCCCTGCGGATGTCGTCATTGATATGTAGTAAAGCACTATTAATGCTGAAATGACGTCTGTAAGCAGATTGGTACATTGATAGTAAATTTTCCGATTCAACGTAAGTTAATATTTGTGATTGAAGTATTTATTCAAAAACTAGACAAAGCAGGAAGCAGACTAATAGGGCGAAAATCAGATAAGCATTTGGGATTTTTAATTCTTGGGAATGGGAATAATAATTGATTGCTTCCAACTCTCTGGAAAAATAGAAAGCGTTATTAAGCTATTGAAAACATGAAGTAAGTAGCAATCAACTTTTGGTAAAATAAGTTTTAATTGGTATTTCGTCAACTCCAACAGCGTTTGATTTAACGGAATCTAAAGCATAAATA
Source organism: Nephrotoma appendiculata (assembly GCA_947310385.1). Taxonomy (NCBI): domain Eukaryota; kingdom Metazoa; phylum Arthropoda; class Insecta; order Diptera; family Tipulidae; genus Nephrotoma; species Nephrotoma appendiculata. Next base: position 336,389,067 of record OX371223.1, read on the forward strand.
AGGTCAGTGATGTCGATGTTATTAAAACTAAAGTTACCTTCCATCGAACTAGTGTTCATGAATACAATAAAAGTTAGTAACCCCGCTGAACGTGCACTGTTAAGAGAAAAATAATTATTGAACTCATTTGGTGAAAATTGTGTAGATGGTTTTTCATTTAATGATTGAAAGGAACCAACAGATTTTAAATTTTACCAAAAAACTTTTGAAGGAAGGGATGGGTGCAATATAGATGAAAAATATTTGGCCTTTGCGCGTTTTATAATATTATTGCTCCTATTTCGTACAACTTTATATTCTTGGTACAGTTCAATTCTTCCTGTACGCTTCCACCGACGTTAAATAAAATCCCTGAAATTTATGGTATCCCTGATCTCATCATTGAACCAAGGTGGCAGTTTAGGTTTGGGTGATATAGTCCTTAGTGGCACAAATTCCTCAAACAAGTCTATAACTATTTCAGTAAAGTATTCTATTTTATCAACAAGGTTGTTGAAATTGTAAACCATGCTCCAATTTGAAGTATTACATTTATCAAGCAAGTCTGATAACCTAATGCTATTGTAGTCACGAAATGAAATTTTAGGAATAGATCTCTCATGTTTAATATCATAGGAAAAATAAAAAAGGTCGTGATCACTAAATCCAACCAAGATATGGTTATGAAATACAATTTTATCCGTATTAGAAATAATACAGTCCAATAATGAACTAGAGTGTGACGTGAAATATGTTGGCTCGGTGTTCACAGGAGTGAGAGAAAAGTCAGTTAGCAACCTTTTAAATTTTTTCGTTGTCGATTTAGTTTCTTTGAGGTCACAATTGAAGTCGCCGCACAGTACAATATCATTATAGTTAACACTATAATTTTGCAAGAAGGTCCGAAAATCTTCAAGGAAACGTTTATTCGGCGGTTTATATGCAACAACCAACAACACCTTAGCTGCTCCGAATAAAAGTTCTATGAGCATTACCTCGAAATTATGTGTACAATGTACCAGTTTATATCAAATGCCTGATTTCAGGAAAACGCAAATTCCACCTCCCGTTCTTTTTGCATCCCGTTCTTTTTGCATGTCTCAATAAAGCAGAGAATATCAAGTTATGCAGCACACTAAATCTCTTATTTCATCAATCTTGTGAAGAATACTACGAGTGTTTAGAAAAGAAAAATTCAGACCTTTGTAACTATTAATTGAAGATTTGAGAACCACATTGTTTACTACTGAGGAGGAAGCATGTGAATTAGCACGTAAATGATTTATGTAACATCCCAGTATATTTCGGAAAAAATAAGATATATAAGAAACGTATAAATCAAAATGAAATTAATATCAAAATCAATGAATAGCTTGTCGCTGCACACACCATAGGTAACTCTAACAATAGGAACTAACTTACTAAAACTATATACATAAGGATTGATATCATACAAAGGGCCGAATGTCGAAGGGCCGAATGTCGAAGGGCCGAATGTCGAAGGGCCGAATGTGTCGAAGGGCCGAATGTGTCGAAGGGCCGAATCAGCATATGCCGAATATGTACATCAGTACACCCGATTTTTAATAGTGTAAACAAATTTAAAAAATAGAAATTTTGGACATTTAACGATTTCGGATTTTAACTGTAACCTAGATGTATGTTGCTGTGAGATGCTTTTCTATTTAAAGGTATTAAGCAACCTCAGTCAATGTGTTTTAGTGCAATCCAAATTCTGGAGGGTTCCGGTTGTAAATATTTAAATTCGTAAAATTTAAAAAAAAATACGTTAGTTTTGCGGGTCGAAAATATTCGAGTATTGCCGTTAACGAGTATTGCCGTTATTTTAACCTGCAACAAAAATTTGCGTTCATTTTAATTTCATGTCGAAATTTTTCGAGTATTGCCGTTAGCTTTGCGATTATTTTCTATTAGAGCGTTCTCGCAGTGAGTCGAAATTATGCAATGACTCCGTTGATAATATTTCAAAATGTACTATTTAAGAAAAATTGGGCCCGGTTTAATTCGGTCTCGGATTTATTCGAGTACTACCGTTAACTTAAAATAATTTCGACACGTGCTGTAAAAAAACGCAAACTTTTGACTAATAAATAGTACATATTCAAATATTTGTAACGGCACCCCTTCAACACTTCTATATTCTCGCCTAGGTGGTTATTGGCATGGATGGTCATGAGTACCCTCTAATAGAAAAGCATCTCAAGTTTAATGGCATTATTCGAATAAACTCTCCAGAATCCCGATTGCCCTAAAAATGGTTATTTACATGGTTGCTCCTGAGTAATTTCTAATAGAACAGCGTCTTAAAGTTAACCGCAATACTCGATTTATCTCGAAACGGAATTAAAGCGACGGAAAATTTGTGTTGCACGCTATATATTGAAATAAGGGAAAAGGAAACACTCCAGAACTCCAATTTCCTGAAAAATGATTATTGGCATGGATTCTCCTGAATAACTTCTAATGTAGAATCATTTCAATGTTAACGGCAATACACAAATAGTTTCGGCACATAATTAAAACAAACGCCAATTTTTATTTAATGCTACATCAAAAGTGATATTGGAAACGGCAGTACTCGAATAGTTAAACAGAATTAAAACCAATTCAAATTTTTGTTGAACGGTCCTTACTGATATATTGATAGCAGGAACCCTTCGGCACTCTAATTCAAAATATTTATTGATTTAGATACACCTGAATACCTTCCAATAGAAAAGTAGTTCATTTATAATGGAGTTGTAAACCTTTTTTTATTTTGAATGTTGGGCCAACTTAACAATCGGTTACGTAAATTGTCGTTCCAGGGAACCTTAAACGTGAGCCACCCGAAGATGCTATATAGTGCTAATCTCAAGATGCGAATGGTCAAGTGAATTTTATTTTGGATATAGTTGACACGTGTTAAAATCAGAAAACATCGGACACAACAATCGTGGTTCTGCGAACCATTAATTTAATTCAATAATTCATATATTTACTGAACTTCATATATTTACTGAAGTAACAGCTTGTCTTATCATCTTTTTGTCATAGATATTGGCCGAATAAATACTTTAGATATACTATCATATTTAGTGTGATTTCAAAATTTTCTGAGATGATTTTAAAAAACGTGGTATGGAATATAATTAGTATTGCTTGATGGGTGAACTCGTTTTATATTTCTGGGATGAATTACTGGGATCACACATTGCTGTACGACTATATGATAATTTAATATTAGGGAAGTTATCTGCTTCTCCTGAAAGTTTATGAGATTTATAAACTTTCGGGAGAAACAGATAACTGCGACAAAATCAATAATTTTGTATAGAATGTCTTGGCTGTTTTAACTACTACCACCATCAAAATAGAATTTTACCTTTATATTGTGCTTTCATATTAATGAACGACACTAAATTAAACTGAACAAAAAAATATAATTCATCTGTAATAAAGATTAAAAAAAAAATTTAAAAAATTGCTATAGATTATAGAGATCACAAGTAAGAAAATCATTATCATTATTAAACCATGGCCCATTATCACCGTGTCACAAATTTTTTTGTTTTGCGTTTTTCCTTCACAATTTCCCATAAATCACTTGAGAAATTATCTATTATCTTTATGTGTATGTATTTGCTCTAGTCCTTTTAATAATGTATACGTGTATTATAAACCGTGAATCATTTTCATCAATTTTAGCTCTGGGTAATTTTTTTTTCTGTGTGTACCATACCGACGGCGCTAAGGCTATTTTAATGATTATGTATAAGACTACGATGGTGGATATACATAAAAAGTCCACATCAACCATGAACGGCAACAATGAATAATAACAACAACAAAAAACATAAAGGAAATGAATTTTAATATTAAGGAATAATCCAATCTCGTTTTTCTTTCGTTTTTATTTAATTTATATTTTTCCGGACTATATATGCATATGGAATGGTGTGGGGTGGAGATTCTATAATCTATAATTAAGTGTTGTCATTATTCATAATTTCGTTGCGGGATATATTTTACGGTATACTGGACGAGTTCGGTTTATGTTACTGATTCGTTCCTCTAGTTGATGCGGGGAAATTAGGGGTTAAATTCGCAATGGATGGATGTTTTATTTCGTTAGTCACAATTTCAAAGGTTTGCTATAATCTATCGCTCGATTATCGAACTAAATAATTGATTATTATTTTCTCAACGCAGCGAGTTCCATTCTTGCGCTACCAAATGAAGCCTACGTATTTTTTGCTAGCAGAATCGACAAATTAGCAATTTGATCTACAATTGAAACAACACGGATTCAATGTAGTGAATATTTGTTGAACTTAAGTCGATACACTAAATTCAAATTTTTGAAAATTATTATAAATTTATTATAAAAAAATGTTTGGCTGAAAAAATGATTCCGCTGCCAGTGATCGGCGCAGGTATGAAATAAGTATGGTAAATTAGAAACTATGACTGTTAAATAAAATTCGCGGGTGAAAGCCCGTGCTACCGTTTCCCTGCTAACGATAGTTCAATGGTTGCTTACCAGAAATGAGACTCCCTTTATTCATGGAGACAAAGTCCGAATGGCTAACTTTTAGTTCATTGGTTTCATTGGAAAACTGTATTTGAAACTTCCAGTTTTTAAGTTTTCAGAAAAATAAAATTTGTATAATGTAATAAATTTCCTATCCTGAAAAAATTGGATAATTTTGGGTTATTTTAATTGGCTACGAATAACACTATTTAATCCTACCTATGTTTTAATAATAATAAAACAAATTTGGATAGCACTATCAAACTGTTTTAAATGTTTTCAAGAATAAGCTAAAAGAAATAAATTTGTGGTATCATAAATAAGCGGATGAAATGAATAAAGCTCGGCTCGCCTTCATTTAGAATGTATTGTATATTAAACATTAACATTGTATATTAATTACGCTGAGTTAATGTAAGATGATCTCTATGACTTGCGAAGGGCAAAAGGGTAAATGACGGAATTGATTCTGGATTCTTTCAAATGATTCAAAAATTCCAAATTATAGGATTAAAAACGCGCGATGCGCCAGATTTATTATGAGATTTTTCTAGAAAATCTAACAAAACTGACAACTGAGTCTACGACACTTTCAAAGTTGGATGCATTTGCAACTGTATACAGTTATTTGCAGTGTATACATCCTATAGGATAATCTACTTACATGTTATTGCTTGAAATTACAAACTTACTTGACTCGACACTTTAAGTGGAAGACATTGCGGGTTCAGGTAAATTAAAAGTTTTTTTATGCAACTGAAATTAAAATCTCATGACGAAAAGTAAAGTCAACTAAAGTCGTACACTGTATATATACAAGTTATAGTATACCGATACAAATACGGACATGGTCATGTATGATCAAAACTTAAAACTAGCATTTATTGTAATAAAAAAAAATAATTTTGGTCTTAGTCCACCTTTTAACATATTGGGAGTATAACCTAGTTTTTTTGATTTTTTGCAGAAGAAAAACGTTTATTTTTAAGAAATGGTAAATTTTATTTTAATCAAAATGTTTTCTTTCGTTATCTGTGACTTTTGACGATCTTTCTGGCAATTAATGGATTCCATCGAAAACAAATTGTTTGTCTTTTGATGTTTGTCTGAAGTTCTGGGGCATTGTTCCGAATAAATAGGAATTTTATTGGGGACAACCTGGTAAATAGGGAACATGCAGTAAAATTTCCCATTTAAGTACTTCCAGCGTATTTTTTACTTATTTCGCGACATGTGGTCGAGCATTGTCGTGCAGCAAATCTATCAATTGTTGTTGGTAATATTCAGAAGTAATAGTTTCGTTCGGTTTTAGCAGCTCATAGTACACCACTCCTTTCTGATCCTGGATGAACCCATGATTTTTTGCGTTTAGAGTTATGGTAGTAAATCCACTTTTCATCGCCAGTCACAACTTGAAATAAAATGTGCCATCTTCGGTGTCTTGTAAGCGACGAATTGCAAACCATTAAACAGTTCATGTGGTACTCATTTTCCTCCAGTTTGCTTATGGCTGCTTGAGTGACATCTTACTATTCAGCAAGTTCTTTTTTTTTTTTTTTTTTTTATTTCACTGCAGAATTCATCGAACTATACGCAGATATTTGATATTTTACAAAATTTACAAAATAATGAATACGCCTACATTTACATTTAAAAATTTTAAAAAATCATGAGAACTTAATCCACTATATAATAATTTTGGCACCCTGATTTTTTTTTTCACTTAATTAATTTTCAATTTTAATATTTATTACTAACAATATTTTGGAATTACAAAATGGGAACAACAAACACTGATTCAATGAAAAAAAAAAATTATAAACAAATTGAATGTAATGCAAATTATTTTTATGAATTCAATTGACCAGTTAATACTAATTCAGTAATTGATGGTTTAAATTTCCTTAAGTTATTTTCATAGCGAAGTTGATGCGGTAGCTTATTAAATAATTTGAGACATCTAAATAAAACATTATTATCAGAGATCTTTGTTTTAAACAGCTCTGTTCTATAGTGAGACACTCGCCTTGTTGGGTATTTATGAATATCTGATATTTGAACTAATGTGAAATTGTGTTTGATAAGATTTTTAATTATTTTGTATGCAACCATAAGCAATTCCCTATCCTTTATAGTTTTTAATGACAAAAATTCATCAAATAATACAATAGAATTTGATTGTTTTGAAGCAAAATGTACTTAGTTTTACTCGTGTTCAGTATCATATTATTTTTTGAAAGCCAATTGTTTAAATTCAATAAATCAATTTGCATGTTTCTAAACAAATTATTCAAATTTTCATCTTCAAACATGAGTACAATATCATCTGCAAATAATTGAATACGACCAATAAAATTAATTGACATCAGATCATTTATGAAAATTTTAAAGAATGGCGGCCCTAAAATCGAACCTTGAGGTACCCCAATTTTAACACGCGATACGATACTGAAATGATTACTAATCTGGACAGGTAGTTCACGATTTTCCAGATAACTTTGAAAGAACCTTAAATAATTCGGATCGAATTTCATTTTCTTCAGTTTCCACAAGAGTATACCAAATCAAAAGCTTTTGTTAGATCCAAGAACAGTACAGACACAAATTTCTTATCTCTAATTGATTTACTAATAAAATCTGTTAACCCAAGACATGTTGCTAATATATTGGAATTTTTGGAAAAGCCAAATTGAGTTTCGTTTATAATGCCGTTGTTTTATAGGAACCGATCCAACCGAATATTAATAATTTGCCCAAAGATCTTTGTTATAACGGAAGGAATGGAAATTGGTCGAAATTGTTTTATATCTGTAGTATTTGGTACCTTCGGAACTGGAATCACTTTAGATTGTTTCAGGACATTAGGTAATTCTGAAGATAGTATTGACTTGTTATTGAGGTTTACTAACGTATCAGAAAGCATTGTCGAACATAACTTTATCAATTTTGTAGGAATACCATCATATCCCTTGCTTGAATTCCTTTTCAGATGTTTTATTACACCTTCCACTTCATCCTTCTGTTAAATCAAGTATAAACGGAACAGAAATATGATAATCGTGAGTAAAGTCTGTCTCTTTCGGTAGAGGGAATAGAGAAGACAAGTTTTTGACTGATGACGCGAAGTGATTATTAAACGAATCAGCTATTTTTATAGGATCACTTATCAGCTCATTACCAAGTTTCAATTTATAGGACGACCCAGTTTTATCTCTACTAAAAATGACATTATTTAAATTTAGCCACAACTCTTTTGGTTTATTAATGCAATCATTAAATTGTTTTGTATAATACCGGGTTTGGGATTGTAACATTTTTGACTTTACTAATGCTGAAAAATATAAATACTGATCAGTTACGTAATCATTATTAGTGTATCGTTTTTTCAAGCGGTAAAACTTTTCCCTCAACTTCATATATTTTTTTATATCATTGTTAACCCATGGCAGCTTAGTCTTTTTTTACTTGAACCGAGCCAGTATTTGACTTAATCTCGTTTGTCAATTCGGAAATTAAATCTTGAAAAGTACCAAGTTGATTTAATTTATCCCAGCAACTACTGTTTTGCATTCGGTTGTACATTAAAATTTGCAGAACTTTACTGGACCTTTGACCTTTGTATTTCATTGACCGGAAGTAACTCTTTTTTAAATCGGAACAGAATAATTTTATGATCAGATTTAGAAAAATCGTCAATATGAAATTCAAAAGTCATGCTAAAAATATCCGTAATGATATGATCAATTATAGTTCCAATAGTGATAGATACACTGAGCTGAGTTTTGTTTCAATAATGCTTCCAATTCTTCATCTTCGAATTTTTTTGGTTGACCAGAACGTTCTTGGTCACTGACACCAAAATCACCACTTTTGAATCGTTTAAACCAGTTTTCGTTTGTTGAGTTGGTGCATGTTCAACATAAGTTTTTTGAAGCAAACAAAAACTTTCAGCAGCCTTTTTCTTTTGATTAAAGCTATTTTGTTTCTATGAAATTCGACATGTTTAAACGGGATTAAAAAATATGTTGTTTACGCTTTCACAAATAATTACAAACTAAATTTTAATGTGGAATGTCAACACTTTAAAACGCCGTAGGTTTCACTGAAAAAAAATGTTTAGTACTCAAGTTACACCATCACTTAGAAAATCCAAAAAACTAAGTTATACCCCCAATATTTTTTCGAACTTCACTGTTTTCATAAAAAATGTTCGCTTTTCGAAATAACTACCACTATTTGTAGATCACGTCGTAAAACACTATAATGCATTGAAGTCATTAAGGTTAAAGTTGATGATGACCTCATGCATGATAGTGCATCACTTAACCCAGAAACAAGATCGATAAGATTCAATGATCCTCTGCTCTAATCGGTCTGCTTCTAATCGTTGCAATACAATCGAATAAATACGAAATAATCATTGCGCATGCAGAGGTGCCCATATATATTCAAGAAAATTCACGTCAAAATAAAATTTAAATAATGCATCAGTTTGTGTTACTAATTCACATTGGAATAGCTATAGTGTCTTGGAGATCTCCTTAAAGTTAATTGTTCATTATTTATGTCGAGTTTACGTATGCGATCAAAAAATGATTCGCGAATCAAGCCAATCTTTGAGCGTAATTATTTCGCATTATTACTCATAATTTGTTATTTTTTTTTTATTATGTTGGATGCTTCCGATCAAAATTTTCCCAAAGTTAAAATTATTTCATCTTGGGCAGGGAAATTTGTATATGTTTTCAATGATTTAATTTTCCTTTGATTTGTGAATCATTTTTTGATCGCATACGTGAACTTGACATTAGGGATGAAAAATATATCTTCTCAGATGAGATAATCTTAACAAGATGTTTGTGATTTTGATATTCCGCCATGTGTCATTTGCTCGCTAAACATAATATCTCATTCACTTCAAAAATAGGAAAACAATGAATCTAGATGGACAGCGTCGAATGAAATAAATCTTCTTAACACTAGTGTAGCTTCGAACAGTAGAATAAAATTAAATGAGAATGATGTAGAAATTATAAAATCGAATTGTATAGCCATGGGGCACTTTTCGAACAGTACCTCCAGCGATCTTCAGTCTGGTAATATTGAATCTTGAAAATTACTTAATAGGTAGGGATACGACTGAGATAACCAAGTAACCAAGTGTTATGCAAAGCTTTGCTTGATAGTGGAACTCACTTGAACCTTGTAATAGGTTGAGGTTTACAACCAATTATTCAAAGGTTATTACATCAGACCGTTTCAACAAGTCGCTCCGTTCTATCATACCGAATTGAGATATGTCGTCTCTGGACTGGGTGGAACGACAAGAAAATACTCGGAATTTCAACCCTCGTATTTGTCGCGTTATTCAGTATAACAACTCAGCTCCGAAACTCAGCTAATTTGGGAATTAAAAAGTATTTCTGTCAAAAACATACCCTTACCTGAAGCTATATGCGCGTCAAGTTTTATCATTGGAATATTTTAACGCCTTAAAGAAATCATTTTCGATTAATACAGAGTATTAATGTCAGAATAAAAATTCGTAGGTTATATGATCCCAGCGAAAACAGTTGAGTCTAAAACGTATTTTTTATCATATCAGATCGTGTGCTTTAGGATAGCAGTACACCACAAAACTTCGGGAAAAATTATAATACCTCAGCACCATATTCGTCATAACTATTGCCAAACGATTGTTTAATAATCGGACCTATTGTTCAATAGACTCATTTAACTATTATAATTCGGTTCCTGGTATTACTAAAATCTATCTTCAAAAACGCGTTCTTGGTAACCATCAAGACCTTCAACGAATTTGATCAGGTGATCATCAAATCTGAATTAACGTGGTTATTGAATTTGGGTGAACAATTTTTCATTAACTTCAGAAGATCATTCACAAGTTGGCATGCTGCTTATATATTGTATCTATCATGGAATACTGTATCCGACAACTTCGACCCAGTTTATTATCGCACTGCTCAAAAAAAAATATGTTATCAAAAATCTGCCAACATTTCGATCGTGATTTTGTGAAACAATTATGGGTCGGCCAAGCTCTGAAGTCTCTTCGGGAAATCGGTTGGAATGATTTTCTGCCACCACAAATTGCAGATGATTGAATCGAATTTAAAACTGAGTTTTTAGATTTAAATCGAATCATAGTACATAGGTGTGTTCTAATCCAAGATTTTAAAAGTGTAAAGTTACACGATATTGGTGACGCTACTGAACGATATTTTATTAGTTGTGTATTTTCCATCCGAGTAACCTAATATTCATCAGAATGTCACCATGTAACGTTGGTTTGTTCAAAGTGGAGCTGCTTTGTCGAGTTTTTTTGTTGTCTGAAATTGAAACTAAACTCGTGAATTTTTGGGACATATATTTTGATTCGATTTTTTTATGGCCCGATTCAGAAATTACATTGTTTCGGATATACAAATTAAATTATTCCTGCGCGAATCAGGTATCCAAAAACTTTGTGCCATTACAGTTTTTAAGTGCTTTTGTTGGTAGTTTAGTCCTGAATTTTTACATCGACATAGAACTGTGTGGTCAAAACCTACCAATCGTCAGATAGATAGATTGGAATAGAATAAATATTGTGCTCAAAGTAACAACCAAAAATTGTATTTACTTATTTTTATTAGTTGAGAACAATTACATTTTGAAGATAAAAAAACGTGAAATCACAACTAAATATATTCAATTAAATAGTAATATGATCAAATAATAATATTGAATATCGTTACAAATCGTAACTAATTTACAACCGGTAGAATTGTTGAAAATTTTTCAAAGTAAGACCATAATTGTCAATGGAAAAGAGAAGCGACATCTGGAGCCTTTTTTTTAAATCAGCAGAAATGTCCCCAATCGGCATACAATTTGCTATGAAATTTCGACCGATTTCAAGAATACGGCCCCTGAAATCTAATAACTTTGTTGACAATAAGACCTAATTACGATCGCTAAGTCTATTTATTGATGCAATCGGCACCTCGCGAGTTGGTTTTCGAATCCAAAATGACCAAAATTTTCAGCGACAGCAAACATCAAATAATTCTACCCACGCATTGACACATGCATTAACTAGTTGAACGTGATATGAGCATTGTAGATTATTTCACGCAGGGCGACAAGCGTTGTTGTATAACCTCAAATTAATATAATAGGTAGGGGAAATAGTTCGTTGCCTTTTTGGGTGACATTGAAACAAAGATTTTTCTTATTTCAACTAAACTTTATTAAACCAAATATGCGCCAATTTAATCGATGATTCTGCCGAAAAATTGAGGCGAAAAATCTAGACAACACATTTTCGCAGGCCTCTTTTGAATTTAATGTAAAACCATTAAGATGGTTCTGCATGGATCAGAACAAATCGTATTCCGATGGTGCAAGGTCAAAACTATATAGTGGGTGCATCAAAACTTCCCAGCCAAGCTCTCTCAGTTTCTGGTGGGTCATCAATGATGGGTGTGGTCTAGCGTTATCATGATGGAATACAACGCCTTTTCTGCTGATCAATTCTGGACGTTTTAACTGAATAGTTTGCCTACGCGTTAGTTGCTAACAGTAAAGATTAGATTCAATCGTTTGGCCCAGTGGCAGCATCTTATAATGCACGGTTCCTTTTCAATCCCACCAAGCACACAGCATTACCTTTTTTTGGCGTCAAACCTAGCTTTGATAGCGTTTGGGAAGCCTTAGCTCGTTTCATCCATGATCTTTTTCGCACAACGTTGTCGTATCTTATCCAGTTTTCATCGCCAGTAATGATTCGCGTTAAAAATGGCTAGATTTCGTTCCGTTTTGTAGCAGCGTTTCGCAAATAGAAATCCGGTCCATTAAATTTTTAACTGTCAATTCACATGGTACCCAAACCTCTAGTTTTTTTTGCATCCAGTCATCTTCGAATGTTTTACAACTGTTTTGTGATCAATATTTAGTTCTTTACCAATTGCATGGCTGCTTAATGCCGGTCTCCTTCAATTTTCTGCACGATTTCATCGACTTTTCCAGTGGTTGGTCAACCAGAGCGAGGTGTATCTTTGACATCCATATTTCCAGAACGAAAGCGCGGTTACCATTTCTTTGCTGCTGATTTTGATAAAGCAAGTTCTCCCTAGGTTAGGTTAGGTTTCAGTGCTTGACAATTAGGCTATTTTTGGCTCATTGTAATACCACGCATTAACACCACTTCATTAACCCATTCTATTGGCCGACGGTGGGTAGGAGCTGAATTCTGCACTCCATCAGAGGGTCTTAGTTGTGTTTAATAACATCACCGATTGCAATCGAGCTTCTTCCTAAACAGCAAAAAAAAATCGTAAGTCTAAGCCGCGTTTTTACCTTTCTTGTAATAAAATTGCAAACGATATCGTATTTTTTCATTATTTATCTCCATGTTTAAAATATTGTAACTTTTTATTCATTTCACCGATTTTGATGTTTTGAACTGCCTGATACGATGAATGGTTACTAAGATATATGAATGTAAAGTCATTTACTGGGAAAAGGCCAAGCACTTTTGCCCTACCCTTTATTATCATGTACGAAAAGTCAAATTGTGGGTGTTTTACTGTTTAATTGGGTAACTATGATTTCTCCACCTTTCACAATCGCTCATTGATTTTAGTGGTACTTTCGTCGCTATATAAACAAATTATTCGATTAAAATTAGCCTCGCGTGCTGTATATTTATATTGGTATGATTTACAACAAATGTTGTGCATTTCGAGTTGGCGATGAACTTTTCCGTGGTGTCGTTAATTGCATGACTTCATCCATTTGCTGCACGCTGAGGAATGTGTTCTGAAATATTTTCAAAAATTTCAAAATGAAACAAATGGCTATACTGCACATAACAGCGATTTGTACACAATTCATCTTCGATCCTCTTATTTTCGAGGGGTCTGAGATTCGGTTCTATATGCATCAATAAATTTTGTCGCCTTCACTGTGGTCCTTCTCGGTTCATCGCACGCTCCTTAAAGTCTTAACAGCCTATTGTCTTGTTTGACGTCGTTACGCAAGCGCAATCTAGGTCGTCCTTTGCGATCTTCGTCGTCCGGCTGTTGATGGGACATTTTTTATCATTCGTTGTGATGAAGATCATTGATCGTGAGCCACGCGGTTGGTCGATAATGTACCAAATTGCAAGGAAACGTTTAATTTTAAAATTCATTCGTATCCGATATTCGTCATGCCACTCTTAGCTGGACCATAAATGTATCGGATGATTTTCCTTATAAAAGAAGTAATATTCTGCAATCGTTAGTGACCAAGGGTCAACCTACCACCAGAGTCTTCCCATTGTAAATTTCACATTTGAAACAGTTGACTTTTTTATGCAGCCGACAAATGAGCAGGTCTTCCATTCATCGGGACGCTCCTCTTGCTCCCCCTCCCATATCACAACTAGATGTTTACAAAAATAACTTCTCCGTGTTTAAATAATTATTGGGGGTCTTTCCAATTTTACTTATCTACTGTGGAGTAAGAGACGTGAAATTTTCCGCCCGGTGGGACAAAGCTCGAATCGAGGTCACTTTGTCGTTTCGATTAAGAAAAATTTAGAACCAGGATTGCCAAACTGAGAGAACGTTCAGCCATGTTTGTTTTCAACTCTCCATCAGGGTCTTTGATGGCTGTGGATTTTGGATGGAAGTCGTAAGTATGATTTCTGACATTGGCAAAACTGTCTCTTGTGTTTCCGTTTACCACTTGGAAGCCAATTTTTTCAGTACCACCGAGTACCGGAGTAGTTGGAGTACCACAAGCAATCTTTCACTCAGCTTTCGTTTGTTTTTTACGATTTGACGAAGAGATTTGGTAATGTTGGAAGAACGTACATGTTACGACTAAAGGTTATATAGTATAGACAGTTTCATGAAGCATTGGCCGTTGTTGTTACTCAGCTCATGCAAGCTGCACGGTCTCATATGTGATGTTGCGTCCGCACTCGTAATGATTTTTGCTTTGAAATTGACCACACTAATAATAAATTTGTGATTTTAACTGATTTATCTTCGATGGGCGTATGAGCATTAACAATCGTATAATTTATATTTGGCTCATTGTTTGACGGTGTTGTAGAGATAGTTAATAAAGAATGTTTATTATTAGTGCAATGACGATTGTGGAAGTGTGAAAAGCTATTATTACAGTTCAATTCACTACAAACACGTGATCCATTCAGACCGATATAGTAGTGCGATTTTTTTTTGTTTCCAGTAAACTTTCAAAGGCAGACAATATTTACCGTAACCTCCACCGAGAAGCTCTAATAATTGTATTTGCAGCTAATAAATTTCACAAGCACCCATACAGTACCAAAAATAATCGAAGTGATAAGAAATGTCTTAATTTGATTAAATGTTCAGTATTTAAAAATGCGATAATTAATCTCTAGCGAACACAAGTGCATGCGTCAAATTATCTAACCGCACGATGTAATGATATAAATAAAAAATTTCCAAACGTAATTAAAAATATTAATTTTTAAAACAAAAAAGATCAAATATGGAAAATTAAATTTGTAGAAAAAATAAATCAAAACGAAATATGTTCGGAAAACTTTTTTTTTTTGCTTTTAAAATGATACAAATATTTACGTCAAATATTTTTCCACCGCATACACAAATAATATATGAATGTGTGTTTATACGTATGTACGACATAAAAATCAGTTTTCCCTTTTTTTGATAATTTTAATTATTTTCTTAAATTTTTAATTTTCTTTTTTTTATTTACGAAAAAAAGTTAACAAAATTCATCATCATATTTGTTTGACAAATATTAGTAAATAAAAAAATATGTGTGTGTGTATTTTCTAAAAAAGAAAATATGACGAAAAAATGTTAAAATATAATTTCAATTAAACAAAAAATGAACAAGAAATAAAATATAATGTAAGATGGATGGGAAAATCTTTGAACGAAGAAAGCATTTTTATTTGTTTGTCATGTATAAAAACGACAAATATGTATTTTATCATATTAGGGGTACAAGTAGAAACTCTGCTTTTTTTTTGGTAAAATTCAACTTAATAGAAATTAAGTGTTACAAAGAATAATTAAAGAAATATTCGTCATTATCTATCTGAATAAGTCGTAATCAGAGGGAGACAAGTCTGAAGGATACGCCGCATGCTGTAATTTTCCAGCCTAAGGAGAAGATGAGTTCCAGGGTTGATTTTGCTGTAGACAAGCGTTGTCATATATATATACAGCAATATCACCTTCCTTGGCCCGTAAATGGTCTTTTTGGTATGGATCAACCCATAGTTTTCCGGAATGCAATGACGTAACTGTTGCTTATCGACATCCATCTTTTGATGCGCATGAAACGACAGCTGAAACTTATGTCATAAAAACTTGTGCCATAAAAACAGCTGCAATGACTAAACTATGTAATATCTAAAATGGCGGGCGATTTTTTTGCGTTCAAGTATATTTTGATGCTACCAACTTCAATGTCGTGTTTCTACTTGCACACCTAATACATAAGAAGAAAATTTTCCTTAGTTCTGCGATTTCCATTTTTATCTATAATTTTCTAATTTCTTTGAATATTTTCAATTTACCCACATGATTTGAAGATGAAAATGAAAGCCAAAGTCCTTATGCAGGTTTAAACATTCTCGGAACTATCTCGGTCTATTTATCCATGCTTTGGTTGGTCTCAGAATATTTTTTGTAATTGTATTCAATATTACAACTAATTCAGTTTCATTTCTTAGTTGCAAATTTTGCAACGGTAGTGCCTTGAACATTCTGTAAATCTCTCATATAAAGGACGAACAGATTAGGTCCAATTACGCAACCTCGTGGTACAGCTGCTGATTTAGTTTTTAGTTCAGAGAACTCATTTTCTAGTTTCACCCGAAACAGTTAGCCCTTAAGGCCAAACTTTATTGAAAGCGATAGCTACATCTAAAAAACACTGTCGCACATCTTCGTATTCTCAAGTAAATCATTATTGACATCCATTATTCTCTGAACTTGTAGAGCGATTTTCTTAGAAACCAAAGTGGTATGGTGGTATTAGTCATTTTTTTTTTATTCTATGTTGAGCGGCACCGTAAAAATTCTTGTATTTTCTTAAATTTGGTTCTCGTTTTCGTTTTTAAATGTATTATATTTATTTGGGGTTCGAGTATCGTCAGTGATTTCCATGCGGCGTTCGTAATCCTACCATGATGTCCTTTAATCAGGAGACTTTATTAATTTTATATACGAAAAATATTTATATTATGAACTGTTTTAACATCTCACCAGTTCAGTTCACTGAGATTTTAGAAAAATAAAAAAACCTTCATATCAAATTTGATGAAGCCTCACTAAAAGCTGTAGGAATTTAAGTGACTGGATATGACTAATGTACGTATGACTGGTGTAGATCCACTTAGTGCTGGTCATAACAAAGTTATAACCGTTAGGATGAAACGGCCCAAAGTGGCAGCATCTAGAGAAATTATTTTTTATAAATATTTTGTAAAGTTTATCATTTATGAGAAAACCTAGCACAAACTAAACAATTCTAAATTTTACAATAATAACGACTCAGATCAGTTTTCCAAATTTGAGTCGGAAATAACTAATTTTATGACATAAAAATATTTTTCAAACTTAAATTCGGCATTTATACCAGACGGATTGATTGATCTGGATGAAACTTCATACCCAAGTTTTTTTTTCAAAACTGGGAGGTCCCAGTGATATTGGCTGATATTGGTTCACCAGAATGGGCAGCTTGGTTTCGCTTTTTGCAACTATTTTGAAAAGTATGGCAATTGCGAAAAAAAGATTAGAGACAAAGCTTGTAACGTAAGTTTGAAACAAAATTTGTGCAGGCATTTTTTTTTTTCTTAATTTTATCGGAAATTATGAGTTTTGATAAAAAAATCAATAAAACTAGATAAAAAATATCGCCAAAATCCAGCATCTCTACAGACCATGGACTATTTGGAATAAAAAAAAATCTTATTAAAGTTTTTCCCATAAATTTGAAGATCCTTGCGAAAAGTGATGTACATTTCTTTTGATCTTTTCCTTTTGCAATGAAGATTAAATTTTTTTTAAGAAGTGTTGACTTTGTTGCTTTTCTGAAATTAAACCTAGGATAATGTTTTTGAATTAGAAAATAAGTGTGGATTATTCGAGAACTATACAAGAAAGTCGGGAGTTGGCCACAACAAATTAATCCTTTTATTTTTTATTGGATTAGGAAAACTTCTAACACTGAAACATGCTGCGCATTCCAAATGAGTATTCTATGCATTCTTTTCATTTGTTAAGTAAAACATTGATCTTTTATCAATCGTGGCGTCTTATCTTTCTAGTCGCTTAATTATAGCATTTTAAGCACGTACTTGCTAGGCGTGCATTTATGGGTTCTATACTTCGAAATATCCTTTCGATTGAATTTTATTTTTTAGCATTAGTTAACTACTGTTTAAGTTGGGAGTAGCTTCTTCTCTCTACTTTTATGACCTGAAGCTGTGGCGCTACCACAGTTGTAATTTAACTCTTTTCTCGTTAACGTTATAGAATTTAGTGGTGAGTGGCTCATTTATAAATCTTTGCAGTTGTGTCCTCTTGCATTTTGCACTGTATACACCTTGCAAGCTCGTTTTTGCATTATTTTTACCGTAACATTTTGCCATGTTTTGCATTGATGTTAATCTCGTGTTTTTTCAGTTGTTCTATTTTAATATATGACAAATAACCCAAAACCAGAAAGTCGAAAATGTTCAAAATGTTTTTCGTATGACTGTGCATGTTTCTGAGGTTATTTAAATGACTTATGTGCCTTTTCATTGTATATCTATAAGGAACGATAATGTACAGTTTGTGCTTTAATCTTTAATGTTATAAATATAACTAAAACGATAGTTATTTCATGAAATTCTGACATTGAAGTCAATGTTACAATAAGGTTAAATAACTTTTTTAGCATGTCAGCTTGGAATTCAATCATTTGACATTCAAACACACTAGCAACGTTTGGTATTGGATTACAGAATACGAACATAATCGACATATTATTCGATGAATTCAAAAGTGATCTACAAGAATTTGACTTTAATGTTCAATAAATAGTAAGTATGAATATTGAAAGCAGATACAAATAAAATAACAACTAATCTAAACATTGGTTTTGGGTATAGTCATATGTCAAAAATCGAAATAAATTATGAGTCACTGACATAGTCGCCCTCTCATTCAACGAACTCCAAGGTTAGTTTCATAAAATTGGTTAGGTGGTTAGTTTTTCGATTGAACATTGAAGTCAAATTCAGAAAACTGTAAAAATATGCTGAACTTTGACTTCAGGGTCGAAAAAGTGTCACTCCTAAAATAGACATTCATAGTGAGAATTTCCAGAAATTACTGATTTTGTGATATAATTCGCCAAATCGATAAGTTCTTGTTTTGTTCTTAGCAAGAGTTCTTTGCAGTTTGGTCGTTGCAACCTGATGAGTAGACCAACTTTTTATATCAGTACGAAACCAAGCTGGCAAGAAGAGCCCTAAGGAAGTTCTGATTTTTGTAAGGGTTTGTGTATCTTTGTATACACAAGTACCCTGGGGTTAAAAATGGGTGGGAGTGCGTTTTTCTACTTTTTGTGGTAGATATATTGTGAGTAAATGATCTCTTTGTTTTCTATGACTAGAAAAGTCGTAAACATTGTATAAATGCCATTAAAAATAATATTTTGTCCGAAAAGCCGAGAAATATAAAACGTTATCGTCTATTTTAGGAAATAGGAGTGACTTTAAGGACAAGGTTACAATTTGATACTTTTTTGCGCTGGTATTTTGTATACTGTTAAACTTCATTTAAAGTTAGACATGGGCGACTGGAATATATTTATATATTTATAACATTACCTTCTGTTTGACGAGTGGCGTCAAGGCTGGATATTTAATTATTTTTGAAATTAGGAATTAGTATACTATTAACTTTGTTTAAAGTCAGACTTTGGAGTCAGAAATATAATACACTTAAGCGTTACAGTTTGGTTAAGCATTTAATTCACATCAAAGTGATTTCTTGCACTGGCGAAAGACAGTTATACCAATGGAGCCGGCCTGTTTTTAATATATCCTTATGTGACGTGCCTGTATCATTTTCTGACTTGGTTCGTCAACAATTGATATTTTAAATTTTCGAATATCTCGGCAAATAAATGGCTTTTGGGTTACCGAGTAATATTTTCAACTTGTTCGCTTTTTTTATCTTGGTTCCTTTGGCTATTATTTATTTTCTCTCATTTTTAAAGGTTTGATGAAAACCTTTGGCCATAATCTTAATTTCTCTTTCTCATATATATCTTCGTACACCATTCTATGCCTTTTTCAGCGAGCTTTGTGGCTTAAGCTTTATATGCATTAAAACCTTTTATATTGATCTTTCAAACATTATTTTTAAGCGCCTCTACTCTATAGTATTTTGTCGACAAAGATTTCTATAGATCTGAAATATTCGCAAACTCTGTAATGTCAATCACTCGATTTGGCGGCGTCTTCATTGCGATCTTGCGATATTCTTGTTATTAGTGTTGTTGAGATATTTACTGGCCCCTTAATCTAAAAACTCTTAGTTTATAGTTGTTTTTCTCGTTTAAGCAATAATTTACAAAAATTTACAAAAAATGAAAAGCTCTTCGTAAGCTGCCACGAAATCGGTCCTATAGATGAATTAATTGATAGGTATGAAACTTCCTACTTAAGCCTTTTTTACAATTTGCAATATCACAGTGATTTTTGACACAACTAGAGTCACCGGAAGTGGCAATCAAAGTTCAGCATCTTAAGCTTTTTCCTTAAATTTAAAAATCCCTTGCGATCTTTGGCAGATATCGGTTCACTAGGACTATTAGCTTTCATGAGAGCTTTTCCGGATTTTGCAAATATTATTTGCAAAATATATAGCATTTACGAAAATGAATTAAATACAATACGATTGTAAATTAAATTTCAAACAAAATTAGTTCAGGTCGATTTATAAATTTTACCGGAAACGACTTACTTTGATAATTTTTTTTTGTTTATTTCAACAAAATTCTGCGTCTCAAAAGTACAAGCACATTGACCATTCGGAAGAAAACTTAATGCTTAAACTTTTTCCATTAATTGGAAGATCCTTGCGAAATTTGGATTAAACACTTTGTACTCAAGCGGCAGTTCAATGAAAGCGTTTTCAATTTTACGAGATTAAAGTATACTGTTAAAGTTAGCCGAAAGTTTCCAGCCGAAAGATAATGCAGATAGTGTCTTGAATACAGCAAAAATCAGTTATAAACTAGAATTTAGGATGAATTTAGGATCGGGTTATATCCTTTGGGTGAAGGGGTAATTATTTCAGTTTATAGGAATTTAAAAATCGATAGGAGCGAGAGTATAAAGAGAGTTTAACTTTCTGTTGAAATAGTCAAGACACTATCTGCATTATCTTTCGGCTGGCAACTTTCGGCTAACTTTAACAAGGTGATTAAAGTACTCAAATAAGTTTAAGAATTAATTTTCAGCCACACGGTTATATTTTTGTGTATACGTAAACGACATATGCATTCTGCATCGTAACATCGTGTCTCTAAAAGAAATTCTTTTCCCGTTGGGAATAACAGCCAAACAAATTGACCTCCATAATAATAAAGCTAAAACGAAATACATATGGCTATTACGAGAAGGCAAACTCACAGAGAATTTTTCACAGGTGACAAACAATACGAAAGTTTTAACGAGTTTAAATACTACAGTTCAAAAAATCAAAAGTACCGAACATTCTACGACAACATGACAATTTTTAGTCTCGCAATATATTATGCAATATAAATCCAAGGCGCTGATCAGACTAGTAGTTACTTTTGATACCGAGTAATGGAAGCTAACAATATGGGATATCCAAAAGCTTGCCATTTTTGAGCTTAAATTAATGAGGGAGAGACGTACCGGGAATTCCGAGATCAAAAGTGATCTGGGCAACATCGATTTAATTAGAAAAATTAAATCATCAACGCTTATATGGTTTGAACTTATATGGCTTGGGCTGGACCCTGCCATAAAACAGGCCATGGAGTCGGCACCAATGATTACAAAACCATGCTGAAGCTAGAACAAAATTTCGTTTAGTTTTAATTGGGTATAGGGCGGAGTTTTTGATTACTTTAGCTCCTTATAACTATCAGAGTGAGACCAATCCACGATTCTTTATGGTTGATCGCTGGCTTAAATTCTACTTTTTGGATGTTCAAAAAATAAATTGGCGCTTAGGTTCTGTTAGATGTTTCGGCAGCTTCATCGTAAACCTATGTGCATTAACCGTTCCACTTGATACATAACCTTCCTTGCGAAATGAATGGTGTTATTGTCTCCGCAGAAATGTTTCCATACATTAATCTGTAGAATAAGCAGTGTACTGCAACATCTCTTTGGTTTTGTATGATCATGTCTAAGTCTAGGTTTGCAAGAAGAGTGTAATGTGGCGTAATCGACAAAGCTGATGATTATTTCGTGGGGGACCCGGGGTTTGTTTTATCACAACCACGTCTCAGAGCTAGTTATACCATCGCACTTTCCACAAGTTAGAGTATTAACCTTGCTTTTAGGAAAGTAAACTTTTTCAGTTATTATTCGAACTGGATTTTAGTCGGGTCTGATGGCTTTATTACGTTTATTGTTTTTCTAAAGAGAATTATCTTCAAGTGGTTGATGGGGTCCATTTTAGAACCACAATACGAAATTTACGGAGGAGTTTCTCCATCGGGGACAAAAAGGTCGAGTTCGATGTGAAGGTGATTCCTAGACGCAGTCTGATGGATCCACTATACATAACAAAAAAACAGCGACTGCACAATTTTAATTCTAAAATGGGTGTTTTATAGTTTATTGGCAACCGATGCGGTCATCTGGTAAAAATTACGATCGGAGACTTTCAACTCGGAAGCGGTTTCATATTGTTGGCTCTTCTCGCGCCCTTTGCACATTTTTAAGAGTTGTTTCATGTGCGTATATTCTTAAAATGAAGGAAATTTCACTGCGCTATTTGTATTATTACAATATGGCAGTTTTCTTTTGTCTGGAAGATCTTGTGACTTTTAAAAAAAAAATTGATATTTGGAGGGGGATTGGAAAATGATGTTGAAAGATAATGATGATGATAGGTATTCATCCCATGACATAACGGTTATTACTTTGTTAAGGCATGGTAACACGGTCTTTATGAAATTGGAAACAACGTCATCTATTTGATTGTTATGTTAGGCTTTCCCAAGGGAAACGTGTAAAACCTTTATAGTCAGCCTTGCAAAAATCCAAAATATGCAGTGGTTGCTGTCCGAAATCCGGTAGTATTTCGATAGAAATGTTTAGGTTTTCTAGATTATGATGAAAATTTCCAAATTCAGCATCGACACGTGCTTGCGTGGAATGAGAGATTGTTTTGAGACAAAAATCACAATATAGGCTCTTCTAGAATTTTGACAGTCAAATGTGGAATCACTACAATTTGTGTGAAGTCATACCTGTTTGACTCCCAGCACAATTCTTCTCTTGGTGATTCTACCATTCTTTATAGAGAACTTTTAATCATCAACTAATATTAATTATCAGTAGCAATGTTAGTAGCTAGTTTTATCACATTTCACTGACAAAGCAATGAAAAAATTCATCGTTTTAGAATCCGTCTGTTTGGGGGATCTATACAAACTATAATTTAAAAAATTAGTTTTCTATAGGAAGCGTATTTTAATCACAACAGTTTGAGCGGCCTTTCTGAATATTTCGAACATGCACACTTCTCTGTGCAACTCGAATACTTATTCGAATTGGTAGGACTTGAAGTAATAATCGTTCTCGTAAATGTTAAGAAATCCTTTTGTTCCCGTTAGTACTAATATGTTGGGTTTCGAGTTTTTCGATATGTTGATGATATTTTTATTAGTCCAGAGTTCTCGGAAATTGGCAAACTATATATGGTAAGGCAATCAATTTTATCTGATAAGAAGGATTATGTAGGTCTTCGGTTAATATTATTCATTGATAGTATAAAAAAATCCATTTTTGTTCAGCTTGTAAAAATGCAGAAAAACATGCAATATCCCAACAAAAGATAAAAATTGTAATTATACCATTTTAGTCGCATCTTAGACTACCAGTGACTGCTGTGATTGAATTTCAGGCGTGCCTCGCACCCGCAGAGGTTATTACATCAGGTGGTTATGACAACTAGCTACAAATGTTGTTGAGTGCTACGCTCTATACTATAATACACAATTCATATATCATTTTTTAGAAAACATGATCATTAGTTAAAATATAAATTAGGAAAATTGCTCTAAACCAAATCTTATTTTTTTTATTTTTGAACCAAAATTATTTCCAATGAATCAGTGATGTATCTTATCTGTAGTGTTATAAACAAATCGCGCCACGCAGAACTCCGCACCAAAACTCAATGGTAAACCTGAATTCAATTCATTTGGCACTGCTCGATTTGTCGAAAACTGTTGGAAATTGAGTTCTTTCAAAGTGAGAATTTTCCATACCCTAATTGAATATGAAGCTTTATTTAAGGTGTTACAGTTTCAGCACATACTTTTATATACTAATGGATAAATATCATAAATTTGTATATTAATTTTCCAAAAATTAAACTTTTTCATTAAAATACCCACCAGATCAATATGTGCCTCCACATACACATACATATGTATATCGCACAGAAAACCTATTAAAATCGTTTGTGTGTAATATTCGAATTGATCTCCCTCCCTAAATCGTGTACTAACTATATAAGACATATCCCTTATAGCCAATTTATCATACACATAAATATATTTTGAACATATTTCCACTTTAAACATTAAAAATGAAAAGCACCAGTTGTATATGCGAATACGAGTAGGAAATATTTAACTTTAATGTAAATAACCTCTTATATGACCTTCACAGCATTAAAATATAACAAGCACACATGACATACATTTCGGTTAAAAAATTAAAAAAAAAACGTAATGAAAATACGTGAAAAATTATTTTAACACAGACATGTATGCTACTATAGTGCTGCGAAGAGTTGTTCTCGTTAAATGTTAATATATCTAACACAAATACATATTCGTACTCGTTATACCGAATACATAAACTAAAAATGAATGGAATTGAGTATGTAATACACATGTGATTCCCATTGGACCTATTATTATTAAAAACCAAACAGTAGAAACATGTTTTTCCATCATCAACACCATACCATCAACGCATCACTTTATGCTTTTTTGTTTTTTTTTTTTTTGTTTTGAGGAAAATTTTTAATGGATATAATTTTTAGTTACAGACTGTATATATAGTGATAAATAAGCGAGGGGTTATCTAGAATTATTCACTGCGTAATAATTAGGTATAAGATAAAGGAATTCTTTTCACGCCTTAAAATAATCTAGAAAAACCTTTCGAATTTTTAAAATCTTCTGCGGTATAATGAACTGGTACTTGGAACATTTGAGTTCATTCTTGTTCTGCGCGTTATTAAATCACTTATTAAATATTTATATCTGAAATTTTTGTTTTGCGTATATCTTGCGTATGTTTTGCTATAGAAATCAATCCCCAGAAACCAACTTATAATAAAAGGCGTGGATGTAATGGTTTGCTAAGTTAAACTCTTTAGAATCATGTTTCTGCTATCGTAACGATCGAGATTTTGTTTGAAATGAAAAAATCAAAGGATGAACCGAGATAGGGATATTTAAAATTGCAATATTTGGATATCATTTGGCTTAGGATACGAAAAATTGGCAAATTAATTCGATGTTTCGTGCTTAACTGACATGCTGCGTTACTCATCAATATAATTTGCTAACTGGGTCAATGATTGAATGAATAAAATTTCAATGATTCGTGTTTGTTTGTTTCTGTTGTTCCTATATTCAAAATATGTTCGTAATAGCTTTTGCTTAGAGCAACAAAGGGACCTTGCTACTGATTGATATACAATCGCAGGCCTACCACAACACTATAGTAGGCTACCGGACTCACAAACACAACAATTAAACACAAAAAAGTAATGTTGCTTCTGCAACACAAATAAGTTTATTTTTCCAAGATAAAAGTAGACACAACTTCAAAAAAATTGACTATCTTATAAAACTAAGACTCAAAACAAAAATATAAATCGTTATTTGGATGCACAGTCTACCCATCTTACCCTTCACAACTTTGATCACCCATTGTTCGCTACTGGTCGCCAACAATACAATGGGTATTCGTCATTGCATGTGATAGTACAGGGTGAGATCATACAGGGTGAGTCGTTGTTGAAAACTACGCAAGGTCCATGGATATTCTGCACCTAATTTCGGATTAACAGCTTCATCCAGGATTTTGGTTTAAATTATGGAATCAATTTCACCCGATACCAAATTTCTGTCATTCAACGGAGTACATTCAAATATCATCTTGGCGATACAAACGTTGCTTTATAATGAAATTCATCCATTAATTTTTAACTTTACCTAGTCCAAACTCATTGCCCCCCTAACACGACAAATTATAAATGTTTTATAAAACAGTTTACGAATTGGTATAACTTCACCCAGTTCATATTACCTTTAAACATTCGAATTATGTGATTAGAATGTAGGAATGTACGAGAATGTAGATTTGTTGGCACAAGCTGGTTTGCGCTCTGTTTTTTGTAAGGCCGGAATCTCTCATTGCTTTATCATGTAATAATAGTAACCTTATATTGGGGTTGGACCTTCTTTATAGCCATAGTATTTTTTTAAGTTATTCTCGAACTTTATAGTAAATAACTTCCCCCTATCAGACATGTTTTAAACTCCGACTAGACTTATATGAATTCGGGCCACTCAGTTGGCTATAGCTAAATTAAATTTTATATAATAAAATTTTAGAATTTCTGTTTTACATTCAGATTTTGAAACAACTTTGTGTTTACACTAAGAGTGACGCATCACAATTGGTAATCGGCCACATGCCTTTAGCCACAAATACGCTCATGCTCGAGTACGAAATTTTAATATGAATACAACAGACGATATAACGGGATTGGTAACATTTAGTTAAAAATCAATGTCTGTATTCAGTCCGTGTATTGATTTTAATGCGTCGAGATCGTTTTCGAAAGTGATACGAAAACGTAAGAAAAATTCGTTTTCCGGTCGGTATTAAATAAACAGTTTAGTGTTTGTGTTTATGGAATCTTAAAGTGATTAATTTTATTAAATATTTATTTAAGTGATTCGTGTAGTGCAATATAAAATCAAGTTTTTCTTGTGCTTTAATACAAATATGTCCATGTGTGTATTTTTTATTGTGCTTGTGTTTTATTTCTTGTGTGTGTGTAGTAATGTGTAAAGAACGATGGTGCGATGCAAACTTACGGTAAGTGTATTTTTTATAATTATTGCATGTTTGCTTTTGATTTACTGTTAGGTATAAAATAAAGCTCTTCTAGGATCGATTTAATATTGGTTTAAATATTTTGTTAACAACAGGTAAAGCCAGTTTTTCTTTTCTTTGAGGTTTTTCAGAAATAGTTTATCTAAAATTCGGAATTAGAAAAAAAAAAATACTTACACATTGCGATGAAAAACTACGCCCAATGGCAAATACCCCAAAAATAAAATGAAACGGTGCCTCGGAAATGGTATGGGATTTAATTATTACCCTTTACTATTTGAGTCCACTTTTCCATTTCTTCTGGAGAATTATTTTCATTTAACTTTTGGGTGTTTTTGATTTTGGACTTAATTTAATTTTGAATATACAAAATAACAATTTATACAGTAATCTATAAACATCTTCATATCACATTTGTAATTTTAATCATCAAAGGAGTATTCATGTTAAAAATGTAAGCGAGCCATAAATAAAGAATACTCGAAACAATCAATTCAATATTCCCCAAAAATTTTAAAACACGATTTGTCGATATGTTGGTGTCAATATAGTGTAGGTAATTAATTTTGGTGTAGAGTAGACAATGTCGAAAATTCGTAAAGTATTTAGTATTTTCGTAGACAATGTAGATTATTACTATTTAGTTTTGTTGTTTTCCCACTGATTTCACTGATTTTTCAGTACGACATTGCCAACTGGAACTGACAGTTTTATCCTTCAAATTGCGAATTTTCAATATTGTGAAAGTTATAATTAAATTTTTACAAAACGAAAATGTGAAATTTGTATTTATTTAATAATTCAAGTCCTTGTACTTCATTTTCAAATTTTTCAACAACAAACTCTAGCGTTACATATTATAATGCATTACTGGGCAAATGGGTACTTTTTTCTCTTATCAGAGAAATTTAAATTTTTAACGCACTTTGTAGTTTTCACCATTTCCTTTAGAAGATGATAAATGTATTTTGTAAAAAAAAAAAATTTATGAAATTGTCAACGGCACCTGCAAAAAATAGAAATACTAGCAGGCAAACTAGGATATATGGACTTAGCCTCACGTTTAGAATATCGCATGTGCTTTCCTATTTCTGGAAAGTGGCTGCTACCAACGTCCCATAGGACAAGATTTTTTTGTTGCTTACCTCTAACATCTGTTTCGCTGTGCGTGGACGAAGTGTGCCAAATTACTGAGATCATACTGGCAAAACAATTTATAAAACTACAAATATATTTTTTGGGGGATTATGGCCCTAGAATTAAAGCATAGCAGTTTCATGAAATGCATTGTTTTTCCGGTTAGGGAATAGGGTTATTCGATGGAACTCATATTTCAATCAAGATGCTCGATAATAACGTTGAACACATTTATTAACACCTCATCAGATTTATTAATTTATTAAGATCACATTTATTAATCACCTCATTATACGTATAAGAAGTTAGCCCAGAAAGTTAGCCCAGAAAATAAAAAAGTTTAATCAGGCAACACTACTAAATTAAAACCTCATTTAATCTTATGCGAAGTTATCCCAGCCCAGGAATTTATAAAATTTACTTGTATATAAGTTATTAGAATTTATTCCAGCCCAGAAAATAAAAAAAATCATTTTATTTAGGAATTATTCTTAGCCCAGAAATTTAAAAATATTACATTATTAATGAGAAGTTAGCCCAGCCCAGGAATATATCAAAACAAATCTTTCAATTAATTAGCGGATGGAATAAAAAACAAATATATTGGTAAATATACATATACTATACATGTACACGTACAATAAATAAATACGAATGTATAGAATTATGTTTAAACTTGTCACGAGTATTCATCGTTATGATTTAAAATATTTAAATTTTTACTTAAATCTCGGATACAGGCTTTACAGATTTAGAATGCGTGCTTGCATTCGCTTATTTGGGTAAAAATTTCAAAATGATCGGTATGTTGCAACTTGCCGAAATATGGCTCTGGGCTGGGTATTCCTAAACATTTTCGAGAAATAAATCAGATTTTCTTCCCGTGTGTCGAAACTAAAAATCTCTCGGATTAGGGCTATACAGATTTAGAATGCGTATGCAAGCAGCTTATTTGGGTAAAAATTTCAAGATGATCGGTATGTTGCAACTGGCCAAAATATGGCTCTAGACTGGGTACTCCTAACCATTTTCGAGAAATAAATCAGATTTTCTTCCCGTGTGTCGAAACTAAAAATCCAATTTACGACGAATGAGATCCAATTTACGACGATCATCAAATGTTAAAATATGGAATTTGGGTGTGTTGGTAGTTTCACCTAATTCGTCCGAATTATTTAACGCGGAGATTTTTGGGGAAATTCCAAAACGATTCCAAAAATCGATACCCAAATAAAGCGGTTGTT
Source organism: Nephrotoma appendiculata (assembly GCA_947310385.1). Taxonomy (NCBI): domain Eukaryota; kingdom Metazoa; phylum Arthropoda; class Insecta; order Diptera; family Tipulidae; genus Nephrotoma; species Nephrotoma appendiculata. The sequence continues at coordinate 336,418,402 of OX371223.1, forward strand.
CTAAAGAAGGAACAACATGAAAATTCATGAATTTAGTAACTCCGTTAAATTCGACGTTAGCTCGTATATAACCAAATACTCGTTGGGCTTGGCCACTCGCGGTAGTTATAGTGGATGGAAAGTTATGGAATTCAACAAAGGGATTTGACATAAGTTTCTCCGATCCACTCCCGAGAACACTGACACTCGCCCCGCTGTCGAGAAGACCCTTAAAAGGAATCTTATTTATTAGGACCTGGGCGTAAGGCCGAGTGTCACTACCCTCGGAGGATAGAACGGAGGAAATCACGTCATTTCTCATTGCGACGCGACGGTTCCAGTATTTCTTGGAACGTTTTAAACGATCTAACTTTGCCAATGATGGAGCATTATAGAAAAATTTAAGAGCGACAGGAAGGGAAAGAGGATTGGATGGAGAAGAAGGATCGGGAAAGGAATCATTACTGGCAGACGAGCTTACTTCTTCGTCGGATTCGAATAGGAGCGGCTTTCTGCGTCCGTATTGCTCGCTGTATCCTCCAGAATCGGTTTGAGTGGATTTGTCCGTGGTAACATCAGTCTGGGTTGCGGTTGTGGTTGTGGTGATTCTCGTGGCCCAGTCCTCCAAGAACCACTGTTCAGGTTTTCCGACAATCTTGATTGAGCGTTTTTTTTATCAGCACAACGTCGACAACGCGCAGATATCGTCCCTCGCAGCCCACATCGATAACAAAATAATCCGACTGGAGCCAATTGACAATCCATAAATGTATGTCCCATGTCCGAGCAATTAAAGCACACGATATTTTTGCCGTAATTTGCATGTTGTTTGTAGACTAACCCAGAACTGTCGGCTGGGACTTGTCCGGCCGAACGTCTCGCCGCTGCCGACGGATACCTGCTCCCCGTTTGAATTGCGGATACTGAGTTATCGGGTAGAACATCAGTTAAGGGATAATTCTCATAAGAGTCATATGCTCCAACATCATCATACGGACTGCCTGATAACTCATTGATCACGCGTCGTGGATGGATTGCAGGATCCGCCGGAGCTTTGAGCCGCCGGAAAGACTCCTCCCAAGCCGAACAGCTTTTGATCAGCTCGTTAATGCTGCTGAACTGACGATATGTAAGGTGGTATTGTAGCGTATAGGCTTCATATTGTTTATGAGAATTTGAATGAGCTCTTCGTCGGAATACGGTGTGCGACATTGTAGTATGAGGGTCCATACATGGTTGTAGAAGTCCAGGAAGCTTTCCGTGGGTTGTTGCTTTCGCGCTTCAACCATTCTTCGAATTTCGTAGTTAGTGCGGCGGTCTTGAAAGCGCTCGATCATCCCGCTTCGTAGTTCTGACCAGGTAGCGTGCGGGTTGTGTTTACGAAATGTCCAGTACCACTGCAACGCGATGTCTTTTAAAATGGTGTGGAGCTCTAACAATAAAATTTGTTCGGATAATCACCGAGATGAAGCGATGGTATCAACTTGGAACAGGAACATATCGATGTTAATTCCCGATGGAGATCCCGTGAAACTTAGTCCACTACCGGACAACAAACGTCGATCGACAAATTTTGGCGATACTGGCGAACTGGTGGACGTTGGAAGCGCTCGATCGTGTACGTTTTGAATCGGGATGTCTTGTGATAACGGGTTATTTCCGGCAATCTGAGTCTGAAGGGTGGTTTGCCGTTGATCCAACTTGACCAGCTGCTGTGATACCAATTCGAATTTGTGCAGCATGGATTCCAAGAGTGTGGTCTGTGCATTTGATTGTTGTACCGCCGTGTGGTTCGTTTGAATCTGATCAAGAAGATCCTCTAAAGTACTTCTTCGCTCCGGCTGCGGTGGGTTATCGGAATCATCCTCGCTACCGAGGTTTTCCACTCGAATCTCTTCATTTTGTTCCTCATGAGGAGGTATTTTCAACGCGATATGTATGCCCTTTGCGCTTTTTATGGAAACGTTCAAATTTTCCTGGTCATCCAAGTACATCTGCAGACTAGTCAGTAATTCGGAACATGCCTGATGTATCTTACGCGCGGGCTGCTCGTATTTCGGTGATTTGAATGCGCGACTAAGCCGGCCGGACAAATGCAACAACCGGGAATGGTAACGTTGAGCCAATAATACGGGATCCTTCGTAGTCGGACCCAAAAGGGTGATTTCTTCCCGAATCTCCTCCAATTTCTTGAGACACGTTGAGATCTCAATATCCGGTTTCTTCGATGCGCTTGTGTGCATTTTTCCGGGTGTTGGTTTAATCTCGGCCTGCTCACTTCGGACCGCTTCCTCGAGTTGATGAATTGCATCTGATGTGTCGAAGCGGATATCGCGAAGGAGACACTCCACCTCTATCTCATCTGGTTGCAGTAAGGTTACGTCCATTTTTGAATTAGGTAGGGTTAGGGAGTAAGTTCGATTAATTCGACAAAAAAAACGTAGTCTTTATTAATTTATAAAAATACAAAAAGTTTAATTCAAAATAACTCTAACTCAAACGGAAGGTTTTAAGTTAAAGGAAATTACAACTAAAGATATTCCACACCCACTATAACTACACTGAAAAAAATAATCGGTGATATTCACAAAAAAGCGGAGTAATATTTAATGAAAAATGATTAAAAATTCAGCCACACAAGCGCTTTGTATTTACTGCGATTTTAGCAAATCAATTATTACAACTTGCTGAGTAAATTTTATTATTTTTATTTCACGGTGGATAAGCAATATTTGCTATTGCTTTGATATATTTACTCTGCAGTTTGTAAAATAATTTAGAAATTCTTTACAGAGCGCATGATAAATAATAACAGCAACGTGGAGAATGGTTTACAATGCATTTTAAAATTTACTGATTGAGAAAATTGCAGCGCCTTAATATTTACTCTGCACAGAAGCAAACACTCGAAACTTCTAAATTGGAGGAGACAGAATTTAATATTTAACATATTAAAAACCAATTTTAATGAAACACATTCTTTATAATTAATTTTTTATTCACTTTTCACAAAAGGCCATCGATTTTTCTTAAAATAAAGATGATAATTAATTACATGCGGATCGACAATAAACAATAATTTTGATCAAACATATTTTTCCTTTAAGCAGCCTTAAAAGATATGGAATTGTTGTAATGTTGCTAATAACTAAATTCTTATATGAGGACCATTTCATGTTTAGGGAACTGAGTTGGTCCGGTCCTCTAAAGTAGCTGTATAAAATCCTGAAATTAAAACAAGAAAGTAACAAATATAAGTAAAGCCACATAAAGTATTGTAAATTTAATTTGGGTTTACCATATATCGTTTCAGCACTTCTAGGGTTTAATCCTGAAGGTTATAGCGGTCATTACTTGCGACGTGAACTAAGGTTACAAAAAAACTGCAAATGAAGGATAAAAATAAATATAATTTATATTTTATTTTATTTTTAAATAATTACCATTTTTCGCAACAAATCTGGAAACTAGACGAACTGGCATTTTTGTGGCAATTTGTGTACTGCTTTAAATTCACTTTAAGACTAATTTTAGTTTGAAATTTTAAATAAAATTTGGGGAACAAAATACAAAGTCGGGTAGAATAAATGATTTGATTGGTTATAATCTCCCCGCAAAAATTGTTTTACAAAGTGCAAAGTAAATTTTGAAAAGTATTTGAACATTTTAAAAACACTGCAATTTATTCTCAACGAAAAAATGTTTTTTTTTCATTTTTAATATGTTTGAAATGATATATTCAAATTGCGCAGCTCAAATTTACCTAGCAGCATTGTGCTTTCGTTAATTTAACTTGTCATCAGACGGTGCTCAGCGATAATTTTAATATTTAAAAATGCATTGTAAATATTGCACTGCAAATTTTACAAGGCTCGTACATTATTAAGACATTATTGGTAATAATTGCAAATTTGGGTTTACACAGCAAAATGTGTAAATATCTCCGCGCTATTTTTTCAGTGTAGATAATAAAAAAAAACACGAAATATTTTTTTTTTTTTATAACACAAAAAAGGAATGGATACCTTGTAAGAGTTTATGGGGCCCGTATTCCCACGATTGGTTTCACGACGGATGTAGACGAGATACCCCCGAAAGTGGCGCTTTTCGATGAGAACCTAATTTGGGGGGGCTCGTTAAAATTAATTACAACAATAATTCACGCAGGAATCAAATCGCGATAAACAACCACGGATTTGGATTCATACAAAAATAATAATAAATAAAAGTTAATAATAATAATACCGTAGTTAATGAAACTACCAACACACCCAGATAAGGAGGCAAAGTGTCAACAACAAAATATAAATAAGATAATAATAAAAGAAGGAAGGAATGGTTACCTTGTGGTGGTTTGTGGGTCCCGTATTCCCACGATTGGTTTAACGACGGTTGGACGAGATACCCCCGAAATTGGCGCTTCTCGATGAGAACCTAATTTGGGGGGGGGGGGGGGGGGGGGGGGGGGGGCTCGTTAAAATTCACTCAACGATACGAAGAAAAAAAAGAAAAGGAGATCCAAATCTACCAACACACCCAGCGGTATGCAGGCAGAATAAAGACGATAAAAATAAATGATATATGTATAAAAAAAATGAATTACCAAATACCACGGGGTTCAATACAACCCAAAGTAAAATCAACAAAATCAAAGAAATATAAATATGTCAAAAATTATTTATTAATACCGCAAGACGGATGGTATGATAGGAGTGGACATCCCACTCCATGTCGGCTAAAATAATAAAATAATAAAAAAAATAATAATATAATAATAAAATGTTGTTCCTCAAATTCCGCTCGAGGAATTTCGGGGTAAGGATAAACTGAAGCTAAGCTAAACCCCAGACAAATGACATCCGAACTCCACCACAATCAGACATGGGAGCTCAGGTCACGTCAACTCGCACGTTCCAAAAATTGTATGTTGACTTTTGGGTCCTTATCCACGTTCAAAACTTTTCAATACCTGCATGCCTCAAACCCCACGACCTTAGCACTTCTCCCTGAGAACGTTGCCGGCAAAAATCACCGTGGAGGCCTCTGCAGGTGCTTAGTGAACATCTGCAGGTTGGCAGTAGCCAGTTGGGCGCCACTGTTACAGGCTGGCAACCTGCAGATTTCACTAAGCGCATGCAGAGGCCTCCACGGTGATGTTTTGCCGGCTACGTTCTCAGGGAGAAGTACTAAGGTCGTAGGGTTTGAGGCTTGCATGTGCTTCTGGCTTACACCGTGATTATACAGAAAGTTAGGGGGGAACGCAAATAACAATAATACCCGAGTGTTCCGCCGAAACTCATCGGCCGGAACCTGAGGAACGAACCAAATAATCAAAAATGAAAAAAAAATAATAATAACGGTAGAGGTGTCTTGGTGCGCGCATCCATTCGAATTCAAACAGGGCAAAGCCCCGGTTACGAAATTGGATGCGGGCACCAAGGGACCGTAAACACTAAACCGACACAAAGGGAGTCTCCGCTCCCATCATACCACACCCGAAAACTTAGTAATTCATTTTATAAAAAAAAAAACAAAAAACGAAGCGGAACAACTTCCCCTCCACCCGCACCAGAAGAAAACGAGAGAGAGAGAGAAAGCAATGCGTACCGAGCGCGTGCACCCGCTGTGCGGCGCTCGATCACGAAAATTTTGAAAATTATTATATAGGAATATAATAAAAATATATATAAAAGAAATAAAAAATAAAAAAAAATAAAAATAAAAATAAAAAATTGTACGTTAATTATTTAATTTAAAACTGTTGCGGCCTTGGTGCCGTTGTTGTTGCGGGGCCTCTCCCCGATAAAAATTTGAGTTGCGGCCTTGCGCGGCTGTCGTTGCGGCAGACCACCGATAAATAAAACAAGCCGGTTGGCTACCCCGTTGCGGCAGACCACCGATAAATAAACCAATAGCCGGTTGGCTATACCGTTAGTTGCGGGGTCTCTCCCCGCTACCAAAATAAATACAACTGGCCGGCTGGCCACCCGTATTGTTGCGGGGCCTTTCCCCGGTTGGCAACCCGTATGTACTACTACAGCTGGCCTCAACTGGCCGCCGAATCCACACCCCGCCTTCGCGCTCGAGCGCTTGCCTGGTTGGGCACTATGTTGCGGGGCCTTTCCCCGTTACCCAAATGCAAAATCGTGGCCTCGACTGGCCGTCGTAAATAAAGTGGTTGAACGGTATTTCCGCCTTCACCGTAAACTGAATGACCTCGCACTTCTTCCAAACAAAAAAAAAAGGTGCGGCACTTTCACGGTTACACAAATACTGGTTGATTAATACCACGTATAGCCCGCCTTGATATAGTAATATAATTGCGATCACAGGCTAGCTTACCGTTGGTAATTGCGTCTTTATCGACTCAAAGGTATTCACCCACCTTTGCGGAACCATTTAGCATTTTAGTATCGGTGTACGTTGACATCATTATGAAACCGTCCAAAATTATACCACAATAAACAAGCTAATATTCACCGGAACCAATATTATTTGTCGTCCAACAACCATCCATAAATCGCAATCACTTTTGCACCCACGAAAACAAAAATTACAAAATGAACTAATAGTTTAATACTTATTAAAAATCATTTATTTTATTAGACACATTCCAAAAATTTATCTAATTATGCTTAGGTGTCAACTAAAATGCAGCAGACACTTATGGCTGCCATTACACTATTTTATAAGTCAAAAATAGTAATTTTATATAATTATCACAAATCGACAATATTTTTCTCAAAAAACTTAACTAGATCGAATAATCACTAACACGAGTCTTTTCTCATTATATAAAACCAACAAGACTCGAATATATTATAATAAATTTTTTATAACACAATATAATTTTTAGAAATATTTTTTTTCTTTAAATGCACAACTCAACTTTTCTTTTCAAAAATCAAAACTCGAATGTCATCAGACAAAAAAAATTCGAGCGCCGCACAACTCGTAAAACGTTCTAGAAGAAATTAATCTCTCTTCTCTGTCTCTCCTTTATATCAAATTTTCGTTGGTATAAAAGAGAGACATATAAGAAAAACATTTTTTTCCAAAACGTTTTACTTTGCACACACTCGATGCGCATTGGTCTCTCTTTCCCCCATTCTTTCTCACCTCTACGCCACCACGCGATGGGGCACAAAACAAAACGTCGAGAGTGCGTTCATAACACATCCGAGGTGAATAAAAAAAATAAGAGAAGATGGTTGCGACCAACACAGTCGTAACAAACAGTTTATTTGAGACTTAACTTTTGCTTATAATTAGAATTTATGTTAAAGTATATATACATCGGCGCATTAAACGACATAATAATTTGTTGTGGGGGGGGGGGGGAGGTGGATCGGAGGTTTAAATGACTCCCCTTGTCATTATTCCGATGATAGTACCATTTAACAAAATATGCAAAGTTTTAGGACGATGTAATTGGTATCTCATGGCGAGAATGGCCCACATATAGCCACTTTGAGAACACAGTGCATATCTTAATGGAAAAAATTCTAATAAAAATTCTAGTCCATAAATTATCCCCAAATTTTCCATATAGTCTCAGTATGACCTAAGCTATTACAAAAATAACCGAAAGATGATTACTAGTGGAAGAAATACCGGAAAGACGGACTATTGTTAAATTTCAACAATTCATTACCGAGTTACTTTACTTCGTAGGTCAATCAATTTGCCATTTTAAGGATCAATTTTAATATTTTATTCCGCTGAGAAGTTTTATTTAGTGAAAATAGTGACACATAATGAATAAAAAATTGCCGCTGGTAATTACATAATAAAATATATTCACTTTACTGATAGTGCTGCCATTTGTGGTGAGCAGCGTCGTAATCTCTTATTTTCCGCTTTCAAATTTCCGCTAACCGATACAGCATAAGACCGATGACCAATGCCCAAAATCTCAACTTCTATTAAGATATACTGTGTGTTCTCAAAGTGGCTATATATGGGCCATTCTCGCCATACCCATTACATCCTCCTAAAACTTTGCACCGGCAAAAGTCGAGACCAGAACTACTCGAAAATCATAGTTTGACTGATGACCAATCCCCAAAATCTCAACTTACATTAAGATGGGCTTATTAATTTCGGCTTACTTCAAAAATCTATAACGAAAAATATTTTTGTTTTTTGGGCTGACATCATTAAAATGTCGTGACCTACGATCTTTTTGGGCTGACAGTTCATACGTAACAGAAAAATAATTTTGTTTTTTGGGCTGACATCATTAAAATGTCGTGACCTACGATTTTTTTGGGCTGACAGTTCTTACGTGACAGAAATTATAGTTTTCGTGTTGCCACTGCGTTTTTTGGGTTGACATTTGGACCAATTTCACATACATGTATATTTTACTAGCATTTCAGCATTATTCGCGATTCGTTTAGAGGTATATTTTGCTGTGGCATATCCATTTTGTTTGGAATATTTGAGATCCCGGGCTTCTGCTAGAAGAACTACATTTGGAGTAGTTTTGGTAAGGCCTAGACATATAATCTTATTCTAGGGTTTTGAATTATAAATAACCCCTGTAACTGATGGATAGTTAGTTTGCGTTGTTGTGAGTGTTTTAAAAGTTGTTAGTACATTAATTTTATTATTTATTTTTCTGTGATCACTTCCTGTGATCCTTCATCAATTTTGTTGATTGTAGGCTTTCCAAAAGTTTGTTATATATATATATATATATATATATATATATATATATATATATATATATATATATATATATATATTTAAGGTTTTGTTTCTCATCCGGTTCATTTCTATAATTTTAGATTTGATAGGTCATCTGCAAAACATATTAGTTTTGTATTGTGGCAAAACCGAACACAATCATATTCTATAAGCCGTACTGTTGCGACACGCATGTAATTTTTCACTTCTGTTTGATTGTATTGTGCGTATACGAACATGAAATTTTATTCTCTATTTACTCCAAGTTGTGCATATGTTTCGGAAATACATTTACGTAAAAAAATGTTTAAATGGAAAATTAGAAAAATCAAAAACTAGGGGGTGTGTTTTGTTTGTTATTGTTTGATTCAAAAGTGCATTTCGATCACGATTTTGTTTTTAATTTTTATTTTTCATTATTGTTTTACTCTTTTTATGCATGAACGAGGCGTGGCTACACATATTTGATCTTCAAATCTATTTTGTTTTTTGTTGTTTGTAAAAACAAAAACGAGAAATCTAGAACAAATGTGTCATATTTGATTTCTATTGGTCGAGTACAAATACTATCAAATAGAAGTTAAAAAGTGGCATTACCGCGTGTATAGCCGATTATTGTACGGCTTATAGAATATGATTGTGTTCGGTTTTGATTGTGGCCATTAATTTGATGAAGCGATGACCTATATTTGAAAAAATAGTTGGTTTGGCCACTAAGTGAGCATCCTTGGGAAATTAGCGACGTTGTTTTAAATTACAAAATAATAAATGTTATTTCAGAATGAAGTTCTAATTCTTATGGTAATACTTTTTACATTTACTTAATAGTATAGTGTAGTAGTACAGTTTGGATAATTAGGGCTATAAATGTATAATTTGTTTTATTTTCTAAACATAAATTTTAAATACACATTTAAAACTTTTCACTGTGTATTGGTTTACGAGGTGTTGGGAATGTTATTTTAGTAAACATTATGCATTTTCGAGTTACAGGTGTAGCTAACCAAAAGTTCATTATACATATTACGTCACAATGGTTGGAGTTGGTGATCTTGCCCATCTACATCATACATATATACTTGTATTATTTTCATTTGTGTCTCTTGTTAGAAAGCACGTCCTGTATGAATAGGAACCACATAGTAAATATTTTTAGAACTTTCAACTTAGAATTACCATAAGCAATTTTTAATTTGATTTAATTTCAGTATCTCGGAAAAGATTAAATTATATAGTTTTATAATATTTAGGAAGCCGAATATAGTATTAATTTAAAATTCAATTTTAGGAAATCTCCAGATGCTTGTGAAATATTAACTTTTTTTCTCTTCACGATTTAAAGTACTTATTTGTAGTACTTTAACTAGTTTAACAGACCCCCTATACCAGTTACTTTAAAAATTAAATCTGGTCTTGAAATGTCTTTAAACGAGAGTCATGCTCTCAAAATAAATCCATTTTTCGATGAAAACATTTCGGAGTTACATAAATTTTGTACGTGTTTTGAAGTTACTTAATCCCAAATTAAAGATAAAATAAAATGTCTTATTAATATTTTATGTCCTCTAAAGTGGAAACCTTGTTGAATGAAATTATTGATATAACACTAAAAATTAGCAAAAAAACTCAATGGCATATTTTTTATTCCAACACCTCGTATCAATTAATCCAAGAAGTCAAATCATTAAATTTAAATTTTAATTTAAATTAAAAATCCGCTACAGACTAATTTGCTTTTCAACAAAGGTGGTTGTTTGCTGTATCGATATAAAAAGTGATTAAGGTTATAAACTTTAATAATAATTTTCTAATCTATATTGATATTTGTACTATAATACGAATCGTCCGTCCATGCAAATTGTGCATTATTCAAACCGCGGTAAGAGATGCTACTCTCACTACGAAAATAGTTATCTTCACACACACACAAGTATTTTATCTGTATTCAACTAATTTATATCACTAAAAATTTATTATTTAAAATATTTAAATTAAATAACAGCTTGTTCTTCTTAAATACTATAGACATAGACATAGATTTTTCAAATTCAAAATCAAAATGCTACCATTTTCATTATCAAAAATTATCATTTCTCAATTTTGTGTACAGAATTTGAATAGTTATAGAAATTCAAATAAAAGACTTAGTAAATACATCACACCACGTATAACAAACAAGGTATGTAGATCCATATATCTGGTATCTGCATACCAACACTATGTACATATACCTGTATTGTATTAGAAAACATTCTATTTATCTACGAGAGATACATACGAGTAGCATATATGGTACATAGACTTTTATCTATCTAACTCAAAATTTATTATTACAATTACAATTATTGAATTGCAAATTTTCTTATACACAACAGGAAAATTTTTATTAATTTATCTCAATTATTTTCTATTGAATTTTTAGTTATTTAAAATTTGATTTAAGTTATTCATTTTATGGTACGTATGATATGTCGAGATTTATTTAAAAATTGTGTATCACTATATATATCAACATTTAGGAAAATAACAATACAGGAAATGTAATATAACGTAATAGAAACGAAGTGTTGGAAAATCAATTGATTCTGTGTTCACAAAATTTAAATTCACTAATCGTTCGATAGAACAATCAAAATTACATTTTTTGTGTTCAACAATTAATCAAAATTTTGTCATTTCGTATATCTTCTGTTGTGTTTGTGTAAATAATCCTTTTTCGAAAATGTACTAATCATCCCCCAATAACCAATTATGTATAAACCTATAACCCAAATACTCTTTATGTATACGTCGACGTCATTAGAAAATGACAATTTTCTAATATTTCACAAAAGTTTTGTTATCTTTATATAAATCAATCAATCATGATGAGATCAAATCTTATAACATGTGTAGCCCCAAAAAACAATTAAAAATATTTGTTTGTTTTGTTTTGGTTTTACAATCATAATCTTGATTGACAAATTGTAATCCTTTAAAATTTTATCTGTCCCAAAATTTCATACTTTTATATTTTAACGTAACGTAATCAATCTACGATGGGTTTTAAACTATCTATCATTATTCACTATGGCGAAAGTAAATTGGGATCGAGTAACGGGATATATAGGCTTATGCACAACACCAAATAGATTAGGTTATGTAGTAGCAGAAAGTAAGATGGGTTAAAGGGAAAAATATCTGTGATCGAATGCCAACTTCACAAGAAAAAAAAGTTGTAGATTAATGAGGAGCCAATTAAATACGAAGTGAAAACGATGACCATGAGCAGGATTAATTGGGGTTGGCCTGATCAAGATAATATCTTAATGTATGATGCAACAGATATATTAAAAAAAAAAAATCCTCCTTATTTATTGCTAATAAATATATATTTATTAATCATTAATAAAGGCTGAATTTATTGGACCTTCTAAACATACATGATATATTAATAGAGTTCCATCATCTTGTATGAAACCCAGTTGATCTATGAAAAGGAATGCTTCTGGAGGTGGAATATAAGAATTGTTTTGAAGTTCGTCATAAAAGGTGTATGGTACGGCGCGGAGATCATAGAATTCTCTGTATTTTGTACAGACTTTAGAATATGTTTTCGAATAGAATCAATTATGAAAATGTTAATGCGTGAAAATTTGACAGAATTGTGAAGCTTTTAATTAGATATATAGTGTTTTATATTGGTGGTCTTTCTATTTTGAGGTACATCCTCAGATGCAGCACCTTTCAAACATTCGGATGTTTCCACTAAAGATGCTCTTGTGTTATACCATTTTGAACAAGCATACATTATAATAGATCGAATAAGAACCTGTTAACATACAAGTTTAACTTTATTATCCAAATGGCTGTTGAAAAATAGTCGACTGAGAATTCCAAAGGCTTTCCGAGTTTTATTAAGTTGTATTTTAATATGAGAATTGAGGTATAAATATTGGTCTAATATAACGCACGAATATTTTACTTCAGTTTTTTTAACTAAGGGTTGATCATTTTAATTAATTTTAGCCAATTTCCAATGTTTTTTATGTTTCGGTTCATTTTGGAAAGTGGTCTCCGAAATATAATAAACTCAAATTTGCCCGTATTAATTTTGATTTTCCATAGCTTAAAATATTTAATAATAGTATTTAAAGAAGTTTGAAGATATAGTTTTGTATTCTTTGGATGATATTATAATCTGTGGAATAAATAACGACATCATCCGACTGTTGAGTGGTTTATCAAACAAAATTTTGGAAATATATAAACTAAACAGAATAGGTGCTAAGACAGTACCTTGCTGTAAACCATTAGCTAATGTAAATAATTTTTTTGTTGTGATTATGCATCTGTGAGGCAGAATTTTCGGTATATAAATCAAGTGATTATTAAAATGCATTTCTGTAAAACGGCGCCTGTAACTTGGGAGTTATTAAATCCTTTTATTGTGTCAGATACTAGTTTATTGATTGCGTGAATAGTTGGATGCCCATATATACATCCAAACGTGGTTCATAATTTCATCGTAAATAATAATTTCACAAATTTTGTTGATATTACATACAAGATTTAATACTCGAAAATTTGCTATAGTATGATAAGTCTTTGTTTTTTTTTGGAATGGGTAATATTTTTGCAATTTTCCATTTATTTGGATATTAATTACACTGTGCTAGTTGAAAAATTGGACAAGCTGAGCACCCGGAGGGTAAACCTAATTCGACTATGCTGAATTCATTGGTGCTAGTCCCATTTCAAAGTTAGTCGCCATTTTTGAGATATCGCTTTCGACATATTTTGCCTCTGAGACAAATATTTGTCAAAATATACACTCATATTCACGTTGATAGCTCCTGAATCATTAAGATTTTCGTTATGCTTTCTTCAGCAAAGTTGCTGCGCATACCAAGACCAACAACTTTGTTGAACCTATCAAGGCCGAAAAACGACATCTACAATCACATTTTTGTGTTATTTTATTTTTTTGCGTTTCAAAAATGTGACTGTAGATGTCGTTTTTCGGTCTTGATATTTTCTGCAAAGTGGTTGGTCTTGGCTTGCGCAACAACTTTGCTGAAGAAAGCATAACGAAAATCTTAATGGTTCAGGAGCTATCAACGTGAATATGAGTGTATATTTTGACAAATATTTGTCTCGACGAAAAACATGTTTTTTATCATTTTTTGTCCATTTATTGAATTTAATTAAATTGATCGAATAAACACCTCATCGACAAATATAGATACAACAGAAACTATTTAACAGAAAATTAGATTGATTCAGTTGATTTTATTGTGATTTTTCTTAATTTTTTCCTAAATAATTTACATTTTTCTTAACTTTTAATGTTAATTTTCTGATTTGTTCGTGTCGTCTTCGGGTTCTTCTTCCTCTTGCAAATTCCAACAAATGTCACCCAAGAGTGCATCTAGCTTTTTGCCGCTGTACCAATGTTCGAGCCTTGCCATCACTTGGTAAAAACGCTCGCCGGGCTCATCGGATTCGGCTGGTGATTGTTCGGCGAACTTTTCCACATGACAATGCAAAAAATGTATTTTCAGTGACATTCTAACGTTTATATTATGAAAAGCTGTCAGCATATTTTCAATATATCTGCGCCAATCATCGGCTCGGTTAATTCCGAGAACATTCTTAATAACTTCTTTTACACATTTTCATGCCACAACCTCTCGTTCACTAAGAGCATTTTCAAATGCATCATCTTTCATCAGACGACGAATATCTGGTCCATTAAGTATTCCTGTAATAAAAAACAAGATGTGAGATGAAATTTCATTTGATCAAAACTTAGATTCGGGTAGATTTAAACACCAACCTTCTTTTATTTTCATTCCACTTAACCGTGGAAAAATGCGATGCAATTCGACGAACGCATTTCCATCTGGATTCAGCGCTTTTATAAAATTTGTAACTACTCCAAGCTTGATATGAAGTGGTGGTATCAAAATTTTTTTAATTGGCACAAGTGGAGCCTCAACGATGCTGTCGTATCGCAATCTAATGTTCTCACGTAAAGCCCAGTTCCGTTCGTTGTATTGGTCGCCTTTAAAACGAGTATCCCATAAGCACATAAAACACATGTTTTTAGTGTAACCCAATTGCATGCCACTTAAAAGAGCTATCACTTTTAAATCTGCACAAACTTTCCTTGATGGTCATTGTATTTAATCAAATCGATGATGTTTTTCATTGATGCATAGGTTTCCTTTGTGTTTGTGCTGAGTGCAATTGGAATGGAATTCTTTGAGTTGGTAACGTGAAGGAGAACTGCCTTCAAGCTGCTTTTAGAGGAATCGATGAACAATCGCCAATCTTCAGGATTATATGCATTGTGCATTGTGGATACCAAACCTCGGATATCAGTGCAAAAAGCGAGTGAATTATTCTCAATTGATTTGAAAAAATTCGTAAAATGACGATGACGATTTATTGCTCCATATATCCGAACATTTGGAGCCATAATGTTCACTTGTTTTAAATCCTTTGACAAAAGAATGGCTTGCCGCTGAGATAGTTTCAGGCGTCGTACCATAATATCCAAACGACTTTGCGAGATTTCAATGTGATTGCATGGCGCAGTGACATTTGATGGTTGATATATTGATGCAGATGTTTCTCCGATTTCACCTGATTCAAATGTTGTTGGTAAATAATCCTCGGTTGGGTTTGATCTTTCCGGAACAGGCATTTCATCTGAATGCGGTAGCGGTAGATGTGTATTTCTCGTTGCAGTGTATGTCAAAGAACCACTTTTGTTTCTGTTTGTACCGAGAATATAATTCATGCACCCATAACATTGAACTGAATCATGTCCTTGTGGATCGACCCATATCATCGGGACACCAAATGGCATTGCGCCTCCAGTGTTTTGCCATCTATGCAGATGGAAAATGCATGTTGTACAAACAAAAGACGGCGTCCAATTTACACGACTAATAACAGTTTGTGAAAAGTATAGTCGATATAAATCAGCGGTTTCATCACTTATTTTGCGGCGATTGCTCATAATTGTAAATTTTCCACACACATAACAAAAGCACTTGAGTTTATAACACCTATCCATATTATTTATTTCACCAGATTCACAAGACGATTTTCACTTTATTTTTTGTATTCTTTTGTCACTTTATATATTTAGATGAATAACTTTTTATTTTTAATTTTATATTACAGTTTTTAGTTCTTACTTCTTGTGCCAATTTTTTAACTTTTTTAGAAATATTAATTTCGAGAATAATCTCTTCTTCGGTTTATTTTCTGCTACTGTTACATAATCTATTTTGAAGCTCTTTATATACTGTAGCTAGGCACTGCTGTTTGGTACCTGCTTTGTTTTTAAGTTATGGAGGTCGTAAATTTTATTGGGGTTTTGTGTTGATTTTGTCGCGAAGTAAATTGTGGGTGTTTTTGTTTTTGTATATTTTCAGGGTGTGAAATTTGGCCGTAATTCGTATACGTGCAGAATACAAATGTCTCATGACGCATGAGTCAAATTGGGACACCTGTCTAATTTCAGTTCTTTTTTGATTCTGTGCAAAATGGTTACATTTTTATTGAATTTAGTGTATGGTTTTCAGTTTTTTATGTGTTGTACGAAACTTGATTTTATGTACTTGTGATGTGTTCTTTGTATCTTATCTGAGATGAGTGTCTTGTTTGGCCCAAGTATGCCGAATTCCAGTTGTATTTAGCCTTACCTGTGCACTTATGTTTCTCGAAACGGCAAGGTGTAGCCGGAGTCTTCTGTGAGAAGCTTTTGCCAAAACTGACAAGACCCTGCCTTTTTGGGGAACATGCGAGAAGGCTGGGCCTACAGACGAATGATTTTGTAGAAGTTGCATGGAAGAAAAGGAAGAAGAGACTTTAGATAACTTCCTATGCTCGTGTCCGGCACTATCATACAGAAGGCATAAGTATTTGGGCGTGTCCAGTGTGACCAGCCTTTCAGATCTCGCTGAATGTGGAGTGCGAGATATTTTGCGGTACGTACGTAGCTCCGAATGGTTTTGAACAGGGGTAAAGGGGAAATAGGTTCCTGTGGTATCACAACGGGGCACTCCTGGTCTAATTGTGCGGAAGTGCCACTCCAAGCTCACCTTGGCCTAAGTAAAACACACATATATGGAAAAATAACACAAAAATGTGAATGTAGATGTCGTTTTTCGGTCTTGATATGTTCAGCAAAATTGTTGGTCTTGGCTTGCGCAACAACTTTGG